>OY856412.1:874950039-875490039 GCA_963693085.1 Alisma plantago-aquatica | reverse complement strand
TGGAAAACTCTAGAGGATTCACCCAAATATGTCCTCCATGAGCAAACCAGTCAGCATAGGGGAGTATAAATAGAGGGCTAGAGGACCATCTGCAAGGTCACCCAACATTGCAAGATGCTCTGCTGAACTGATGGTATCAATCCTTGTCTCTAATTGCAATCACCAGACCCATTTTCCCTCCTTCTTTTTATCTGCTTTTTGTCGGGGGACTTCCTCCTTGACTTTCCTATACTAATCATCCTCGTCAAAATTGAAACTGTCGTTGTGTTTGGGAGGACTAGGTGGTGGTGTTGGCTCCTTGACCCAAATCTCCACCATCTCAGAACACAAAGTCAGCCCTCGAGTTGACTCGTTCAGATGCAAGGAGATGTTGTATTGAGAGGAAGAAGATGACAAGTGGGGAATAGACCTTTCTCCCCTGGAGTCGACACACCAAGGCAACGACATAAGCGTCCTTTCGACCCTGACCAAGGACTCGCCCCACGAATGCTCAAAGGTGACGTGGCGTTCTCCCAATGGCTTAGCCTAATCAACGTGGAAATTGTTGGGTTTTAGGTGAGGGAGAAGGCAGCAGAAACAAAAAATTTCTCTCACCACAAAACCATAACTACGGATCACATCAACGACTATGAAATAGGAAGGATGATTTTAGCAAGGTGTACCTGATCCTGAGGCTTGCTCAGCGACAATACCTCACAGATAGTGCGGTCTTCAACCGCCTAATCTTTGTCGGCGTTTGTGCAACTCCTGGTCCTGACCCAGACTGCGGTTGACAATCATCCTCTTGAGTGGAAGAAATCTCCCGCCTCTATAGATAGGCCACACGGACTACTAGAAACTCTAGTTGTCCTGTCCTATAAGACACTACAAGGAGTCATCCCTTTTTTTCAGCGTACTAGTCACCAACACACTCTCACACAATCAGTTGTTATCATGCAATTGTCTTTCCCTCACTGTTCCTCTCTGGATGGGTAGAACTTGCTTGGGCTCTCTCAGTTACCACAACCAGAGGACAACAACTTTGCAGAGCAACTGATAATCTGAGTTGTGCTATCCAAGAAGCCCCCCAGTACCACAACCAGAGGACAACAACATTGCAGATCAACTGATAATCTGAGTTGTGCTATCTGAGAAACCCCTAGTACCCCTCTATATATAGGAGGGGTCAGGGTTAGGGTCAAGGTTCTCAGCCCCGGGTAATGCAGGATTAAAGTGGGAGTAGAATGGTTCAAAATTTCCATGAACTGATTACATTGCGACTACCGAACCGGTCCTTTCACAAATGAACCGGTCGGTTGGGAGTGTGAGTCGGTAGGTTCACTTAGTGAACCGGTCGGTTCGCTTCCCAGACTTTGTTGGTATGTATGCCCATAGAGCAAGTCATATGATGATTGTAATGGGATACTATGTAAATAATTTGAATAATAATAAAGGCAATTTCTGATCTATATGTTTAAACTGTTTCTGAGATGATGGTGTAACATGATAGATGTATAAAGAATGGTTTACTCAATGACGTATGCTTTTAGGTTAAGGACCTAAACAATGAGATCATACGAATGTTAAGAGTATACATTCTTGTTTGGTCCCTAGTCGGTTGTTATTGTGGACATAACCATAGACATCAATAACACTAAAGACTAGATTGTGTGTTGGTTGATGACAGAATCTCATTAGTCATGATATAGTGATATCAAACCAAGCACATAGGTACTTTTAGAGAACAAGGTACCGGACAGACCCACCGTGAGAGTGACACATGGAACCTTGACTTGGTAGTCACAGTCAGCTCTCACAGTGATGGTGGTGAGTGTGATTCTTAGACCTAAAATCACTACACTCAACACATGTCGTTGGGTACACTTTGACATCATCAAACGCAGTCCTGAAACATGGGTTGTTATAAAGGTGATGATTGGGTGGCTTTGACACATGGGGCTTTTGAGGGGTGAGTGATAGATATGGGATTTGTCCCTCCTGAGGGAGTTTGATATCCTTGGCCACTTGATGAGTAGGATTGAGAAAGGCATGCGCATGCACGTGTGAATCAATATGTGATATTGATGTCACACACATCTCATCAATCTGCTCTGAGATCAAGGAAATGAATGAACGTTGACAGGATGACTATTCCATGCCTCGAGTTCATTTAGGATATCAGTGACAAAGGAATTATACATTCACTCTAACACCATTCACGGATTGTAGGATTGAAAGTTGTTCTCCAACTTTCTATTTCCCTTGGGTAGCACTGATGTGTGACTAGGCACCTCTCTTTACTTGTGAAATCATAAATGTTATGGACTTTCACTGCCAACGTGAAATGGACCTACAGGGTCACACACATAGGATTTAACCTGGAATAGGAGTTTGTCCACAAATGATGTTTAGATTGATTACTAAAGGAGTTTAGTAGTTCAATTAAACACTTAATCAATTGATAGCTCAGTATCATACTGTTCAAGGTGTTGGACCGATTGATTAGAGTATCGAATTGATTGGAACTACAATTGACTAATTCTGCACAGTCTGCATTCCCAACCGATCAGCTCATGTGATGAACCGATCGGTTGAGCTTGGTGAACCGATCGACTCAACTGGTGAGTCGACCGACTCATGACCAGAGCGAACCGATCGGTTCAAGGGTTGAACCGATCGGCTCAACTGGTGCAATCGAGCGAGTTGGGAAAATAAGATTGGCGAGAAATTAATTTTTGTTTCACTTATCCAATTCGATTGGAACAAGAAAACAAAATAGGAAAGTCAATTTGTGTTGAACCAGGATCACGAACCAATCGACTGGAGTGTCCAACCGATCAGCTCATGGATCCAAACGATCAGCTGGAGTGACCAATCGATCGGCTGGAGGGTCTATACGATCGTTTCAGGGCTGAAACGATCAGTTCAGCTATCGTAGTTTGTCCGATTTTGTGGAAATATCAAACCCTTCTACTCCTGCTTTAGTCCCGCATTGCCCGTGATAGAGAACCCTATCCCATGACCCTCCTATATATAGGGGTATTGGGGGCTTCTCGAAGAACAACTCAGTGCAACTAGTTGCTCTGTAAAGTTGTTGTTCTCTCTGGTTTTGGTAACCGAGAGAGCCCGAGCAAGTGCTACCCGATAAGGGAGGCACAACAAGGGAAAGGCAACTGCACAAAGTGACTGGTAGAAGGAGAGTGTGTAGGCGACTAGTACACCGACAGGAGGGTGCGAATCCTTTCGATTCCTTGTGGGACAAGGAGATCGGAGTTCCAGGCAGTCTGTGTGGATGACTGCAGAGGCGGGAGACCTCTGTCGCTCGGAGGACAACTGTCAATCCTGACAATCCCGGTGAGACCAGGAGTCTTCAGTCCCGGTGTGACCAGGAGCTGCACAGACACCGTCCAAGACCGGAGGTGAAGACCGTGCAAGGCGTGAGGTACTTTCGCCAAGCGAGCCTCGGGACAAGGTATGCATCCACAAACCTTCTTTCCTATTATATAGACGTTGACGCGATTCCTTTTGTTCTGGATTTTGGGGAGAATTTTTTTTGTTTCCGCTGCCACTCTGCCTCCCGTAAAACCCAACAGTGGTATCAGAGCCACGTCAATAGTTCTATATTTTAGGGTTATCGATGTGATCGATTTTGGTTTGTCGCCTTTATTTATTGCATACGATGCGAATAAATTTGGCTTTATGCATGTCCAATCCACAAATCCCAACTATACATATATGATTTATAATATTAATGCACTCGATCCGCGTCACTCTTAAACGAGTTTTGTGGTGGATGTGTAGCATGGTTATGACCTATAAACCCTATATCTGTCTGTGGTTGTATGTGGTTGCTTGCATCTCGGTCTGCGCACCGATTCCCTTCTCTTATTCTTGATGTAACTTGAAATAATTTGAGCATTCTTTTCCTACCCTTGCTCCCCCCAAATCTAACTCGGGGTTTCACAATTTAAATGTAAATAGGAATATATTTTATTTCTTGTTATGTCAAAGAACGGTGGACGACATGGACGACCGGTTCGAGGAGCGAGACGAGCGGGTGGAGAACTGAGGAGATGCACGACGACTGGTGAATCGATCGGCTGGAGGCGCCAGTCGATCAGCTGGAGGCGCCAGTCGATCGGCTGGTGGCACTCGAACGACCAACTTGCTGGTGAGTGGATCAGTCATGGAGATGAGTTGATCAAACCTAAAAAGGAAGGCACAGATTTCATCTTGTACAGGTTGCATATGATGTAGACCTAGATGACCGTGATTCCTCTTGGCTCGAGGAATCACAATAGGATGGCCATAATCATTGCTTTTATCGTTTTGCATGTTTTCTGTGGGATATAGCATGTATATGATACATACTATATATTGTGGTGATTGGATATGTACATGTATATAAAAATCAAATCCCTCATTAAATATTAAGTTTTAGATGCCTTCCAAATGTGACACACGTGAAAAGCTTGATCGACCAAGTGTGGGCACGCCCAAGCGTGGTGCACCGTCTATCTTGTGGAAGCGTGAAGGATGAATGTGTCGGTCTTCCCAAGTAGGGTGCACATTCATCGTGTTGGCTTTGGGTCAGACTTAACAAGGTGACCTAGATAGGATCTAGCACCTTGAGGCATGGAGATGATCATGGCAAGGGGTTGCATATGACATCTTTCAAGAGTTGCATATGATGCAATTGGCAAGAGTTGCCTACCTGGAAGATCTGAGTTGTGGGTGACAACCCAAGCTGGTCCATGGCTCAGAGGATTTCAGGATCTTGACCCACTAGAAGATTGTGTGCTGCAATCTTGTGAATTGATGGTGAGGGCTGTCAATTTGAGTC
Organism: Alisma plantago-aquatica; assembly: GCA_963693085.1. Taxonomy (NCBI): domain Eukaryota; kingdom Viridiplantae; phylum Streptophyta; class Magnoliopsida; order Alismatales; family Alismataceae; genus Alisma; species Alisma plantago-aquatica. Next base: position 875,485,217 of record OY856412.1, on the reverse strand, counting down.
AAAATAGTGGGAGCGGTAATTAATTAAAGGGCTAATTAACTATCGTCAAATTTTATTCAAATAAAATCAAAAGGAGTTTTGACAAATGCAATTTTCTCTTGTAGAATGGCAAAGGAATCATCTTTTAAAATGGGCAAATTAATTGAGAATAAATTCCATAACAGGTTGAGGACTGTGAGAAGTGTTATGCACAATCCAGATATACCAGGAGCCTTTAAATCCACTCTATGTACGCTTAATGTGTTGGTGAAGAAGAAAGAAAGTTTATTGATAGAGATCAATGGAACGAAAGGTAAGGGAGAGAAGGGTTCTCTCACCAAACTGATTTCTTCTACATTGAGAGGATGGAAGGAACGATGGAAGAAGAAGTCAGAGATAGAGATCTCTACTTCTGGTGTATACGTGATAGAGATTAACTTTACTACTTCTTTGTCATGGGTACTTGATACCGGATGCGGATCTCACATTTGTTCAAATGTGAAGGATCTTAAGAGAAGTAGGCCTTTGGGGAAAGGCGAGGTTGAACTACGTGTAGCCAATGGGGCAAGGGTTGCCGCCAGTGCCGTAGGAACCTATGAGTTAACTCTACCAAGTGGGCTAATAATAGAGTTGAAGAACTGCTATTATGTACCTGCCATAAGTAGGAATATCATTTCCGTCTCTTATTTGGACAAGGATGGATTTGAATTTCTTATTAAGAATGGAAAGTGTTCCATTTCTAAAGATGGGATCTTTTATGGAAGTGCCCCAATGTCTTATGGTCTATATTTGATAGATCTAGAGAAAAATGTATACAACGTAAACACCAAAAGGCAAAAACTCAATAACTCAAATGAAACATATCTTTGGCATTGTCGTCTAGGGAACATAAACGAGAAGCGCATTTCTAGACTCCATAAAGTTGGTTATCTAGACTCTTTTGATTATGAATCAATAGAGACATGTGAATCTTGTTTGTTGGGCAAGATGACCAAGACTCCCTTTTTAGGTAAAGGTGAGAGAGCCAATGATCTATTAGGACTCATATATACTAATGTATGTGGGCATTTTAGAACTAATGCCAGAAATGGATATCAGTACTTCATTACCTTTACTGATGATTTCAGTAGGTATGGCTATGTGTACCCGATGAAGCATAAGTCAGAAACCCTTGAAAAGTTCAAGGATTTCATGAATGAAGTACATTACCAACTTGGTAAAAGTATTAAGGCACTTCGATCCGATCGAGGTGGAGAATACTTAAGCCAAGAGTTTGAGGACCTTCTGCGAGCCCGTGGTATTGTATCACAATGGACTCCGCCTGGAACACCACAACATAATGGTGTGTCTGAAAGAAGGAATCACACATTGTTGGATATGGTGAGATCAATGATGAGTTTTGCTGATCTTCCGATTTCTTTCTGGGGTCATGCTCTTGAAACCGCTGCGTTTACACTTAACCATGTACCGTCTAAATCGGTTCAAAAGACACCATATGAGATATGGACTGGGAAGCGTCCCGATTTGTCTTTTTTGAAGATTTGGGGTTGTGAGGCTTACGTTAGGAAAATGTTTCCTGATAAGCTTGGACCCAAATCCGATAAATGTTATTTTGTTGGATACCCCAAGGAAATGAGGGGATATTATCTATACCACCCTACTGACAACAAAGTATTTGTTGCTAGGACAGCTGTGTTCCTAGAAAAGGAATTTATTTCCAAAGGAAGCCCTGGGAGGAAAATAGAGCTTGAAGAGGTTCAAGCTCAACAAGAAAAATAGAACCGATAGATGTACGAGAGGAACATGGAGATTCACAAGGTGTTATGGAATCTCAGTCTCCTCAGGTAATACAAGGACCTCGTATATCTGGTAGGACCCGCCTTGAATCTGAGAGGTTTGGATACCTTGTAACTCAGGAAGGTGGTGAGTTGATCATAGATGATGATCCAACTACCTATGAAGAGGCTATGGAGGGACCAAATTCTAAGAAATGGCTTGAAGCCAAGAGATCTGAGATGGAATCCATGTACTCCAACAAAGTATGGACTTTGGTGGAACCACCTGAAGGGGTAAAACCCATAGGGTGCAAATGGGTCTTTAAGAAGAAGACCGACATGGATGGCAATGTGCAAACTTATAAAGGTAGATTGGTTGCTAAGGGATTTTGACAAATTCAAGGTGTTGACTATGATGAAACCTTTTCACCAGTTTCCATGATTAAGTCCATCAGGATCGTGCTTGCTATTACAACTTATTATGACTATGAGATTTGGCAGATGGATGTTAAAACTGCATTCCTTAATGGGAATATAAATGAGGATGTGTATATGACACAACCTGAAGGTTTTGTAGATCCAAAGAATGCCAATAAAGTTTGTAAGTTGCAAAGGTCAATCTATGGATTGAACCAACCATCTCGGAGTTGGAATCTTCGATTTGAATAGGAAGTCAAAGTGTTTGGCTTTATTCAAAATGAAGATGAACCTTGTGTGTACAAGAAGGTTAGTGGGAGCTCGACTACATTCCTCATATTGTATGTGGATGACATACTGTTGATGGGGAATGATGTCTTAGCCTTAGATAAGGTAAAGACTTGGCTTGGGAATACTTTCTCAATGAAGGACTTAGGAGAAGCATCCTACATTCTAGGAATTAAGATCTATAGAGACAGATCTAGAAGGCTTCTCGGACTAAGTCAGAGCACGTACATTGACAAAGTACTGAAGCGGTTCAGCACGGAGAACTCAAAGAGAGGCAACATCCCCATGCTACATGGATTCACCGTATCTAGAGATCAGTGTCCCCAATCTTGTGAAGAGAGGGAGTGTATGAATGGGATCCCATATGCATCAGCCATCGGATCCATCATGTACACTATGTTGTGCACACACCTAGATGTCTCGTATGCTCTCAGCATGACGACCAGGTACCAGTCAGATCCCGGGGATGCTCAATGGACAGCCGTAAAGAACATCCTCAAGTACTTGCGAAGGACTAAGGATCAGTTTCTTGTTTACGACAGTGAGGAAGAGCTGGTTGTAAAGGGTTACACCGATGCAAGCTTCCAAACCGATAAAGATGATTATAGATCGCAGTCAGGATTTGTATTTTGCCTTAATAATGGAGCTGTGAGCTGGAAGAGTTCCAAGCAAGAAACAGTTTCCGATTCTACTACAGAGGCTGAGTATATTGCTTCTTCGCATGCAGCAAAGGATGTTGTGTGGATCAGGAAGTTCATCTCTGAACTTGGTGTAGTTCCCAGTAGCTGTGATGCCATTGAGCTTTATTGTGACAATAATGGAGCTATTGCACAAGCTAAGGAACCCAGATCACATCAGCGGTCCAAGCACATACTGCGACGCTTCCATCTCATACGAGAGATCGTACATCGAGGAGATGTGAAGATTTGCAAAGTACCAACTGAAGACAATATAGTTGATCCACTGACTAAGGCCCTTTCTCAACAGAAGCATGATGGTCATGCTAGGTCACAAGGACTGAGGTTTCTAGGTGACATGCTCTAAGTGCAAGTGGGAGTCTATTGGTATGTATGCCCATAGAGCAAGTCATATGATGATTGTAATGGGATGCTATGTAAATAATTTCAATAATAATAAAGGCAATTTCCGATCTATATGTTTAAACTATTTCTGAGATGATGGTGTAACATGATAGATGTCTAAAGAATGGTTTACTCAATGACGTATGCTTTTAGGTTAAGAACCTAAATGATGAGATCATACAGATGTTAAGAGTATACATTCTTGTTTGGTCCCTAGTCGGTTGTTATTGTGGAAATAACCATAGACATCAATACCACTAAAGACTAGATTGTTTGTTGGTTGATGACAAAATCTCATTAGTCATGATATAGTGATATCAAACGAAGCACATATGTACTTGTTAGAGAATAAGGTACCAGACAGACCCACCGTGAGAGTGACACATGGAACCTTGACTTGGTAGTCACTGTTAGCTCTCACAGTGATGGTGGTGAGTGTGATTCTTAGACCTGAAATCACTACACTCAACACATGTCGTTGGGTACACTTTGACATCATCAAACACAGTCTTGAAACATGGGTTGTTATAAAGGTGATGATTGGGTGGCTTTGACACATGGGGCTTTTAAGGGGTGAGTGAAAGATATGGGATTTGTCCCTCATGAGGGAGTTTGATATCCTTGGCCACTTGATGAGTAGGATTGAGAAAGGCATGTGCATTCATGTGTGAATCAATATGTGATATTGATGTCACACACATCTCATCAATCTGTTCTGAGATCAAGGAAATGAATGAACATTGACAGGATGATTGTTCCATGCCTCGAGTTCATTCAGGATATCAGTGATAAAGGAATTATACATTCACTGTAACGCCATTCACGGATTATAGGATTGAAAGTTGTTCTCCAACTTTCTATTTCACTTGGGTAGCACTGATGTGTGACTAGGCACTGCTCTTTGCTTGTGAAGTCATAAATCTTATGGACTTTCACTACCAACATGAAATGGACCTGCAGGGTCACACACATAGGATTTAACCTGGAATAGGAGTTTGTCCACAAATGATGTTTAGATTGATTACTAAAGGAGTTTAGTAGTTCAATTAAACACTTAATCAATTGATAGCTCAGTATCATAGTGTTCAAGGTGTTGGACCGATTGATTAGAGTATCAAATTGATTGGAACTGCAATTGACTGATTCTGCACAGTCTGCATTCCCAACTGATCGGCTCATGTGATGAACCGATTGGCTGAGCTTGGTGAACTGATCGGCTCAACTGGTGAGTCGACCGGCTCATGACCAGAGTGAAACAATTGGTTCAAGGGTTGAACCGATCGGCTCAACTGGTGCAACCGAGCGAGTTGGGAAAATAAGATTGGCGAGAAGTTAATTTTCATTTCACTTATCCAATTTGATTGGAACAAGGAAACAAAATAGGAATGTCAATTTGAGTTGAACCTGGATCACGAACCGATCGACTGGAGTGTCCAACCGATCGGCTCATGGATCCAAACGATCGGCTGGTGTGACCAATCGATCGGCTGGAGGGTCTAGACGATCATTTCAGGGATGAAACGATCGATTCAGCTGTCGTAGTTTGTCCGATTTTGTGGAAATCTCAAACCCTTCTACTCCTGCTTTAGTCCCACATTGCCCAGGATAGAGAACCCTATCCCATGACCCTCCTATATATAGGGGTATTGGGGGATTCTCGGAGAACAACTCAGTGCAACCAGTTGCCCTGTAAAGTTGTCATTCTCTCTGGTTTTGGTAACTGAGAGAGCCCGAGCAAGTGCTACCCGATCAGGGAGGCACAATAAGGGAAAGACAACTGCAGAAAGCGACTGGTAGTAGGAGAGTGTGTCAGCGACTAGTATGCCAACAGGAGTGTGCGAATCCTTCCGATTCCTTGTGGGACAAGGAGATCGGAGTTCCAGGCAGTCTGTGTGGACGACTGTAGAGGCGGGAGACCTCTGTCGCTCGGAGGACAACTGTCAATCCCGACAGTCCCGGTGAGACCAAGAGTCTTCAGTCCCAGTGTGACCAGGAGTTGCACAGACACCGTCTAAGATCGGAGGTGAAGACCACACAAGGCACGAGGTACTGTCGCCGAGCGAGCCTCGGGACAAGGTATGCATCCACAAACCTTCTTTCCTATTATATAAACATTGACGCGATTCCTTTTGTTCTGGGTTTTGGGGAGAATTTTTTTTTATTTCCGCTGCCTCTCTGCCTCCCGTAAAACCCAACAGACTTGACTCCAATTGACTTTCCTTGTTTGTTTCTAATTAATACTAAAATCAACTCTTGTCCCAACTGAATTGTACAAATGAAACAAAAATCTTTTTCTCACAAATTGGGACAACCCAACACTGCTCGTTTGAACACATGAACTGATTGATTCACCAAGTGAACCGGTCATATCACTGACCATGAGCTGATTAGTTCACCTAGTGAACCAATTGGTTGGTGGTCCAGATTGTGTAGAACACAGTCAATGCAGTTCTCAATCAATCTGGCATTCAAATCAGTTAGTTCCACACTTGAACTTGATGATTTTGAGTCAAGTCAATTGATTGAATGTTTGATTGAGTACCTAAACACCTTTAGTAATCAATCTAAACATCATTTATGGAGAAAGTCCTCTCCTCTTCTAGGTAAATCCTTTGTGTGTGAACCTATAGGTCCCATTTCATGTTGATAGTGAATGTCCATAACTAGCTTATGACATCACAAGCAAAGAGCGGTGCCTAGTCACACATCAGTGCTACCCAAGTGAATAGGAAAGTTGGAGAACAACTTTCAATCCTACAGTATGTGATTGGTGTTCGAGTGAATGTATAATTCCTTTGTCTCTGATATCCTGAATGAATTCAAGGCATGGAGATGTCATCCTTTCAATGTTCATTCATGTTCCTTGATCCAAAGTAGACTGTCTGAGATATGTGTGCCATCAATATCATATATTGACTTACACGTGCATGTGCATGCCTTTGTCAATCTCTCTTATCAAGTGGCCATGGACATCATAATCCCTTAGGAGGGACAAATCTCATATCTATCACTCACATTTAAAACCCCATGTCTCAAAGTCACCCAATCATCACCTTAATAACAATCTATATTTTAGGACCGTGTTTGATGATGTCAAAGTGTACCCAACGACATGTGATAAGTGCACTGATTTCAGGTCTAAGAATCAAAATTACCACCATCACTGTGAGAGCTGACTGTGACTACCATGTCATGGTTCCATGTATCACTCTCACGGTAGGTCTGTCCGATACACTGTTCTCCATCATGTATCTATGTGCTTGGTTTGATATCACATATCATGACTAATGAGACTCTATCATCAACCAGCACACACTCTAGTCTTGCTATGTCATTGTTGTCTATCAACCTTCCACAATGACATCTGACTAGGGACAAAACAAGAATGTATAAACTCTTAGCATCTCTATGATCTCATTGTTTAGGTCCTTAACATGAAGACATACGCCATTGAGTACTTTCATTCTTTAGACATTTACTCTGTTCTATCATTATCGCATAACTGATTAAACAAAAATAAATTGGAAACTCGCCTTTGATGTCTATCAAATCAATCTTAATGTATCCTAATCCAATAATCCTATTGTTGGCTCTCAAGGCATACATACCAACAGACTCCCACTTGCACTGTGAGCCAATAACCTTTGAATCATATTCTTAGTGATCTCCAAACATGTCCCACATGTTTCTGCTACTCTAGTGCTAACACACTGAGTTAGCAGCACTTTGCTTTAGTCAGTATATTGCATGTTTCACATCTCTTCACCGTACGACATATCGTATGATATGGGGTTGCCATAATATGTGATCTGATATTCTATTCCTAACACTTAGCTCCATTGTTTGACTCAGTATTACTACTTGTCATCAATGGTTGGAATATCTATAAGTTCATCTCTATGAGCCTTTGATTTCATATAGTATCCTTTGTTGTTCATAATACAAGGATATTTGACTTTCCCTTTTAGAATAGCTATTAAATCTGAACGTTTCTGTAACATAATGAATCTTAGTTATAATCCCCAGGTAAACCTTTTTCCCAAGTTTTCCTTTCATTTCTATCCTTTATTCATTTATGCTTAATTAGTGGAATTTATAGTGGTTTAGTGACCATTTATTCGCTAATTATACTGATGGAAGGGTTTATGCACAAATACCTCATTGAAAGCTTAATTACCATAATTAAGTGCTCTAAATCTTAATCTAACTTTTTGATGTGATTTGAAAACATAAAATATGCCACATAACCCATTTTGGTAGTAATATGAAGATGAGAAATTTAATTGGATAAATAATTTAGATAATGGGTCGTTAATGGGCCATATGACATATCTCATAAATAGAAGTCTCAAAATAGGAAACAAACTTCAAATTCAAAATCTACATATCAAAATTAGCCTACATGTCAAATTTCATCTAATTTGGACAACCTTGAAATATTAGGATAAGTTTAGGAGAGAGAAAATGAAAAAAGCATAAGCAATAAATAATGTGGTAATATAACTTCAAAATATATAAATAATGGCAAAATAATATTCTACACATCAAATATAACTTGTGGACAAAGTTTGCTCCAATTTGGATGTTGTTTGTGCAAGATATGCAATTTTAGGTACATTTTGGACTTTTATGCAATTTACCCAATTGGAAGGTTTTCTTTGCAAAATGTCACATGAATTATAATAATTAGATACCAACTTACCATGGTCGAATTCTAAAACCATGGGAGCACATAGTTTCACCTTGGTTTGATGGTATTGCTTTCCAAGGGCATTTTAGGGTTTTTCTCTTTATAAGTGATCTTACCTTTAGAAGCCATCAACCAATGGGGTTATTTCCTTTATGGAGGTCAGTTGAGAGGGCCTAGAGACGTCCAGAAACTGACCTTAGATATTTTAGAGCCTCCATGAGGTGTCCACTTGTAAAACCATGAAGCCCTAGGCTAATGACACATGGAAAGTCCCATGAAACACCCCATGCTTGAACTTTTTCTATAAATAGCCATGCATACCCCCTTTCCCAACTCACAAATTCGAAACTCTTGGTCTCTTTTTCTTTCCTCTATCTTAGAGAATAGTTACTTTGGTATTATTCCATGAAGTTTCTGACCCAAGGTAATAAAGGGAGCCTACCTTGGAGAAGAAGGCTCATATGGTTTCAAAATTTCTCTAATTTGGATTCTTAAGCTCCTCCTTGGTGATCTTTGTTCAAGAAAGGAGCTAGGCTTGGAGCAATCTTTGTTCAAGAAAGGATCTAGGCTTGGAGCAACCAGACCTTATAAGCTCGAGATCTTTGCTATTTAGACCTTATTATCCTCCCTAGGTGCGAGCTTCATAACCTCCTTCCCATATATTTCTTATTACATGGTTAAAACTAATGATCTTATAAATTGATGATGCGTCGATTTCTAATTAATCGATTTTCAATAATTCATAACTTTTGATTCGTTTGTCCAAAAATTAAAGTAAAATATTTTATGAACTCAGAAAAACATGTTATTTTTAATAAAAATATTTCCAAGTATTGGTTTTCAGTTTTTTCGAAAAGAATTTTTAGAAAATGAATAAAATACCTAAAAATCACCAAAAATACACTTTAACCTTCATAACTCCAAAATATGCAAAATTATATGTTTTCTTAATTAGAAAAATCTAACTAAGTCATTGGTGATATTTTTGTGGTCTAATTCTGAGGTTTTCGAATATGTCTTTTTCGGGTTGATTTAATTAACTAATAAATATGGAAAATACCATAAAAAGTCAGTAACTCAAAAATATACAAATATATATGTTATTTTGATCAGAAAACCCTAATGAAGACAATGATAATGTTTTTGAGACCCAAATCGGTGATTTGTAGAAAAAGTTGACAACTTTAGGGTTTTAATCGTTTAATGAATGAATATAGTTCTAATACATAAACATGGTGATGATATTAGGAAAAGTGGAACATCGAATCGATTAAGTGATGCAAATTGATAATTGGAATCAATATTAAAGGTATTTGTATCTACATCTTCAGTTGGGAAATTATTTAAACCATTACCCAGGTTCCCTAATGAGGTTTAACCTGACCTAATCTATTATTCTTGAAACATAATTTATTTATGCCTCAAAATCAGTTCTAGTATTATCTTGTTTGGGTTTTATAACCCACTGCCATGTATCCTTTGATTAGTCTTGCCATAACTCTTTTGCTAGCATGAAGTTATATGTTCTATTTAATTGAAAAGTGGAGGTACTTTTGTACAACCGCCCACAGAGGGCATGTATAAAATCACCCTAGGGGAATGTGTGTATCTCTCCCCATAATATTATAGGTGACTGGGAATGTCTTATTTTCCCCTCACCTAAGGTTAGAGGTCCAGTAGGTGCCTCAACCCTACTTAGTTAGGTAGACATATTAATTTACATGCAAATCCTTTATTTACTTTTGTTATTGGCAAGTTTCATTAAATAAAGCCTAATACTCTTGATGTCTCATCTTTTGATGATTTCCTAGCCTATTTTACTTGTTGCAACTATCTTGTCACTTTTAGAATAATCTTGTAACACATACTTTTTCTTTCTTTTCCTCTTGCTGGGTGTCTTCCCAACCACCCAGGTGTTGGTGCTGAGCAAGGTGAAGGACAAGCTTGAAGAAGGTTTTCCTCAGGAGTTGGTCTTTAACTTTTGGAAAGGATGGATACGTTGCTATAGCTAGATCCTTTTGTCTTATCTTTTTCTTTTGGGAACAATCATGTAGTGAATAATGAAAGCCATGTATTAGGCTTAAGTACTTTTATTTCCGCTGCTATTGACATTTTGTAATGTATCTGGTGCATGCTTATTTACTTGGAATATTATACATGCATCCCTCAATATCTTTTGTATTTCTATAAGATGGATGTTTTGTACTTCCTTTAAATTCTAGTAAGGAGGTGATCTCACCTCCTTACAGTGTGGTATCAGAGCCTTCAGGAAACTATTAGGACATGAAGTTGAAGCAAAGGTGTCTAGAAAGGATCAGGGTTTTGGGGACTGGCAATATTTTCCTCCGCACCACTAGCTTGGTTTACAAGGACTCCTGTGCCCATTTGATACCGGCCTGGCTTGAGCTGATACGAATTGCCCAAAATAGTATGTTTTTTGGCAATAGCAATCTTGAAATTCTTTCCTCATCCATGCTTCTATTCTTTATCATCTATGATTCAAATACTCTTGGAAACTTAATATGTTAATCCTACCTTTTAGGAATGGTGACTTGTTCGACTGCAGTAACAAGGGAAAGGAATCAAACCCTAATGACTCCAATGTGGAAAGAACTATTGTGACCCCTGCCGTCCATAGTGTGGTCAACCCTACTACTCTAAGCATCCCCGCCTTCACACCGGAGCAAGAGATAGCAATGTTGTGCCAGTTGCTTTCCTCCATGATGGGGCAGCTCCACATAGTGGCCGCTAATGCCAACAAGCTGAGGGAGTTCACCCTGACTAACTTCATAAAGATGCAGACACCCTACTTCAAGGGTGAAAGTGAACACAACATGGTGGATAAAGCCGATGACTGGGTGTTGGCTTTTGATCAGACCTTCGAGGGTATGGCATGCCCTCCTCACCAGAAAGTTCAGTTTGCAATTATGTGCTGGATGGACCGGCACGTGTCTGGTGGAACAGTGTCGCCCGCACCCGAGACACCTCTACCATGGAGTGGGACCAGTTCTTGAAGCTCTTCAGGGAGAAGTACATCTGTCCCGACTTCCTAAGGAAGAAGGAAGCTGAATTCTATAGCCTTAGACAGGGAAGCATGAGTGTGGTTGACTACATCCAATGGTTCCTACTTCTGGAACGCTATGCCACCGACCTTGGAGCTGAGAGAAGGGCAACATTGTTCTTAGAGGGCCTAAACTACCAAGTGGGCCGAAGTCTTGTTCCACAAATTCCACTCACCTTCCAACAGATGGTGGATAAGGCCCTGGCCATTGAGTCCTACCCAGGATTTCAATCCTATGGACACAGTAGTGGCTACAACAACAACAAGAGGAAGAACCCTACCCAGAATGAGAACCTCAGACGTGATCGCTGCAACAGGTGCAATCACCACCATCCTCCTGGCAGGTGCCCTGCCAACAATGCGCCTACTCGTAAAGACAACTGTCCTCCACCAACCTGCCATGAGTGCGGCCAAGTCGGGCACATCTGACCCAACAGTCCTCATTTCCAGCAAGGGCAGAATAATGCCCAGTAGCTGCAGCAGCCAAGGCAGAATCTACCTCGCAGAATAACAACAACAACTAGAACCCAAGGAGACCGCCAGTGGAGAGGCGGAATGGGAGAGTGTTTGCTCTTAATGCTGAGGAAGCATGTGGAGATAATGAAGTTATTGAAGGTACCTTACATCTTAATATGCATCCCATAAAGGCATTGTTTGATTTTGGTTCCTCCAATACCTTCATATCTTGTCAGTTTGCCTCTATGCTAGAAATAAAATCTGAGTTTATGGATCATATGTTAGACGTAAAAACCCCTACTGGTAAGATATGTTCTTCATACCTCCAAACTCCTATCATGGACCTCTGTATAACTGGAAATTTGTTTCCCAAGAATTTCATCTTACTTGATATGACCGTCTTTGATGTCATCCTGGGTATGGATTGGTTAAAAAGGTACAAAGCAATTTTGTACTATGAAGAATCCAAGGTTAGATTGATTCGTCCTGTTGAAGGGAAAATGTGTGTCAAGGGGAAGAAGCGAGAAGAGCAACAATTTGTCATCTCTGCCATGAAAGCTGAAAAGCTTGTCTCGCAAGAGTGTAGAGCTTTCCTAGCCTCCATAGTTCTCGATGCTACACCCCCTACTCTAGATCACATTGATGTGGTGAAGGACTTCCCAGATGTCTTTCCCGAGCAATTACCTGGGTTGCCACCAACTCACGAAGTGGAATTCTCCATCGAGCTTGTACCTGGAACTTCACCAATATCAAAGCCACCCTACCGCTTTGCCCCTGCCGAACTGGCTGATTTGAAGAAGTAGCTTGAAGAGCTTCTCAATATGGGCTTCATACGCCCTAGTATTTCACCATGGGGAGCCCCTATCCTGTTTGTGAAGAAGAAGGATGGTTCGATGCGGATGTGTATGGACTACCGCATGCTTAACCAAGTGACAGTGAAGAATCGTTATCCTTTACCACGCATCGATGACTTGTTCGATCAGTTGAAGACAACCACTGTGTTCTCCAAAATGGATCTACAAAGTGGCTACTACCAAATGCATGTGAAGGATGATGATATCTCTAAGACAGCATTCAGAACTCGCTATGGGCATTATGAATTTATGGTCATGCCCTTCGGCTTGACAAATACCCCTGCTGCCTTCATGGACTTGATGAACTGAGTGTTCCGCCCATACCTTGACAAGTTCGTGGTGGTGTTTATTGATGATGTTTTGGTTTATTCTGACAAGTTAGAACAACATCACAAGCACCTGCGGATTGTACTCAATACATTGCGAGAAAACCAACTCTATGCAAAATTCTCAAAGTGTGAGTTCTGGATAAAGGAAGTTATGTTTCTTGGTCACGTAATTTCTTTCGTCCATGTAGCTGTTGATTCGGCGAAGGTAGAAGCTGTGACAATGTGGAAGGCTCCGAAAAACCCATCTGAAATCCGTAGTTTCCTTGGTCTAGCCGGTTACTATCAGAAGTTTATCAAAGGTTTCTCTGAGTTGGCCTTGCCTTTAACCAAGCTGACTCGAAAAGAAGTCAAGTTCTCATGGACCTCTGAATGTGAGAATAGTTTTCAGAAGCTTAAGAAGAGCCTAACTTCTGCTCCCGTGCTTGCTTTGCCTGTTGAGGGCATAACCTATGTCATCTACACCGACGCATCTAGACAAGGCTTAGGGTGTGTTTTGATGTAAGACGGAAAGGTGATCGCCTATGCTTCTCGACAGTTGAAACCTAATGAAGCTAATTGGCCTACACATGATTTGGAGCTTGCTGCCATAGTGAAGATCTGGCAACACTATCTCTATGGTGAAAAGTTTGAAGTCTTTTCTGATCACAAGAGTCTGAGATATTTGTTGACTCAGAAGGATCTGAACTTGTGACAACGTAGGTGGATGGAATATCTTAAAGATTATGACTTCACCATTACCTATCATCCTGGTAAAGCAAATGTCGTAACTGATGCTTTAATTCATAAGAAGGATGTTGTATGTGCTGCTCTGAGATGTTCAGTATGGGAAAACCTTGAACATGTGGCTAGCTGGAGACCTCAGCTCGTTGGTTCAGTGGATGAAGACAAGTTGTGTGTTCATATGGCCAGCTTGACTGTTACACCAAACCGGATCTCAGAAGTTGTGGCTGCACAGTTGGAAATTTATGAGCTTGAGGAGATGAAAGCTTTAACTAAAAAACCACAATCTGACTTCTCTGTCGGAGTGGATGGTGTTGTCTGCTTCAAACAAAGGTTGTGGATTCCTAATGTTGGTGATCTGAGACAAAAGGTTCTGAGTGAATCTCATGGGTCCAAGTACACTATTCATCCTAGCACAACAAAGATGTATAAGGACTTACAGCGAAGCTTCTGGTGGAAGAACATGAAGAATGATATAGCTCTATTTGTCGCAAAGTGCTTGACATGTCAGCACGTCAAGATCGAACATCAACGACCTGGTGGTCTTCTTTACCCTCTTGAAATTTCAGAATGGAAGTGGGAGAAGATCACAATGGACTTTGTTACTGGTTTCCCCAAGTCCAAGAAACGTTATGATGCTGTTTGGGTGGTTATTGATCGGCTTACAAAATCTGCTCATTTCTTGCCTTTCAAAACAAATTACAAAGTTGTAGATATGGCACATTTGTACGTTGAGTGGATCGTACACCTACATGGAGTACCTGAGGTAATAGTTTCTGATCGTGACCCAAAGTTTACTTATCGTTTATGGGGTCAGATTCAGGAGGAGATGGGTACTGACTTGCATTTTAATACTGCTTACCACCCGCTGACTGATGGTCAATCTGGGAGAACAGTTTAGATTCTGGAGGACTTGCTTCGTGCTTATGTGATGGATTGGGGTGGTGCATGGGATCAGTATCTGCCATTAGCTGAGTTTACTTACAATAATAGCTACCAAGCTAGTATTGGTATGCCACCTTTTAAAGCCCTCTATGGTAGACCATGTCTTTCACCTTTTCATTGGGATGATGTCGGTGAATGCTCTCTAGTGAAGACCGATGACATGTAAATGATGACAAAAAAAGGGCAATTGATAAAGAAACGCATGAAAGTTGCTCAAGACAGACAAAAGATGTATGCTGACAAGAAAAGGTCTGATATTTACCTCCTAGTGGGTGATTATGCATTTCTAAAGATCAAGCCTATCCGTTCTATTGCTAGATCTAAAGTTAAAGGCAAGTTGAATCCTCGCTATGTTGGACCATTGGAAATCTTAGATAAGGTTGGAGACTGTGCATATTGCTTAGCCTTACCTCCTTCCTATGATAAGATTCATAATGTGTTCCATGTTTGTGTGCTGAAGAAGTATGTAAGGGACTCTTCTCATGTGCTTACTGTTGAACCTTTGGATATACATGAGAATCTGACCTATGAAGAGCTACCTATGAAGATTCTTGACTCCCGAGTAAAACAACTAAAGAACAAAGAGATTGAGCTGGTAAAAATTTTGTGGAAATATCATGGTCTGGAGGAAGCCACTTGGGAGTTGAGAGATGAAATGTTACGTACTCACCCTTCTCTTTTTGCTTGAGATTTCGAGGACAAAATCCTTTTAAAGGGGTGGAGTGTTGTAACATAATGAATCTTAGTTATAATCCCCAGGTAAACCTTTTTCCCAAGTTTTCCTTTCATTTCTATCCTTTATATATTTATGCTTAATTAGTGGAATTTATAGTGGTTTAGTGACCATTTATTCGCTAATTATACTGATGGAAGGGTTTATGCACAAATACCTCATTGAAAGCTTAATTACCATAATTAAGTGCTCTAAATCTTAATCTAACTTTTTGATGTGATTTGAAAACATAAAATATGCCACATAACCCATTTTGGTAGTAATATGAAGATGAGAAATTTAATTGGATAAATAATTTAGATAATGGGCCATTAATGGGCCATATGACATATCTCATAAATAGAAGTCTCAAAATAGGAAACAAATTTCAAATTCAAAATCTACATATCAAAATTAGCCTACATTTCAAATTTCATCTAATTTGGACAACCTTGAAATATTAGGATAAGTTTAGGAGAGAGAAAATGAAAAAGGGCATAAGTAATAAATAATATGGTAATATAACTTCAAAATATATAAATAATGGCAAATTAATATTATACACATAAAATATAACTTGTGGATGAAGTTTGGTCCAATTTGGATGTTGTTTGTGCAAGATATGCAATTTTAGGTACATTCTGGACTTTTATGCAATTTACCCAATTGGAAGGTTTTCTTTGCAAAATGTCACATGAATTATAATAATTAGATACCACCTTACCATGGTCGAATTCTAAAACCATGGGAGCACATAGTTTCACCTTGGTTTGATGGTATTGCTTTCCAAGGGCATTTTACGGTTTTTCTCTTTATAAGTGATCTTACCTTTAGAAGCCATCAACCAATGGGGTTATTTCCTTTATGGAGGTCAGTTGAGAGGGCCTAGAGACATCCAAAAACTGAACTTAGATATTTTAGAGCCTCCATGAGGTGTCCACTTGAAAAACCATGAAGCTCTAGGCTAATGACACATGGAAAGTCCCATGTAACACCCCATGCTTGAACTTTTTCTATAAATAGCCATGCATACCCCCTTTCCCAACTCACAAATTCGAAACTCTTGGTCTCTTTTTCTTTCCTCTAGATTATAGAATAGTTCCTTTGGTATTTTTCCACGAATTTGCTGCCCCAAGGTAATAAAGGGAGCCTACCTTGGAGAAGAAGGCTCATATGGTTTCAAAATTTCTCTTATTTGGATTCTTAAGCTCCTCCTTGGTGATATTTGTTCAAGAAAGGAGCTAGGCTTGGAGCAACTAGACCTTATAAGCTCGAGATCTTTGCTATTTTGACCTTATTATCCTCCCTAGGTGTGAGCTTCATAACCCCCTTCCCATATATTTCTTATTACATGGTTAAAACTAATGATCTTATAAATTGATGATGCGTCGATTTCTAATTAATCGATTTTCAATAATTCATAACTTTTGATTCGTTTGTCCAAAAATTAAAGTAAAATATGTTCTGAACTCAGAAAAACATTTTATTTTTAATAAAAATATTTCCAAGTATTGGTTTTCAGTTTTTTCGAAAAGAATTTTTAGAAAATGAATTAAATACCTAAAAATCACCAAAAATACACTTTAACCTTCATAACTCCAAAATATGCAAAATTATATGTTTTCTTAATTAGAAAAACCTTACTAAGTCATTGGTGATTTTTTTGTGGTCTAATTCTGAGGTTTTCGAATATGTATTTTTTGGGTTGATTTAATTAACTAATAAATATAGAGAATACCCTAAAAAGTCAGTAACTCAAAAATATACAAATATATATGTTATTTTGATCAGAAAACCCTAACGAAGACAATGATAATGTTTTTGAGACCCAAATCGGTGATTTATAGTAAAAGTTGACAACTTTAGGGTTTTAATCGTTTAATCAATGAATATAGTTCTAATACATAAACATGGTGATGATATTAGGAAAAGTGGAACATCGAATCGATTAAGTGGTGCAAGTTGATAATTGGAATCAATATTAAAGGTATGTGTATCTACATATTCAATTGGGAAATTATTTATACCATTACCCAGGTTCCCTAATGAGGTTTAACATGACCTAATCTATTATTCTTGAAACATAATTTATTTATACCTCAAAATTAGTTGTAGTATTATCTTGTTTGGGTTTTATACCCCACTACCATGTATCCTTTGATTAGTCTTGCCATAACTCTTTTGCTAGCATGAAGTTATATGTTCTATTTAATTGAAAAGTAGAGGCACTTTTGTACAACCACCCATAGAGGGCATGTATAAAATCGCCCTAGGGGAATGTGTGTATTTCTCCCCCTAATACTATAGGTGACTGGGAATGTCTTATTCTCCCCTCACCTAAGTTTAGAGGTCCAGTAGGTGCCTCAACCCTACTTAGATAGGTAGACATATTAATTTACATGCAAATCCTTTATTTACTTTTGTTATTGGCAAGTTTCATTAATTAAAGCCTAATACTCTTGATGTCTCATCTTTTGATGATTTCCTAGCCTATTTTACTTGTTACAACTATCTTGTCACTTTTAGAATAATCTTGTAACACATACTTTTTCTTTCTTTTCCTCTTGCTGGGTGTCTTCCCAACCACCCAGGTGTTGGTGCTAAGCAAGGTGAAGGACAAGCTTGAAGAAGGTTTTCCTCAGGAGTTGGTCTTTAGCTTTTGGAAAGGATGGATACGTTGCTATAGCTAGATCCTTTTCTCTTATCTTTTTCTTTTGGGAACAATCATGTTGTGAACAATGAAAGCCATGTATTAGGCTTAAGTACTTTTATTTCCGCTGCTATTGACATTTTGTAATGTATCTGGTGCATGCTTATTTACTTGGAATATTATACATGCATCCCTCAATATCTTTTGTATTTCTAAAAGATGGATGTTTTGTACTTCCTTTAAATTCTAGTAAGGAGGTGATCTCACCTCCTTACAGTTTCCATTTATCAACTCACATTCACTTTTATATTTTATATTTTGTGATCATTTTCTTTCATTTCAGAAGCTTGCATCAGTGTAACTCTTTACTCCCAACTCTTCCTTATATTACCATAGAACTAGCACTTCATAAGTACCGAACAAGTTCTTCATGGTATTCCAGTGACCCTTACTGGAAGTAGACAGACATCCACTCGTCACAAGTTAATAGGATGAGCATATCATATTGTCATGTCCAATACATACAAGACGATGAATGCATATTTTCTTGTCATGTCTAATACATACAAGATAACGAGATCATTACATACATGATAGATCCTTATCAATCTATGTGTTCCTATTCTTCACAAGAATTTGGGACACTTGGCATCTGAGATACTAACTCCATGTGACATGGAGATGTTTTCTCCCACCGAATCTGTGCATACTGAACTCTTCAGTATAGATTGCCAATGTATGCTCTCTCTTTACCTGGTCAAGAGGTTTTCAAGAACCATCTCTATAGATCTCTATTCCTATCACATAGGACATTTCTCTGTCTTCCCTTAAAGAAGGTATTTCCACACCAGTTTCAATTTTAGAACATTCCATTCCTCATCATCATGTGGAATGTGAATACGCTCCCACTAAATTTTTATAATCACAGAGACCTTCTTTATTTTGATAAATCAGTCAAACCTTTTGACTATATAATCAAAGGGATCTGCTATACAGAGTCATTCCCAAACACACATTAGGATGAATTTTGGCATTTAGCCTGCTAGAGAACAAAGTAGAGGAGGGAATCCCTTCTCTGCTTTGTTCTCTAGCAGGCTAAATGCCAAAATTTGTCCCAATGTGTGTCTGGGAATGACTCTCCATAGCATTATTCATAATCAAAGTAAAGACTTCAATTTTTAGTTTCTTATATTTAATCAACATATTGATTAATCTCTTGTAACTTATAGACTACATTTGCATTATTAGATTCATAAAACCCTTCAGGTTGTGCCACATACACAACCTTATCTTATTCCTTCCAGGAATGCGGTTTTAATATTCATATGCCAAATTTCATAGTCTTTTGAGTTCCAACATCAAGCATGATCCTTTCTTTAAATGTCATCCATGTCAGTCTTAACTCTTAAGACCCAATTGCACTTATGAGTTTTATCCCAATCAAGTGCTACCACTAAGGTCATACCTTATGGTTCACATGGAAGTCATTTTGGATCTTATGGCCTCAAGCCATCTGGTCCCTCAACATCATCTAGATTATTGGCTCATCATATGACCAATTCATCACCTAGATATATGAGGTGTATATGTTACATAAGGAACTTTGAGAATCTACAACACTTGTGATTCTTAATCTCCTTTGTAAAGTGTGTTCTTTTAGAAGAATTATAGAAGGTTAGTTATTTGACGATCATGCTCTAACTCTTTAGAGTATGATTACTTCTTTGATTTAGACATCACTATGCCTTAATCATGAGTTCTCTATGATACACTATCATAATTACTCACAAGGTCCTCAAGCATTTGGTTTATATATCCCATTCATTGATCACATATAAGAGTTAATACTTTTACCAAGTTTGTATTTCATTTATGATATTCTTGAACACTTCAAGATATTCATATTGGTATTTCAACAAACACCATCAGAAGCATTAGAATTTATTTCAATAGGTATATAAATACATCAATATGTATTATACCTAATAGAATAGTCATTCTGCCACTACATTTAGTGAAGATTAACTTGTCATTATGCCTAATACATTCATATCTCTTAATGGTTCACAACCAAAAGAGTCTACCCTATCCATCAGTATGAAAACTAGAAATAAATTTCTCATGATAATGCTAATTAATTGTTTGATTCATTAATAACTTTTAGGTCTCATTTCATCTTATGCATACCAAGTACCATAAGATAAATAAGGCATTGCCAGAAAAGATCATATCTTTGAAATTAATACATCAACTTTATTGATAGACATCCTTGTCATTACAAGATGCAGAAATAAAGTGTTTCTATTTATTGGAAGAATGAAATAGCAGTTCATAACTTTATTACATGCCCTTTGGGATGAAATAAACTAAAAGGTTCTCCTATCTATGGAAGAAACACTTGATCCAATCATGCTCCTTCTTGGTCCTTTCATAAAGGCCATCACTTCTTTTCAAACCATGCATATCATGTATGTCAAATCTATATTTTGGTATCATATACCTCAGATAAAGAAGTGTTTCATGTTTATTTCACGATACCTGAGGTGGAGACTTCCATCCCCTCCTTTTCTTCTTTTGTTATCCAGATAAAGAGGTCAATATCTCCTCCAATGTCTTGGTTCTTGACAATGGTGACATTTACCTCCCTTGTTCAAACCTCCTTTGGCCTTGAGAGATGAAGATGACTTGGGCTGCTGGTTAGAATCAGAACTCTTCTATGCCTTGCCCTTGCCTTTAGACTTACCCTTCTTTCTGCTGATCAACATCATAGATTTGGGTTTGTCTTTCTTCATCTACACCTCGACTGTTCTCAACATGTCCAACAACTCTGTCAATGGCTTGTGAAAGTTGTTCATGTTATAATTCATCACAAACTAACTATAAGATTCTGGCAACAATTGCAGTATCACATCATTAGTTAACTCTTGTCTTAGAGGGAATCCCAGTCTTTTCAGGTTCTCCACATACCCAATCATATTGAGTGTGTGAGGACCAACCTGATCTCCTTCTGTCATGACACACGTGAACAACGCCCTCGAGACATCCTATCTCTCTTGTCATGCTTGGTCTTGATACATATTTTAGAGATACGGAACCATCTTAATGACGTCCATGTTCTCATGTTGTCTCTACAACTCATAGTTGATTGAGCACAACATCAAGCACTTTGCATCAATGGCATCGTCAGTATGATTCTTGTAAGCATCCCTTTCTTCCTTTAGTGCAGTGATTTTTGGTCGGTTAATAGTATATGAAATTATTGTTCAAAATATCATTTATCATCATCATCATCATAATTTAAGTCTCAGTTCTAACTATGTTAGAGCGGCTACATGTGTGACGACCCGATTACAAATCATGCCATCACCAGTAAAATCGCAGAAATATCATAAACAACCGAATTAACAAAATCACTAAAAATTAAAACTATCTTGCATGTAGATCCTTTTCCAAAAAACTCTTACATGAGGAACCAAAGCTTTATATACATATGGTTCATATTGTACATTCAGTGTCTCGTCTCTTCTTGAGTATAACAAGTACCAGTTGCTTTACTTTTAATATATACAATGGCAACATAAAAACCTCGAGATAAGCGAACTAAAATCTCAAGTCATTCGTAAAAGTCACTAAGAACTATCTCCCAAGGACCTGATAGTACAAAGACGAAACATAGACTTCTATCTACAAAATCGTGATAGACAGCATACTCAACCTGAGTTACTACTACTGTCCTTGTTGAAATGATCCTTCTTCTGCTGTCTGGTTCCTAGTCCCTCGTCCACGTCTACCTAAAAATTGTGGATCCCACAGGGTGAGACTATTGTCCTAGCGAGAGATATAACTCTCTTCCAACAATATTATTATCAAAAGAAATAGTAAAGACTGAACAAAGGATATTTATGCAACTAGCAGGTATATTTATTGTTAGTATAATTATAAAACATCTATTTGCTTTAAAAGGAACATGAAGAACATGTATAACATCTATCTACTAAGATGTATGAAAGTAATAATGCATCAACCAATATTTTTCGTATTCAATCCTTAAGCAGACATACTACACAACTGATTACATGTTCTCATTCACAATTATACCCAGAGGAGATGAGATATACCTCTCATACTCCAACCGACCACTAGTAAGTCAAAATCGGTACCATACAAGGTCAATGGCAAAGCTGGCTATCAAGACCTCACCTTGTCTTGGTCTATACGAGACCACTTAGATTTAGCACGACATCATATGCAACTGTAAATAGCTATGCTGGGTATAGAGACATCTTCGCTATAGAGTTACAGCCATAGAGTGTACTCTCTTCGGGAGAAGATCACTTAGCTTTCTTAGATTATCAAGATGACCACTGAGAAATCCTGGTTTAATTTTATCAGGAAGTTCATTGAGCAACCTGGTATATTTGGGGAGTCCACTAAGCACCCTTATTTAGTTTGGGAGTCCACTGAGCACCCTTATATAATTATCATATATTCAAAAATATGCGTTCCGAGTTAGACTCATTTCACCATTCAGCAAATGCTGACACTGAATGGATCTATGGTCTGGGAAACTACATGATAATATTTGTATTGCTTAATTAAATGCATTACTGTATCTTTTAGCATCAATCAAGTTACAAATAAGAATTATATCAAATGCTACAAAGAAAAACATAATTGCATTTATCAGGTACTTTCATATTCATTGAAACACATAGACCACTTAGAATCTCAATCTCTTATCATCGTCATACTTGGGTATTCAAACCCTTAATTCATCACTGAGTATTGCCACCACTTAGCAGATGATCATTACCTATGGGTCATTAGACCAGGGTATTTATTCACATAGTCCACATAGCTTATTGAATTTTTGTCATATAACATCATAGCTCTTAGTTAGCTATGCTTATTACCTTAAGATACTTGTATGGTTAATATATCATGCTATCAACAATTTCACACACATGTATTAACCATGAAATACTAAAGAACACTTCCTCCCTAATGAATTAGGGTTATAATCAACCAATTAGGGTTTCAAGATTTCATTAGCAAGGATTTTGGTCTGACTCATACTCCACTCATCTCAGGAGTATTATTATATGTTGATCACATAATTATTTTTCCAATCTTAGTTTCTCTCTCATCCCTACTAGGATGTGGATTACTTAATTCACCTCTTTAAAGTCTACAGGCTTATCATTATCAAATTGAATTAAACTTATTGTATCTCATTATTGCATTAATCATATTCATCACTTAGACAAGCTTAATAAATAAAAGCATGTCTACCATATCGGGTAGCATGGTGAATAATACTATTCTATTATGCTTAGAAAAGCATATATCATCATAAAAAATATCCATATTAATCATATGGTGAAATCACACCATCATATCGGGTTTAGGGCATATCCCTTAACACCATATCATGTAGTTAAGTTGGATTAACTATCTCTTTAACTTTTATCATCTTTAGTCAACCTTATATCATGTATGGGTTAAACTATTACCCTCATATCGGGTTCAGAGGTGTATTGGGTTCTCATATCGTGTACTAGAGTACACCATATTAGACATGCCATTATGGATTTACCCTAAATTATTCAAGATAATAATATATTGGTTCTTTGCCTTAGTTGGTCATAACAATTTTTTCTTTCCATATCGATTTTCCATCATATTGATTTTCCTCTTGGATTTCCATATCGGATTTCACCTTGGGTTTACCCTATCGTGTCCCCATATTGGATTTTCCATAACATAATCCATGTTGGATATATCGTGATCCCATGTTGAGTGTCATATCATTTTACATCATATGTATCATATTGGGTTACATCTTTGAACATCATATCGGTTTACCGCATGGGTTTCACCATATCGTGTACCCACATTGGGTGGTATCATGTTGCCATATCATGTTCCTACATTTAGATAAGAATCTTGAACTCAAAACCTTCTCAAGATTCAGTTCTTTTCTTAACAAGATGAATACTAAGTTGCTCTTTAACCCGACACAAAGTAATGGGGTATATCGGGTTTTCCAAAGAATTGGGTTCCAAAATATATCGAGTTTCCATGTCTTTATCTAGGGTTTTCCCTTATCGTGTAAGGGTATTACTTTATCCTTGTATCATTTACAAGGTATAGATAGGAATCTTCCATATCGTCCATAGGACGTGTCTTTATAAAGTATGACCTACCTTCATATCAGATTGACTTCTATATCAGATTCCATATCGGTTTTCAAAAGTCTTCAACCCATATCAGGTTGTCCAATGATGATGTCATCATCATCAACCTCAAGATCATTATCTTACTATTCTAAACCATGGACAACCGTCCTAATTATTTAATGGAACTCATGAATATATCAATAACTCAAAGGAAATATGAATTTTGACAATAATCAACAAGTTGAGCAATATTGAAGAAAAGATAATAATATTGATGGGTTCAAGTTATGCAACCCGCCTATCAAGTAGTTTCCTAGCTTCAAGCTTCAACTCCACACGTTCTAAGGTTGAAGATGATCCTTCTCCAAGCTTCAAGACTTAAGCTCCTAGCTCTTGCACGATATCTCCAATCACAATGGGCGATATCACCTTCTATGACCTAGTTGGCCGATATCTCTTATCCTTGGCCGATATCAAGCTTCACCACTCAACTTTTCTCACTATGCACAACACAAGAGGGTATGCTTGATACAAGAGGAAAGGTCTACTAACAAGATTCAAAAATCTTACTTACAAGTGAAGGGCAAGGTATTTATACTAGAGGGTTGTGGAAAAGAGTGTAATAGGTGTCATTAGCTTAAGCTACTTCATGCCACCTAGCCATGCAAGCTCGACACATTACTCTTGCATGCATGTCATAATTATCTTGCCATGCAAAAATAAAAGTTCAAGAATAATATAGGAGATAAGGGTATATTCTTGAGTTATCTTCTAGGGCAAGTCTTCTTCCAATAACTATATTATAATATTTAACTCAATCCTTTCCAAGACAAGTTGCTAGCCGATTTATATCTCTTCTTTGAAGTGTCTTGCCCATCATGGGCCAAGCTAAAACTCAACAAAATGATAGGAGGCTCTCTTATGGCTCTATGGCCGATAGGGACTTCCACTGTAAGTCCTTAACTCAATATGGCTCATGTGTATATCTTTCAACTCATATATTTTCTTGGTCTTTTTTATTATGAAGAGTGCTAACACTTTAGGATAATTCAAACATATTGTCTCCTTCTATCTGTGTGGCATCCAACTTATAAAACACCAGATTAACTAATGCGGAAGCGAATCATTAGCAGCGGATTACTGAAAATCACTAAAAATTATTTTTTTTTTCAAAGAGATCCAAACATAGGAAACTCTTATAACAAAAACCATAACATTACTTGAACATCCTTGTTTGTAGTTACACACCATGTAACATCTCTTCTCGAGGATTACATACAACAGTTGCTTTACTCTACTATACATAAGCAACATAAAACCTCGAGGCATTCAAGCCAAAATCTCAAGTCAAAGATAAAAGCACTATCTACTGACTCCGAGGACCTGAGAGTACATAGACGACACATAGGACTACTAACTATACAAAACTTAACAGCCAGTGCCTCCACCTGAGTCATCACTACTGTATCTGATATTGCTGCTGCTCTCCTTTTCCTGCAAAATAATCTCTACTTCTTTGTCCGCGTCCACCTAAAAATGTTGGATCCCACGGGGGTGAGACAATTGTAAATTGTCCCAGCGGGAGATATAACTCTCCACCAAAACATTGTTATTGCAGATTATTATATTAGAATTGAACATGAGTACTTACATATGAACAACAACATTATTCATTGTATGAATAAAGAAAGGTAATCTCCTTTCTTAAGGAGAACATTGTATCTACTTATGGTAGATTCATAATCCATACATCTAATTGCAAGGAATGTAAAGAGACATGAATAACATTTATCAACTAACATTGCATATCAGAAGTATAACATCAGCCAATGAATTTCCGTATTCAATCCTATAGCAAACATGCTAGACGGCTGATTACATTTTACAATCACACTTATGCCCTGAGGAGATGAGGTATACCGCTCATGATCCAACCGACCACTGCGAAGTCGAAATCGGTACCATACAAGGTCAAAGGTAGAGCCGGCTACCAAGACCTCCCATATCTCGGTCAGCGCGAGATCACTTGCAGGACATCTTGTGTCTCTGCTATATATATAGCTTTCCAGGGTATACTGGCAACTTCGCTATCAGAGTTACAGTGGCATGCTGCACTCTCTTTGCGATCGTGAGATTTCATGTTTATCTCCATCGATCCGGCATTAACAATATTGGGAGATGTGTATGACATCATCCCAATCATCGGGGGATTAGTGATACATCCTTCCCGGAATATATAATGAAAGATTGTGGGATCTCGTGTTTATCTACCACCCATCCTGCATTAGGGCGTAAGGTAATCACGCCCATCACCCCCACATACTCAAAAGTATGCCCTCCGGGTTTTGCCGCGGAGCACCCGTTTCACCATCACCAGTTTGCTGACGATGATGGATCTATGGTCAGGGCTCTACATGATATGATTTCACTTGATTATTTAAGTACATTGTCATGTTCTTTTAGCATCAATCAAGTTCTCAAACATATTTAATTCAGACAAATGCTATAAAGAAACATGTACTATTTTCATCATTCACTTCTCATTCTTTATGAGGCATTGGGATCTCAGTCCCTCACTTCAATATTGGGATTTCTCATCCCTCAACCATATCATTATCATGCTTATCAAATCTGGGTATTCATACCCTCAATTCATCATTGTCATTGTTACCTTTTGCTAGGTAACTATTACCTTCAGGTCCTTAGATCGAGGTATGCATGAAACTTGTTACACAAGTATCTCACATGGCTCTCGAAGCCTATTAAATATTTTGTCACCTTTCACTAGGTAACAACAACTTATTCATGGAACTCATAAGGTCCATATACCTTTGTTACTTTTGCTAAGCAACAACAACATTAGGCACATAAGGCCATTCAACATATTTGTTATATGAATGGCATAGCTCAGGTCTGGCTATGCTCTTCATCTCATGATGTCTACATGATTAATAGACATGATAAAAACCATACAAGTCATTGACCACATCATGTGATACCTTAGTAACATCACAATTCCTTTATCAGGGTTATGGTTTATTACTCATTAGGGCTTTTCACTCCCTTTACCCAAATTAGGGTTAGGGTTCCCCAACTGACATCAATTAGGGTTTTATGCTCATGTAGTTAGATCAACCCTAATGTATTGTTCCACACTTCTAGGAACAACTAAAGATATCATGTATATGATTATGATTACTACCCTCATCATATATCCTTAATAATCATCAATTCAAGGTATAAGTCCACTTCTCTTTCTTATTCTGGTATGATTACATCATACCCATCAGAGTGGCTCATCCCTTTAAACAATGTATATTAGCTTATACTCATAAAAGTATATCAACTCATTACAATTTCATTGTAATATATACATAACACACACACTTCATGTGTTTCTCATCCCAAAATGTTGGATTGAGATGCATCAAGGTATTTCAACCTTGAAATATTGAATGTGATATCTATCATGTCTTGATGTATCACTTTCTCCTCATTTCTTTATTATTTAGGTTAATAAACTAACCTTGTATTAAGGTATCTTCCCTCTTAATACTTTATCCACTACATGTTACTACCATCATATAGTGCATAAGTTACACATTAGAATTGTCCAACTATCTTTAATGATATGAACTTATTCAATGGTTAGACATTGCTGAATATAGGATAACCCATAATCCATCACTTTAGATATTTCAACTCTTAGGATGTTATCCATATCATTATTAGGGTAGCATACCTCATTCCTAAGAGTTTCATATCCTCATCTTTATAGGGTATATAGGGTTGATACATATGAGTCAACATAGCATATCATTGTTTATAAAACTTATAAAGTGTTTTCAATACACAAGGCATCATAGCTCATACCTGGATATGTTCAATATCTCAAAATACCTGCATGATTAGTACAGATGATGACAAACACATCTATTTCATATCAGCATAATGCAGGATAATGATAACATCACTAATCAAGGATTACTCCACCATGCCCTTGCTAGGGTTTCAGTTCAATAACCCTGTCAATTAGGGTTTATGTTCATATTTAGGGTTTCATGATCTCTTTGCTTAAGTATCATAACCCTTAATCACCACATGAATCATATTCATGTAGGAATTCATGCTAACAACTTCTTAACTTGATTAGGTCATATCAACTCTTCAGTCAAGTACATACAACTATGATTAACATAGTGTATCAAGTCATTGATCCTATAAGCAATTAGGGATTCATCCCTTAATTGGCACTTAATCACTTAGGTAATATTAGGGTTTCAACCTATGTACTTTCATTGATTACCATTACTAATCATCATTGGATTAATAGAACATTCATTATCTTAATTCCCAAAAATTCAATCTCATTGGACCTCCATTGCATAATGTATTCAATTGAATTAGGGTTTCCAATGTTGATTCCTTCAATCATTGGACTCATGGAATCAATCATCAATTGGACCTACCATCATACTTCAATTGAGTTTAATAGGTCAACCTTCAACTGATTTTACCCTCAATTGACCCTCAATTGACCCTCAATTAGGGTTTGATTCAATTGAATTAGGGTTTGGAATCGATGATCCAACAACACTAATCAATGCAGAACTAGTTGCATTGAAACCATTGAACCATCATCCAAATTGGGTATGACCTGACCCCAAACGGTCTTGAGGTCGTTTGGATGACCTCCAAACGGTCTTGAGACCGTTTTCCCATCAAATCACTCAAATATAAGTCAACCAATTAGAGTTTGGTTCATTGGATTGATCACCAAATCAGTATTGCATTGTATAACATCTTGGTACCTTTAGACCTTCAAACACCTAACCATACTCAACCCTAGACCTCCAAACGGTCTTGGGTGACCTCCAAACGGTCTTGAGACCGTTTTCCCATCATATCACTCCAATCCAAGCAATCTAATTAGGGTTTGGTTCATTGAAGTGCTCACCAAATCAGCAATCTATTGCAGATCAACTTGATATCTTTAGACCTTCAACCACTGAACTATACTCAACCCTAGACCTCCAAACGGTCTTGGGTGACCACCAAACGGTCTTGAGACCGTTTGGATGAGCTCCAAACGGTCTTGAGACTGTTTGCCCATCCAACCTTTGGACTCTAGTGAAAATTCATCATGGATTGGTCTATCGAGTTGATCAACAAATCAACATTTAGTTGCAGTATGATTTGGTATCTTTGGACCTTCAATTGGTCAACTATACTTGACCCCAGACCTCCAAACGGTCTTGGGGTGACCCCAAACGGTCTTGAGACCGTTTGGATGATCCCCCAAACGGTCTTGAGACCGTTTGGGCTAATCCACCCAAAATCTCAAATTAGCTCATTGTGATTTCAGCACTGATTTCAATTAGGGTTAGCCCAATTGATTAGCCTTCAACTCATGATCCCTTTTGAGTTAACCCCTCAAATTTGGAGGGTCATTAACCAACATCATTAGGAACAGTAATACCAAACGGTCAACGCTTGGTAAACGCACTCAAACGGTCTTGAGACCGTTTTCCCAAAACGTTCAATTAAATCAGATTAAAAATCAGCACTTAATCCAATTAGGTTTCCCTAATTGATTAGGCTTCAACTCACGATTCCTTGGGAGTTAACCCATAAAACTTGGTGAGTAATTATCCAACATAATTAGGATCAAAAATCTCATACGGTCAACGCTTGGTCAACGCACTCAAACGGTCTTGAGACCGTTTTCCCAAGCAGGTTAAGTTGATCAGGTTGAAAATCAGCACATAATTCAATCTGATTGCCTAATTGATTGGCTTTCAACTCTCGATTCCTTTGGATTTAATCCCTCAAATTTGGAGGGTTATCAGCCTACATAATTAGAAACAAAATTCCCAAACGGTCAACGCTTGGTCAACCATATCAAACGGTCTTGAGACCGTTTTCTCCCAAACGGTCTCAAACCGTTTGCCCTTAAACGGTTTGCTGAAACCGCATAGCCAATCAAATTAAAACGATTTGGAGTAGCTATCAAAACGGTTTTGCTTGGTAATTTTCTTTGGATAAGCATCTAGGATGATGTCATCATCCCCTTCCTTCGAACAACCAATAACAGCAACCGTTCTTGATGGAAATTGCAGCAAAGAAACAAGAGTGTATCAAATTGAAGAAATCAATCAACAAAGCATAGAGAATT
This sequence comes from Alisma plantago-aquatica, assembly GCA_963693085.1. Taxonomy (NCBI): domain Eukaryota; kingdom Viridiplantae; phylum Streptophyta; class Magnoliopsida; order Alismatales; family Alismataceae; genus Alisma; species Alisma plantago-aquatica. The sequence goes on along the minus strand of OY856412.1, from coordinate 875,454,905 downwards.
GATGCAATAGCAATGTTTAAGGGTTTGAGTTATAAAACCCGCCTCCAATTGAGCTCCAAAGCTCCAAGCTCACGCCATTAATGGTTGATGAAGCTCTTGAAACTCCCCCTAGGCTCGTCCTCAAGCTTTTGATTGCAAAAGTTGGCTAGGGTTGAAGAGGAGATCGAAATAAGAAGGAATCCATAATTTATTTTCGATTTCCACCATGAAATCATGGAGAACGAAGGTCAAGGGCTTACCCACAGGTTGGGGTTCGTACTCCTGGTCCTCCCTAGCTTCCTTGGTCGGTTTCCAAGCTAAGAGAAGAAGTGGGGTCGAAATAGCCTTTCATTTGGCTAGGAAAAGGCCTTTTTATAAAAATTCAATGAAAGAGAAAATGCATTATTAAAATGCATTTAATTCCAAAATTGGTGCCGCCTCTTCCCCCTCAAATTATCCTCAAAATACTTAAGGACGAGGCTATCTTCATTGCCTCTTATTCCTCTCCATTATCCATGATTTAAAGAAAATCAAATTAAGCACCTTAATGCTTATTATATTAATATCCATATGTGAGTGGGTTTTCTTTTCCTTATAATAATGGTGAGTGGAATTTCACCTACTTAGGATATTTTCGTTCCTTATCTTGGCAAAGGAACGTCCATCCTTATTCAAAATCAACCCAAAACATTTTTGTTAAAAGCCCTTCAATTATTTTTATTCATTTTTTTCCCTAAATCAAATTAGGGTTTCAATTAGGCATTAATCTTGATTATTTTAATGTCAAGATTCTCTCTCCTCCAACTTAATTCAAATGAGATGCCCCTCTCATTTTCTTTGCTCTAAATGATGCCAAGAAACATTAGGGACCTTATTGAAGTGGTAATTTGCATATTGAACCCTAGGTTTTGGGTAAATTGCACTTTATACCAAAACTAGGTTTTAATGCACAACATTGTCAATCAAGCTCTATCTTGGTGTCCAGGCTTGTAGAAACCTTACCACTTCATCAAATTCATTCTTATGATGTCTCAACATCAGAGGAACACTTTATCATGCAACATTTGCAAATTAACCCCTCAACTTGGGTAATTTGCACTTTAGTCCAAAATAAGCAAACATTGCTTCAACATTGTTCAAACAGGACCAAAATTGAAACATAGGTTACTCTTGAGCCCTAATCACTTTTCAAAAGAAAAGATTAAACATATAATCATCTCTCTTAATAAAAACACCTAGGGTTAAAGCATAACCCAGGTCAGGGATGTTACAAATTATAAACCCCTAACAAGGATTTCGTCCCCGAAATCCCAGATAAAGGGAACATATATTATTCATTCATCATATCATCATGTCTCTTCATAACACCTCATTGTTATGTAGACATCATAGAACTTTGATCAGCACAAAGTTCCTTCACACAATATTCTCATAGAGTCAAATGAGAACTTATCTTAAAGACATATTTAGTTGTTATGTTTATGCAAAGCATAAACCCCTAACATATCTTGTTCATATCATTTTATATAATCAGACTAATTTCATAGGTGACCATTCCAGGTAGTTAATCTAAACCATCTGATAATTCTCAGATACCAGAATCTCTTACCTTGGTATCAGTCGCATGTGTTGAAAACACATTATATTCTCATCTTTCTTTTATCATATTTACAACTTTATTGAACAGGGATCACCTCTCTTGTTCTCTTTCTCATCATATGAGGGTCATACTTTTACTTTCTCATATACACATACTGATCTGAATTCCTATCAGATCCTTCTTTCTTATATTTAAGGTATGATACATTTATTTATTTCATAATTCTTATTTCATGATACTCATTAGATTGTATCAGAATGATTGCTTGATCAGGGCAATCAAAAAGATATCAATCTAAGAGTTTCCATACTCACTTTATCATCAATAGTTGTACACCTGATCAGGGTTTACAAGTACTGAGATCAAGTAGTATGCACTTACATGCTATCATATTCCTTTCTTTTCATATTACCATAACATAAGATTTAACATCCCTGGATTTTATCCAGGCATCTCTTCTATACCTCTTCCTCTTTCATGGAGGTAAGATCAATATAGAGCATTTAAAAGAATACTGAACAGAATTCAAATTCTAGTTCTCATCATTTCATCCCTATATAGCAACCAATGGGGAAAACAATATCAACAATCCTCCTTTTTATAACAAAAAGGGTTTAGTGTACTCAACATGTACACATTTATAACATACCTTGTACTCATATCATGGTCTTACTAGTCTTATTACTGAAGCAAAAACTAAGCCATAGAATCTTACAGGTGAAAGGTTAAGACCTTTGCACTTACTTAGGGGCTGCTGCCCTGACACATTAAGCATTTATTGCACTATTAGTACCAAAAACTTGGCTTTTTTTTTAAAACCATTAGACAAATGTCTCTAGAATTATAGAGATCATCACCTACTTCTCAGCTTATTTCCCCTTTCTGGGCACTACCATCACCGATTTATTATCTGTCTGAACTCATGGCAGAGTCCACTTTCTTGCCATAAGTTAATCTTTTCCACATTTTCCCTTGTTCCCACATGACTAATTCATTCAGGAACTCTTTTAAAGCTCAAGCTTTCTGTATTAAGGACTGATAACCTAGGTTGTAAGCCTAGCATCCAGTCCACTCATATGCATTATTGTTGCCCTAATCTTCCCAACAAGAGCATGATCATAGGATTCTCTATCATGATCAGGTCTTAATGGGGATTCTCAGGCACTCATTCTATTCTTGCATGATCCCTTACACCTCTTCTTGGTGCAACAACATTGCCCTTAGCAATGTGTTCCTTGTGTTCTCCAGTCATTTTCAACTTTACCCTTTCTCTGCACAAGCAGAAATAATTATAGGGTATACTGGAGGACACTAACACAGACTCAACTACCTTAGTCCTATGTCTCTGTAGACTCAGCGAACCTAGATCTCTGATACCACTAAATTGTGGCATCCAACTTATAAAACACCAGATTAACTAATGCGGAAGCGAATCATTAGCAGCGGATTACTGAAAATCACTAAATTTTTTTTTTCCAAAGAGATCCAAACATAGGAAACTCTTATAACAAAAACCATAACATTACTTGAACATCCTTGTTTGTAGTTACACACCATGTAACATCTCTTCTCGAGGATTACATACAACAGTTGCTTTACTCTACTATACATAAGCAACATAAAACCTCGAGGCATTCAAGCCAAAATCTCAAGTCGAAGATAAAAGCACTATCTACTGACTCCGAGGACCTGAGAGTACAGAGACGACACATAGGACTACTAACTATACAAAACTTGACAGCCAGTGCCTCCACCTGAGTCATCACTATTGTATCTGATATTGCTGCTGCTTTCCTTTTCCTGCAAAAGAATCTCTGCTTCTTTGTCCGCGTCCACCTAAAAATGTTGGATCCCACGGGGGTGAGACAATTGTAAATTGTCCCAGCGGGAGATATAACTCTCCGCCAAAACATTGTTATTGCATATTATTATATTAGAATTGAACATGAGTACTTACATATGAACAACAACATTATTCATTGTATGAACAGAGAAAGGTAATCTCCTTTCTTAAGGAGAACATTGTATCTACTTATGGTAGATTCATAATCCATACATATAATTGCAAGGAATGTAAAGAGACATGAATAACATTTATCAACTATCATTGCATATCAGAAGTATAACATCAGCCAATGACTTTCCGTATTCAATCCTATAGCAAACATGCTAGACGGCTGATTACATTTTACAATCACACTTATGCCCTGAGGAGATGAGGTATACCGCTCATGCTCCAACCGACCACTGCGAAGTCGAAATCGGTACCATACAAGGTCAAAGGTAGAGCCGGCTACCAAGACCTCCCATATCTCGGTCAACGCGAGATTACTTGCAGGACATCTTGTGTCTCTGCTATATATATAGCTTTCCAGGGTATACTGGAAACTTCGCTATCAGAGTTACAGTGGCATGCTGCACTCTCTTCGCGATCGTGAGATTTCATGTTTATCTCCATCGATCCGACATTAACAATATTGGGAGATGTGTATGACATCATCCCAATCATCGGGGGATTAGTGATACATCCTTCCCGGAATATATAATGAAAGATTGTGGGATCTCGTGTTTATCTACCACCAATCCTGCATTAGGGCGTAAGGTAATCGCGCCCATCACCCCCACATACTCAAAAGTATGCCCTCCGGGTTTTGCCGCGGAGCACCCGTTTCACCATCACCAGTTTGCTGACAATGATGGATCTATGGTCAGGGCTCTACATGATATGATTTCACTTGATTATTTAAGTACATTGTCATGTTCTTTTAGCATCAATCAAGTTCTCAAACATATTTTATTCAGACAAATGCTATAAAGAAACATGTACTATTTTCATCATTCACTTCTCATTCTTTATGAGGCATTGGGATCTCAGTCCCTCACTTCAATACTGGTATTTCTCATCCCTCAACCATATCATTATCATGCTTATCAAATCTGGGTATTCATACCCTCAATTCATCATTGTCATTGTTACCTTTTGCTAGGTAACTATTACCTTCAGGTCCTTAGACCGAGGTATGCATGAAACTTGTTACACAAGTATCTCACATGGCTCTCGAAGCCTATTAAATATTTTGTCACCTTTCACTAGGTAACAACAACTTATTCATGGAACTCATAAGGTCCATTTACCTTTGTTACTTTTGCTAAGCAACAACAACATTAGGCACATAAGGCCATTCAACATATTTGTTATATGAATGGCATAGATCAGGTCTGGCTATGCTCTTCATCTCATGATGTCTACATGATTAATAGACATGATAAAAACCATACAAGTCATTGACCACATCATGTGATACCTTAGTAACATCACAATTCCTTTATCAGGGTTATGGTTTATTACTCATTAGGGCTTTTCACTCCCTTTACCCAAATTAGGGTTAGGGTTCCCCAACTGACATCAATTAGGGTTTTATGCTCATGTAGTTAGATCAACCCTAATGTATTGTTCCACACTTCTAGGAACAACTAAAGATATCATGTATATGCTTATGATTACTACCCTCATTATATATCCTTAATAATCATCAATTCAAGGTATAAGTCCACTTCTCTTTCTTATTCTGGTATGATTACCTCATACCCATCAGAGTGGCTCATCCCTTTAAACAATGTATATTAGCTTATACTCATCAAAGTATATCAACTCATTACAATTTCATTGTAATATCTACATAACACACACACTTCATGTGTTTCTCATCCCAAAATGTTGGATTGAGATGCATCAAGGTATTTCAACCTTGAAATATTGAATGTGATATATATCATGTCTTGATGTATCACTTTCTCCTCATTTCTTTATTATTTAGGTTAATAAAATAACCTTGTATTAAGGTATCTTCCCTCTTAATACTTTATCCACTACATGTTACTACCATCATATAGTGCATAAGTTACACATTAGAATTGTCCAACTATCTTTAATGATATGAACTTATTCAATGGTTAGACATTGCTGAATATAGGATAACCCATAATCCATCGCTTTAGATATTTCAACTCTTAGGATGCTATCCATATCATTATTAGGGTAGCATACCTCATTCCTAAGAGTTTCATATCCTCATCTTTATAGGGTATATAGGGTTGATACATATGAGTCAACATAGCATATCATTGCTTATAAAACTTATAAAGTGTTTTCAATACACAAGGCATCATAGCTCATACCTGGATATGTTCAATATCTCAAAATACCTGCATGATTAGTACAAATGATGACAAACACATCTATTTCATATCATCATAATGCTGGATAATGATAACATCACTAATCAAGGATTACTCCACCATGCCCTTTCTAGGGTTTCAGTTCAATAACCCTGTCAATTAGGGTTTATGTTCATATTTAGGGTTTCATGATCTCTTTGCTTAAGTATCATAACCCTTAATCACCACATGAATCATATTCATGTAGGAATTCATGCTAACTACTTCTTAACTTGATTAGGTCATATCAACTCTTCAGTCAAGTACATACAACTATGATTAACATAGTGTATCGAGTCATTGATCCTATAAGCAATTAGGGATTCATCCCTTAATTGGCACTTAATCACTTAGGTACTATTAGGGTTTCAACCTATGTACTTTCATTGATTACCATTACTAATCATCATTGGATTAATAGAACATTCATTATCTTAATTCCCAAAAATTCAATCTCATTGGAACTCCATTACATAATGTATTCAATTGAATTAGGGTTTCCAATGTTGATTCCTTCAATCATTGGACTCATGGAATCAATCATCAATTGGACCTACCATCATACTTCAATTGAGTTTAATAAGTCAACCTTCAACTGATTTGACCCTCAATTGACCCTCAATTGACCCTCAATTAGGGTTTGATTCAATTGAATTAGGGCTTGGAATCGATGATCCAACAACACTAATCAATGCAGAACTAGTTGCATTGAAACCATTGAACCATCATCCAAATTGGGTATGACCTGACCCCAAACGGTCTTGAGGTCGTTTGGATGACCTCCAAACGGTCTTGAGACCGTTTGACCATCAAATCACTCAAATCTAAGTCAACCAATTAGAGTTTGGTTCATTGGATTGATCACCAAATCAGTATTGCATTGTATAACATCTTGGTACCTTTAGACCTTCAAACACCTAACCATACTTAACCCTAGACCTCCAAACGGTCTTGGGTGACCTCCAAACGGTCTTGAGACCGTTTGGATGAGCTCCAAACAGTCTTGAGACCGTTTGCCCATCATATCACTCCAATCCAAGCAATCTAATTAGGGTTTGGTTCATTGAAGTGCTCACCAAATCAGCAATCTATTGCAGATCAACTTGATATCTTTAGACCTTCAACCACTGAACTATACTAAACCCTAGACCTCCAAACGGTCTTGGGTGACCACCAAACGGTCTTGAGACCGTTTGGATGAGCTCCAAACGGTCTTGAGACCGTTTGCCCATCCAACCTTTGGACTCTAGTGAAAATTCATCATGGATTGGTCTATCGAGTTGATCAACAAATCAACATTTAGTTGCAGTATGATTTGGTATCTTTGGACCTTCAATTGGTCAACTATACTTGACCCCAGACCTCCAAACGGTCTTGGGGTGACCCCAAACGGTCTTGAGACCGTTTGGATGATCCCCCAAACGGTCTTGAGACCGTTTGGGCTAATCCACCCAAAATCTCAAATTAGCTCATTGTGATTTCAGCACTGATTTCAATTAGGGTTAGCCCAATTGATTAGCCTTAAATTCATGATCCCTTTTGAGTTAACCCCTCAAATTTGGATGGTCATTAACCAACATCATTAGGAACAGTAATACCAAACGGTCAACGCTTGGTCAACGCACTCAAACGGTCTTGAGACCGTTTGCCCAAAACGTTCAATTAAATCAGATTAAAAATCAGCACTTAATCCAATTAGGTTTCCCTAATTGATTAGGCTTCAACTCACGATTCCTTGGGAGTTAACCCATAAAACTTGGTGAGTAATTATCCAACATATTAGGATAAAAAATCTCATACGGAAACGCTTGGTCAACGCACTCAAACGGTCTTGAGACCATTTGCCCAAGCAGGTTAAGTTGACCAGGTTGAAAATCAGCACATAATTCAATCTGATTGCCTAATTGATTGGCTTTCAACTCTCGATTCCTTTGGAGTTAATCCCTCAAATTTGGAGGGTTATCAGCCTACATAATTAGGAACAAAATTCCCAAACGGTCAACGCTTGGTAAACCATCTCAAACGGTCTTGAGACCGTTTTCTCCCAAACGGTATCAAACCGTTTGCCCTTAAACGGTTTGCTGAAACCGCATAGCCAATCAAATTAAAACGATTTGGAGTAGCTATCAAAACGGTTTTGCTTGGTAATTTTCTTTGGATAAGCATCTAGGATGATGTCATCATCCCCTTCCTTCGAACAACTAAGAACAGCAACCGTTCTTGATGGAAATTGCAGCAAAGAAACAAGAGTGTATCAAATTGAAGAAATCAATCAACAAAGCATAGAGAATTGATGCAATAGCAATGTTTAAGGGTTTGAGTTATAAAACCCGCCTCCAATTGAGCTCCAAAGCTCCAATCTCACGCCATTAATGGTGGATTAAGCTCTTGAAACTCCCCCTAGGCTCGTCCTCAAGCTTTTGATTGCAAAAGTTGGCTAGGGTTGAAGAGGAGATCGAAATAAGAAGGAATCCATAATTTATTTTCGATTTCCACCATGAAATCATGGAGAACGAAGGTCAAGGGCTTACCCACAGGTTGGGGTTCGTCCTCCTGGTCCTCCCTAGATTCCTTGGTCGGTTTCCAAGCTAAGAGAAGAAGTGGGGTCGAAATAGCTTTTCATTTGGCTAGGAAAAGGCCTTTTTATAAAAATTCAATGAAAGAGAAAATGCATTATTAAAATGCATTTAATTCCAAAATTGGTGCCGCCTCTTCCCCCTCAAATTCTCCTCAAAATACTTAAGGACGAGGCTATCTTCATTGCATCTTATTCCTCTCCATTATCCATGATTTAAAGAAAATCAAATTAAGCACCTTAATGCTTATTATATTAATATCCATATGTGAGTGGGTTTTCTTTTCCTTATAATAATGGTGAGTGGAATTTCACCTACTTAGGATATTTTCGTTCCTTATCTTGGCAAAGGAACGTCCATACTTATTCAAAATCAACCCAAAACATTTTTGTTAAAAGCCCTTCAATTATTTTTATTCATTTTTTTCCCTAAATCAAATTAGGGTTTCAATTAGGCATTAATCTTGATTATTTTAATGTCAAGATTCTCTCTCCCCAACTTAATTCAAATGAGATGCCCCTCTCATTTTCTTTGCTCTACATGATGACAAGAAACATTAGGGACCTTATTGAAGTGGTAATTTGCATATTGAACCCTAGGTTTTGGGTAAATTGCACTTTATACCAAAACTAGGTTTTAATGCACAACATTGTCAATCAAGCTCTATCTTGGTGTCCAGGCTTGTAGAAACCTTACCACTTCATCAAATTCATTCTTATGATGTCTCAACATCAGAGGAACACTTTATCATGCAACATTTGCAAATTAACCCCTCAACTTGGGTAATTTGCACTTTAGTCCAAAATAAGCAAACATTGCTTCAACATTGTTCAAACAGGACCAAAATTGAAACATAGGTTACTCTTGAGCCCTAATCACTTTTCAAAAGAAAAGATTAAACATATAATCATCTCTCTTAATCAAAACACCTAGGGTTAAAGCATAACCCATGTCAGGGATGTTACAATCTGTCTCCTCTAGATAATACTAGATAAGAGTAAAAACAATCTAAAGGTGGTAATTTACACATTAACCCTACATTTTGTATAAAATGCAATTTGTACCATAATCAATGTACCAAGCACTTGGCATTATATTCTCTTTCATGACATTAAAATACTTAGAACACATTCAACATGTGACATTTGCAATATAACCCCTCATTTGGGTTAATTGCACTTTTCACTTAGATTATCATATGATGCACACATAGTTTGCATATAAGCTCAAATTTGAAAATAAACTTCACAAAAGGCCTTAATTTCTTTTCAAAAGATAAGAACAAGTTTGTAAGCAACTTACTTAAGCAAAACTTCTAGGATTAGGCCATAACCCAGGTCAAGGGTGTTACAACATGGATCCTTTGTTTCCATTTAGCTCTATCATGGGCCATATTCTGGTTGAGTTGTAGAGGTTCAAAATCTCTCTTGATAAGCTCATCTCATGTTAATCTAGGTCTTCCTCTTCTTTTATTTATTGTGCCTGACTCAATAGCGTTGCTTCACATAGGCACATTACGCGGTCCATGTTGCACATGTTCGTACCATCTGAGTCGATCCTCATGCAACATGTTCTCAATGCTCACCATCCCCACTTTATTTATGATATAACCATTTCTCCAGTGATCTTTTCTTGTCTTCACACACATCCATCTCAGCATACACATTCCAACCACATTCATCTTGTTGAGACCTTGTTTCTTCATTGCCCAACATTCACTCCCATAGAGCATGGTTGGTCGTATAGTTGTTCTATAAAACATAATTTTTACTTGAGAGGGATCTTTCGATCACATAATACTCCAGTTGCACTCCTCCATTTCAACCATCCTGTAGTGATCCTATGGCAAACGTCATTCTGGACATTCCCATCTATTTGAATAATAGAACCCAAGTAGCAAATTTATCACATTTTGGTATATCTACTCCGTCTAACTTGGCTACATCATTTACCACTGTGTGATTGACTAAAATTGCAATGTATATACTCAATTTTGTTCCTACTAATCATCAATCCATTTGATTTCAATGTCTCTCTCCACTGTTCAACTTTATCATTTAATCCATCTTTAGTTTCATCAATCAAAACAATATCATCGGCAAATAACATACACCATGGAATATCATCTTGAACATTATTTGTCAGCTCATTTATAACAAGAACGAACAGATATGGACTGAGTGTAGATCCTTGGTGTACCCCAACTATGATTGGAAAAGTTGATGTCTCTCCTCCAGGAGTCTTCACACTTGTAGTAGAGATATTATACATGTCTTTGATTAAGTGAATGTATGACTTGTATTGGATTGGCGCACCCTTTTTCTTCAAAACCATCCACAACACTTCTCTGGGTACTCGATCATAAGCCTTTTCCAAATCAATAAACACCATATGAAGGTCACTTTTGCTTTCTCTCTGCTTCTCCATAAGCCTCCTTATCAAAAAGTAGCATCTGTTGTTGATCTTCCAGTCATGAAAACAAATAGGTTTTCTGATATCTGCGTTATAGATCATAGCCTCTGTTCAATAATCCTCTCCCAAAGCTTCATTGTGTGACTCATCAACTTGATACCTCTATAGTTTTTGCAGCTCCGAACATCACCTTTGTTCTTGTAGATGGGGACTATAGTACTTTCTCCACTCATCCAACATCTTGTTGGTCTTCATGATCTTGTTAAAGAGCCTTGTTAAACACATAACTCCTTCACCCCCATTCTCTTCCATACATCAATGGGAATATCATCTAGTCTGCATGCCTTTCTCATTTTCATATTCTTTAGAACATTCTTGACCTTAAAAGGTAAAACTCGTTGTATGTAAATGATATCTCTTGTATTCATACCACACAAGTCTCTAACATTATTTGCAACATATCTATTGAAAAGATTGTGGAATTAATTTCTTCACTTGTTCTTGATATTATCTTCCTTCACCTAGACCCTTCTATCTTCATTCTTGATGCATTTTACTTGATTCAAGTCTATTTCTTTCCTTTCTCTTATACGAGCCATTTTATATATATCTTTTTACCTTTCTCTTCTGTCCAACTTCTTATAAACTTTTTAGCTTCTTTCTTTTCTTGCTTATATCTTTGGAATGTTGCATCATCTCGAGATTTGGGCAAGCTCCTATAGATCTTCAATTTTCAGTTTAATACCCTTTTGTACTTCATAACTCCACCACCACGTCTCTTTCTGTGGAGGCCCACAACATTTGGACTCCCCAAATACTTCTTTGGAAATTTTTATTATGCATGAGCTCATGTTATGCTACATAGTGTTAACATCAGACTCCAAGTTCCAAGTTCTCTCCCTCTTGAGTTTATCATGAAAAGTCAATTTCTTTTCTCCTTTAAGATTCTACCACTTGATTCTACTATCTTGATTTCTGTTATGCTTGCCTTTATTGATCTTTATGTTAATATCCAAAGCCACCAACTTATGTTGGGTCATGAGTTCTTCGCCTGGAATCACTTTACAAATTTTGGATATATTACAATCCACCCACTTCGTAAGGAGATAATCAATTTGGATATAATTGTGCCCACTCTTGAAAGTAATCTTATGAGATTCTCTTGTCTAGAAATGGTTGTTTGCCAAAAACATATCATATAAAATTGTAAAATTTAAATTCCTCCCTCCTTTTGCATTTCTATTGTCATATCCAAAACCACCATGAACTCTCTTATATCCAGCATTGCTACTCCCCACATGACCATTTAAATCACTTCCGATAATAATTTTCTCCTCTATCGGTATTCTCTGCATTCATTCATCCATGTCATCCCAAAAATTCTTCTTAGCCTCCTTTCTAAGGCCAACTTGAGGGGCATAAACACTAATAATGTTAAAAATATTTCCCCCAAGAACAAACTTGATAGCTATGATTTTGTCACCAACCCATGTGATCTGTGCAAAATCAACCTTCAACATCTTATCAACAATAATACCTACTTTATTTCTATGTCTATCGATACATGTATATAAGATTTTATATCATGTGTCTCCAATCTCTCTACAACATTCTCCTACCCATTTGGTTTCCTATAAGAAAGTTATATTGGCTTTTATTCTCATCATGGTATCCTCTATCTCCAAATATATCCCTGTCAGATAGCCAATATTCCAACATCCAACTCTAATCTTTTTTTTCTTGAACTTGCTTCTTTACCTTCCTTATTTGGAAATTTTGTCCATGCAAAATTTTCACTACATCTGGGCAATGATGTGGTGGGACTAGCTTATTTACCCACACCTACCCAAGATGTAGAAACCCTTGCACATTTTTTGCTACATTTGAGCAATGATGCAGTGGGACTAGCTTCATCACCCACACCCATTCAAGATGTGGAAACCCGTGTGCGTCCTTCAACACAATCATGCATCGTTGTGTCAAAACCCCTCGCATGTTTATCACTGCACCCAGGTGCCCATGCAGCGCATCTCTGGGTAGGGACGCTCCAACAGAACTTTTATAAGGATCCATGTCATGGAAAGAGTGACAAAGTTTTTATGGCTTGTTATCAACCTACCACCAACCCTCCTCCTTTACCCTGAGTTGGGACCAACTATATTCACACAAAATGTAAGAAAACATAGACAAAGTTGTTCAAAATATTGTATATATGTATTCATATTGCTTTACACATTTCTTGATATCCTATCAATTTACCCTATGGATAAATAATAGTGGGCAACTTTAGGATAAAGTTTTAGAGGGAAGGGTAATTATGATGCCCGTTGTAATTTTTATATGGATAAGTGTGAATGGTAATCCAATCCTAATGGAACAACCTAATTTTCTTGTTTCATGTATATTTACTATCTAGTTTAACATCTAGTCCACTATTATAATTAGTAAAAAATATAACCATAAATTTGTTTTCCCAATATCTAATACACATGAAATCCGTGTTGTCTTTGTTCTCTGCACTAAGTGAGAAAAATGTATCTTTAAACAAAAATCTAATCCAGAGATCACTACTACAGATATGACATATTACGTCAGATCTTTTTTAAAAGAAAGTCGACGGTGTTATCTATAGCGTCGGTTGAACATAGGAAACCGTCGCACATTGACTACTTGAGAAAATATGGTATGTACTTTCTTTTTATCGTGTTTGCTTCTCAAAGAAACTGACCCTATATATCACCCGCAAAAATAGAATTTTGCATAAGTTTTTTGGGAACATTTCATTTGCCTCTAGAAAACCTACATCATCAGTTTTTATCTATAAAACCAATGGTATAAATAGGTGCACATGCCATCTGCTCCACAGGAATCAATCAATATTTATCGATGGTTCTTTCTAATGAGATTGATGAGAAAGATGGTTTGTTGTATACAACCAACGATGTATGTATCACTGGGTCACGAGTTTAGATGTCAATTTATCAAGGACAACCAACGACAAAGTTTTGATTTGGTCGGTAGTTGTTTATTGCCAACTGATGACCTGAACCCTAGAACATCAATTTTAAAATAACCAACAGTATAGTTATTACTTAACTCCATGAGAAGTCCTTTCTCCCTTCTTTACCTTGGTCGCTTTCTCTAGATTTAAGCACTCTGGAGATCTCGTGTGACCTCTGCTAACCACCACTGCTATTGCTACTCCCTTCTCCTGTACAAGCTGCCACACCCCTTATCCTCTGTCAACTTTGATATCCTTCTCCTCAGTCGACTGTCCTTCTACTACTCTTTCTACTACTCTAAATCCACACCGACGCCAACGTTGATGCTCCTCCGACTCCTCCTTCTCCTCCCTGGATAGAGCCTCCTAAGACGTTGCTTCCTCAGTTGTTGGAAGAAAAGGGACCCCCTTCTCCCTCTCCAACTCCTTCCCCTCTCATCCTTCCCCACTCATAGCTCCTTCTCTTGCTTGTTTTTATGATGCATGTTAGGGTTGATAAATAAGTACAACATTTGGTATGAAAATTATGATGAATCTTCCTTTATTATCCATGTTAAATGCATTGTTTACATTAGTAATTTAAATGTTAGTATGGAAAAAAGATTTCTTTATTTGGTATGAAATTTTTGATGAAACTTCCTTATCATTAATGTTAACTTCATTTTTCATTATCAGTGATTTGAATGTTATATGGATAAATAATCATACCTTGGAATCAATACATTGAAGTTGATATGACTTGCTCTAAATTAACTTGATTTACATAAAAATTGATATAGATTTACCTATTTATACCTAAACCCTAATCTTCTATATAGTAAACCCAATTTTGTAAACCCTAACCCATATAGTATGTTGGCCTAAAAACTAGTCCGAGCTTTACTCATTAGGAGTAAACCTCGAATAGTCCCCTATGTGGGACTGTTCTTGAGCACTTCATCTCATTTAGGATGTAAGTGTATAATGTGTGTTCTATTTCAATAAATTTTGATAGAATTTCTCCTTTGTTCTCTGGGTATATATGTAGGTGGGTATTTTCCCATCTACATCACTATATTTGGATAACTGTAGGGAAATGTTGTCAAAATTTATGTAAATTAAAAACTCATTATACACTTACTAGTAAGATGAAGTGCTCGAGAATGGGAAAGGTGGTGCACATTCATAAATGTGAATGCTACTAGATGATTAAGGCTCAATTATTCAAACATATTTTTCCCCTAATATTTAATTACTAAATAGAACTAGATGAGCTACTCATCTCTCATCTAATCATATAGAAATGGATCGATCATGGATGTATAAACAAATCGATGCACTCTAGATTTTATTAATGGTCTGGATGAGTTTGTAAGATTTATAGAGGAACATAGAAAACAACCTGGACATAGGTTCTATTACCCCTATAGGAATTGTAGCGACCACCTAAAAGTTGACACTATTGACATAATTAAAGATCATGTCATATGTAATGGGATTTTACAGGGCTATACGGAATGGTATTAGCATGGAGAGATTCCTAGTATGAGATCAACATATGTTAGTAGTGGTAGTTGTGTCAAAGAAGAAATGGCTGATGATTTTGATAAATACGAACCAATTCCAACAGACATGGTTCATGTGATGCTAGATAGTTGTGAGGTAAATATTACAGACGCTCCCTTATTTAAAAATGTTATCTACAATGATGAGTAACCGTTATACTTATGTTGTACTAAGTTTATAAAGTTCAACATCGTGTTGAGATTGTATACTCTGAAAGCTAACAATTGATGTAGTGATAAAAGCTTCACTTCTCTGTTGTCCTTGTTGAAAGATATTCTCCCTGAAGACAACGAGCTTCCAATCTCAACATACAAAATGAAAAAGATGTTGTGTCCAATGGAAATGGAGGCTAAGAAGATACATGCATGCCTGAATGATTGTGTGTTGTTTTAAAAAGACTATATCGATCTAAAAGAATGTCCAAAATGTGGGGTGTCTAGGTACAAAAGGACAACATCAGGTAAGACCAAAATTGAATCTCCTACCAAGGTGATATGGTGTCTACCTATAATACCCCAGTTTCAACACTTGTTTGATAATTCTGTAGATGCAAAAAAATTATCTTGACATGCAGAGGTAAAAAAACAACAATGGTATGATACCACATGTGTCTAATTTCCTGTAATAGAAGAAGATTGATTTATTGCATCCCGAATTTGACGAAGAAACCAAGAATTTAATATTTGGACTTTTTACTAATAGGATGAATCCATATGCAACATTAAGTACCCAACATAGTACTTGGAATGTCATGCTTGTTGTATACAATATTCCTTTGTGGTTGTCTATGAAGAATAAATATGTCTTGTTTCCATTACTTATATCGGGCCCCAAACAATCAAGAAATGATGTTAGTTATCTTGAACCTCTGATTGATGACCTAAAGAAACTATGAGGAGAAGGTGTGATGACTTATGATACCTTGTGCCAAGAGATGTTTAATTTATGTGCTATGTTGTTTTGCATTATTAATGACTTTCCTGCTTATGGAAACTTGACTGGCTACAACATCAAAGGAACAAAGTCATTTCCCTAATGTGAGCAAAATACATATTCAATCAGACTAAAATATGGTGGTAAGACTGTATATCTTGTTCAGTGAAAATTTCTGTCAAGGGTGTAGTCTTATCGAAAGTTATGCAAAACATTGAATGGCTCAATCGAGGAACATAGTGCCCCTAAACCTATGTTAGGGGAGGATGTTTATGCAAGAGTTAAAATAATTGTAAATCATTTTGGTAAGATATTGTGTACTACTCCCATTGGTAAAAAGTCTTTATTTAAAAAGAGGTCGATATTTTGGGATCTTCCTTATTGGAGTTTCTTAACAGTTCGACATTGTATCAATGCCATGCATCTTGAGAAAAATGTTTGTGATAGTATTATTAGCAATATGTTGAATATACCTGGTAAGACTAAAGATGGCATCAAATATAAAATGGAACTAAATGAAATGGGTAGAAGAAAAGAATTAACAACATAATTTTCCAAAGGTCGCCAAACATATCTACCTCCTACTTATTACACCTTGACTACAATGGAGAAGAAAATTTGTCATGAGTGCTTGCGTAATGTTAAGATACCACAAGGATACTCACCCAATATCTGTAGATTGGTATCAATGAAGGATCTGAAGCTGATACGTCTTAAGTATCATGATTATCACATTCTAATGCAACATATATTACTTGTGGCTATTCAATCCATCCTTCCTAAGCATGTAAGGTTTGCAATCACTAGGCTTTATTTCTTCTTCAACACTCTATGTAGAAAAGTTATTGATTGTGAGATTTTAGATAAGTTTCAAAGAGAAGTGGTTGTTATCATGTGTCAACTTGAGTAATATTTCCCCCCTTTATTCTTTGATATCATGGTACATCTAGTTGTCCATTAGACAAGGTAAGTGAAAATGTTGGGTCATGTTTTCTTGCATGGGATGCATCCTTTTGAGCAGTACATGAGTATTTTAAAGATCATGTTCAAAACCATTGTCAACCCAAAGGGAGTATCATTGAGGGCTACATTGCTAGGGATGTTATGAACTTTTTCAATGACTTTTCAAGTTGCAAAGAAACTCATGCTAATGCTTGTGAACCCTGATGTTTATTCCAACCTAGATTTTTCAGGAGAACGACATATAGATATCATTCATGAGTAGTGGGAACAAGCACACTTGTATGTTTTACACAACATTGACGATGTGTGTATTTACATCACCGAATACAAAAATGAGCTCAAGACAAGTTATCCCCAAGGAAGTTTGACGTGGCTTGCTAAAGATCATAATTGGACATTTTTTAGGTGGTTTGAAAAGAAAGTATTCCATAAACTATCTCTAACACTAAATAATGTTATAGAAACTATCAAATGTCTCACGTATAAGACAAAAACCCACATTACATCTCACAAAGGGTTTGACATAAATGAATTTTCATACTACACAAAATGTCAAGATGATAAAAGTATCATTCATAACAGTGGGGTCACCCTTCATGCGTCTACATTGTATTTTTCTAGTACTAAGGATAAGAGTCCATGTGAAAGAAAGATGTCTTATTATGGTGTCATTGAAAACATATGGAAAATTTACTACAAAGAGTTTAGAGTTCCATTATTTAGATGTAAATGGGTTGATAATAATAAAGGAGTTGTAGTTGACGAACTTGGTTTCATAATAGTGAATTTTGAATGGAAAAGCGAGATGGATGAACCTTTCATCATGCCATCACATGCAAAATTGGTATTCTATATTGACTACCCTGCCAAAGAAAATTGGTCTGTTGCTCTTTGTGGGAAAAGACAATTCATTTTAGATCCTATTGATGAAAAAGAGTACTATGAAAAGTATGATGACTCTAGTCCATTTTCTTTTGGCTTACCAAGTGTAAATGTTGAATCTAACACTGATGACTATACATGTGAAGATCAAATAGAAGGAATATTAGTTTAAGGTATACTTCTCATATGTGATTTGGAACATTTTGCATTATATAACATGTTTATTTGTTCATATGTGATCTGACTTTTTATATAAGATCTGACATTTTTCATATTTGATTTATAGATGACATCTGACCAGGAGCACAATGGTCACTAGCATGAGGATACAAAGCATCTTGACCAGGGTGTTGATGGTTCTCTCCCTCTAAAATGTAAGGGATTTAGAGGGATAACTATGATGAAGGATGTCATAAATAGGCAAGGGAGGAAGGACGCCATTGAATTCAATGAAGCAGGCACGTCGCTTACTAAAGAGATTGTCAGCTACTTTGGGGTCCTTGGTTGAAGAAAAGTGCCTCTCCCTGTTGAGGGTTGGAGATGAGTGCGGTTTGTAAAGAACTCAACTAGAGGGAGTTAGAGGTGAGACGAATGCGGTTATGTTTTTATAGCCTTTTTCCTATTATAGTCTTTTTCCTATTCTTTCTTTTAACATTTTTAAACTATATCGAATGTTGAACCTTTTTATGGCTGGTATGAACTTGATGAAAAGCTACATCACAAGTATGTTAAACAACTCATCAAGAGTAGACATAGAGATTGACGGACAATCCTCACAAGAGAATTTCTTTGGAGAAAAGAAGGAACCCTGGCTTAAATTGAACTATATTCGTCAAGAAGATTGGAAGGAGTTTGTTTGACGGAGACAAACATATGTGTTCCAAGTTTTAAATTAATTAGGCTTTTATGATTCCTTATGGTTACTTAAACAATATCACTTATATGAATTAATTAGGCCCTTCACAAATCTCAAAAAATAGAGGCGTGACAAGAATGTGCACAACACCCTGTTGCGTTTAGGTGGTTATTAGAAATACCGCCTGATGAGAGAGCTGGTACAATAAGAGCAAGAGTTATAATGACAACAAGAGAAACGGGAAGATGATGAGCAAGAGTAAGGGCAAGAGAAATGGCAACAACAAGGGCCTTCTACTTCTACTCCTTCTACCACCGAGTCTTCAATTGCTTCTGGACGGTTGCCTCGCTATATTGAGTGGATAAATGCAAGGAAAAATAAAGATAAAGAAATCACCATCCAAGAAACACAGGAGGTGGTAGATAAAATGGTAAATTTCTTGGTTTTACAATAATGACCATGCTCTTTTTTGACTTGATTTTTAAGTTTTAATGATTAGTCAGTTTCTTATGATAATTAGTTGGAGTTGGCTACCCAAGAAAAGGAGAGAAAGTTCACCCATCAGGGAACACATGATGAATTAATAGTTTCTCTAGGGACAGAATAGCATCCTGGATGTGTTAGGGGCATTGGAGCTTGGTATAGGATAAAACAATTGGCACATCCTAGCATAAGCTCTAACAAACCAAGAAAGGGGAAGTGGTTGTAGAGTACATGTAGAGACTGATAGATGCAGTCTTAGAGAAATATATGTCTTATCAGGAGATGCAAGCTTCTCCAGTAGTCACACAACCTGTTCAACACTCACCCATGAAGTGTATTGGGACTATTCTTTCGGACCCGTATGGCATGACAAGGGTAATATTCAATTCAAGTCAATTTATATATACATTGTGATAAAATAATCACTCAAGTCAATATTTATGTTTGTCAAATTTATTTTTTCCATAAAATTGTAGGTTGTCATAAAATGTCATCTTATCGTCAATGTTTTAGCAGGAAACATCATGGCAGATGCCAAGACTTTTATCGGTGATGTGGTTCATGGTGTTCCCCTTCCCACTGATCACTATCATGTGAGAATCATACATATCTTTCCAGGAGTGAGGGACATACCTCACTCATACGAGCACCTAGATGCCACCACACTCGGAGAGGTAGATGGCGAGTTTACTAGGTAGCCCAAATGACTCATTATATTTCTTTATGTATGACAAATGTAAATTGAAATTAAAATAAAATAATAAAAAGTTAATATTAGAATACATACATGCAAGGTATAAAATACCAGAGCCCCCTAAGGTCCTGAAGCCTCTGCCCCCTCATTTTATTCTACAAGACTTGTTCGACTCCTAAGGCCCAAGCTGTCAAACATTGACAAGATGGTTAGAAAGTATAGACCAAACATATACCATTGTGATCATCCTTGGAGAGGATATAATAGGTATACAACGGGGCAATGTTATAGTGTTAACTGATTTTTTGAGCTATTTAAATATGATTGGTTGAACACATCAGTGATAGAACTTTAATGCCGGTGAGTGTGAATACCTCCTCATATATGTTTAATTATTTCCTATATATATACATATATATATGTATATATATGTATATATATGTATATATATGTATATGTATGTATGTATGTATGCTTTTATATATATATATATATATGTACATATATATATATATATAAATATAAAGTCATTTGTATTATGCTAGTCATGACTTTAGAATAGTGAATGTAGGATTTATAATGCCATCATTGATTAGAGATGAAGTTAGAGATCCAAGTGGCATTAAAGAATATGTGACTACTGTGATGCAGTAATTTGGTACTTCCAAGACTGTGATCTTATCTCCCTTCAACGTTAGGTATGTTTTTATCTTGTTATTTATATGTATAATTGATGAATACAATTTTGTTGTGAGATTTAATTTTTACATTATTTGCCTTCTACTCACTTAATAAAAGGCACTGATAGTAGTTAGTGACTGTTCTCCAGACTTGTAGTGTGCATCTCTTTCACCCTTTGGGTGAAAAACTACCACCAAATGAGGTACTCTTAATGAAATTGGCGATTCATGCATAAGCATAGTTTTTCGTTCCCAACATACTCGCTAATGTTTGCATCAAATGATAGATTAATACTACAACATATATGCAAATTTAACTTGTAAGGGTGTGAAATCATTCCGTACTAGCAGAGGGAAGGTAGATAAGACAAAGAAATCAGTAACTTGGATGAGTGTTGATGCATAGTCTTCCCATTCTAGTTTCATAATATATGACCAACTCTGCTAAATTACATTTTATTAATGTAAATTGTAAATCTACAAGTCCCTATACAAGACAATGGTTACGAATGAACATATTACATGATTTTGTATATGTAGGTGATTATCAATCAGCAAAACAAATCAAATGTATAGAGAATGTAAGCTATTAGTCTTGGATTATATTAATGAAGTAGTCTCATTTGATAATACAAACAATCAAAACTAATTAGAAGTCTCATTCTCTTTGTAGTTTTTTTTCAAAGACTGAACCTTATACATTGGAGAGGTTGAATGACCTACGTGAACAATGAGCACCCTACTTCATTGGAAATCCAGACTTGAATGAAAAAATTAACGGTTGATTGATATTTTTAGGTTGTTAGAACTTTGATATCCGAATTTTTTATATGTATATTATGAGTGTAAATTGAATGTTGTTATGTACAATTATACATTGTGACTTAAAATATGATATGGCAGTTGATGTTAATATGTATTTTGTGAGTGTAAATTGAATTTTCAGTACATATATTTGTGTGAATTTGAATGTGAAGGCATGAGGAAAAGAATGATGTTTATTCATGCATATGTGTATGAAATTGAAGTGTGGCTGAGAAATGAAACAACCAATGGTGGGTCCAAGTTAAATTTATCCTTTTCTGACAGTTTTAAATTTGAATGTGACTGAGAAATGAAACAAGTCCCTATATGATGGCAAGTCTGCATGCCTTCTATATAAAAATACATTTATCATTAGTTATTTGAAAATAATTGACTAAATAAGATTTTGTAGTCGGTTATTTACAAACAAACAACGATATACATCTAAAATTTCACTATTCATTCACTCATAAAATCAACGTCAAGAATTTTCATGTTAGTTATTTTTCATTACTCTTTTGGTGAGGAAACTATAACGACATTGGTTACAGTTATTTTCTGACGAGTAATGATCAAAGCACACCACAAATTAACTCGACCACTATGCATTACGTCGCCAATTCTATCCTAAGAAAAAATTGACAACATAAATTGTTGTCACTAGTTTGTCTAGCCGATGAAGAATGATTTAATTTTACTATCATCCACTTGGTCTTTGGTTTAAAATCGATGTGGAATGCCTAAAATAAGTGACATCATATCCCCATTCTGCAGTAGTGGATGGAGTTGTAGACTAATGTTGTCTTGAGTTATAATAAAATTGAAAGATAAATGTCTTGATGAAAGGGAGGGAAAAAACTATTGCAATACATACATACATACATATATATATATATATATATATATATATATATATATATATATATATATATATATATATATATATATATATATATATATATACACGAACAATCGAACAGAGAGACGGAATGATAGACATGAAATTTTTTCAAGATAACTTTTTTAAATTAATGACAATTCTATTCCTAAAACTCAAAAGATAAATTTAAATAACGATGAAATCATGCAACTACTGGCAATGGATTTGTTGTCTAGTCTAAATGATTAAGGGTGATGTTCAATATTTTTCAAATATCAAATTAAAAAATATAATCTCCAATACAAAGTAAAATATTTCCATCTATTCTGATAAAAGAGTGGATATTTCTTCCAAATTAAGATTATGACATTTAAGCTTTGCTTTAAAATTTCATCCAATCATGACATAGAATTTTAAAACTTTTGTTTGGCACTAGAAAAATAAAATGTCAATTAATTTTATCTTCCTTTTTCAAAAGTTTTTCTATCTTTTCAATCACTTTCTTCAAAAAGATTATATATCATTATCCTATATAAAAATGTCCATTTCTGGCATTGTCATGACCCAAGCTTCTCTACCATGCACTAACTCAATCTCAAATTCATCAATTTTTAGCCATATGCTTTTGCCTATATTGACAATATATCTCTCTCTCTCTCTCAGTCTATCTATTTGTCCATCTCTCTAGAATAGACACACAAGCGAGCATGCAAAAAACACAATATTTACTTCTAACAATGATTTGAACTATAGCTACATAAGCTTTCTATTTTAATTTAACCATAGTAACACATCAGTATATGTAATTACTAATTCCCTTTTTGCTGCTACTTTTGGATTATATTATCAGCTTATAATGATCATCTCCCTATCCCATTATCCCCTCCCCCAAAAATGAATAGGATATAATAATGAAATATGAAAAGGGTGCTTATGCTACTCCATAAAGGAAATTCTTCCTCAGTATGCTTAAATATCATTGAGCAATATACATATCAAAATATAAATGTTAAAATTTGATGTACCTGTGTAAAAATACAACATGACCATGTTAAATTGTAATAAAAAGGACCATGACTTTTCCAGTGAAGTTTTTTAGTATTATTATGTAGTCATTTACTCGTGTTGATTTCTCTATATTTTGGTAGAAAAGAATATTTTTTATAGTCAATATATGAGTGAAAGTGGGAATGTGTACATGATGTGTTATTTATTTTCAAAAGAACTTAAAAACATCGAGGTTATTTCTGCATATAAATACATTATAGAAAACATATCTTAACATTTAGAAACTAAAATGAAAAATGAGTAGAACATAAGAAAAGGCATTTCTAAGGTTGTGACATGTTGCAACATGATTAGCTTAAATACACCAAAATACAATGTATACAAAATTTCTAGGCAGAGAATTTTGCCAAAGAGAGAAAGAGAGTTTTAGAAATCATAAAAGATGTAATGGATTGAGTATAGCACTGATAGAAGGAGATGTAGAGAGGACATTGTGAAATGAGAAAAGCTTCTTTTAGAGATCAAACGTCTATTTTCAAAATTAATTTAGGAGTGGAACACATGATTTGCATAGAACAAGTTTCAGATTGAATATAGAGAAATGCATACAAATACTACATATTGGATAGTCAGCATTCTTGATGCAACTACAAATGTGTCCTTTTTGAGGAACTAGCCACACACATTTTATCATTTGGAAAATGATTAATTCTCCTAATATCTCTTTCTTCTCACATTTTTTAGAATAGTCCCTCTTTATTCTCTAATTCTAGTGCGCACTTTCCTTATTTCAACAACATCTCTCCATTTCTCCCACTTTAATTGACACAATTTTGTCTCATTATCACATTCACCGTATGTATATACTTATTGAGGTACATAACGATGAATGGGGTTGTGACATTTAAAATTTTATGATGTACTTATGAACTCTCTACACCTTGTCCATTTGTGTTAATTTTTATTTTTTATCTTTATGCATCTTCTCATCAAGTCAAATCTCAACGGAGCTACAATAACATGATAGAAATCAAATATCATCCCTTCAATTATTTGTATGACTTAGAAACCTATTCATGATTTGTTACCAAAACAAAACAATCTACCCTCAAAGTTTTTGTACCTCACCCCTCTGAAGATAGTCATATTCTAGTGTACCTAGATTTCACACCTTTAAACCCTCATTTTAACTAAAAGTCCTCATATATTTAGGTTTTATCCATTTAATTCCAAGGTAGGGTATGTCCTAGGAAGGTAGTAAACTTATATAACATATGTTCACAAATAGATCAGTATGTGATGAATCTAATTTTGGGTCTTCACTTATTTTAAATTTCTCATTATGTGTATCAAGATATTCTTAATTGATGCTTACTTCCCAACAATCTAGCTTTTCTATCAAATTCACTTATGGAGTCTTTTTTACTATTTTGTAGGTACTTGAGCACTTCTGATGTAATGAACATATACATGGGATTACAAATGTTCCTTAACACATGGAGGAGTCTAATATATGATAAATATCTTCACCAAAACATCGTAAGTGCGCATGGCTCATAGAGAAGTGATGTGACTTCATGGCTAAAGAAAACAAGACTTATGTTCTACAGGGAGGATGGTTGTCATCATCATAGAATGGTTGTTCCACAAGCAATGTCT
Source organism: Alisma plantago-aquatica (assembly GCA_963693085.1). NCBI lineage: Eukaryota > Viridiplantae > Streptophyta > Magnoliopsida > Alismatales > Alismataceae > Alisma > Alisma plantago-aquatica. The sequence goes on along the minus strand of OY856412.1, from coordinate 875,429,732 downwards.
TTCCTACCAATTACCATTTCATCCCTCTGAACTTACCCATTTATGGAATGACCATTCTCGTTAGATAGACTGTACCAACCAACCTCCAAAAAAAGATGTCCTACACCCAAAATGCCAGTGGCATCCCCTCCAAATCCACCAAAATGTCCTTACATTTTATAGACATTCCCCATGGCCATTCTCAGTAGAATGGTCATTCCACCCATTTATTACAACATTAGTTCCTTCTACATAATGGTTATTCTACTTAACCAATGAAACCCTTTCAAAATCCACCACGTCCTGAGTCATTTTATCCCCAAAGCCATTCTCATCACCATGATTGTGCCACCTTTTCATGACTAAAATCATTGTGGGGGCATAATGATAATCCTACCTCCAACCCTAATGCCCCAAACACTATTTTTCCTATTCTACCCCTCACTTAGCCTAACTACACAAACAACTCTATAAGCCTTAGTGGTGGCCATGGTGAGGCAGTTGATATCTAATAAGTCTTCTAGATGCCACCTCTCATCCACCCACCTTGTTAATCACCCTATGGAAATCCCCTACCTTCTCGGGTTTTGACCATTTCCATTCCCATTTTCCATGGAACTCACCTTTTTGGAGGAAGGATCTCTTGCTTATTGTTTTTGGAGTTGAAGATAGAGGCCTCTTCATCAACATGCATGGTCTTACTCTCTTCTTATCCTTCTATTTCTATTTTCTTTTATCATAAGTTGCTAATCCCCCTTGTGAGTGTTTGGGGGTAAATATGTGACTATGATACCAAGTATATGAGAAATATTCGTGTGGATATTTTTATATATATTTTTAGTACCATGTTCATTCTTATTTTCTCTCAATGTCTCTTGATATGGTTGTTTGATTTATGTAACCATCTAATGTATAGAGGAAAGGGAGTAATGAGGGATTGGAAGGGAATATATCCCAAATTCATCAAGGATCCTTGACTAGCTCTTCATCTACCCTACCATCTATCTATCCTATTAACCCTTAAAGGGAGATCTTAATAGCTAGGAATGAATGTCCCCTCTTCCATGGAAAAGAGCACACATAGAGGTTGTATAATGGAAAATAGAAGGCCAAATACCTTCTTCCTATCTCTTATACCACCCTTTGCCACCAATTGGATTAGGAGACAATACCCAAAAACCTTGTATAGGGTTGATCTAGTACAAAGATTACCTATTCCCTAGTAAATTGGGCCTCACAAGGTTGGATAGAGTGTGATATGGAATAGTTCCCCTATTCACCGTCTCTACACCCATGGGAAACTAATGGGGTAGGACTCCTAACCTCATCTCCTATACACTTATTTATTTTGGTGACCCTACTATTTGATGCATGTATATAAACCCTAAGTACATGGTTTACTAACACAAACTCCTAGACAATGTACTCCCCTAATCAATTCTTAAAACCCTAATTTCTTAGTTGATTATCATCTTATCTCACTTACTCGTTCATAGTTATAACTAATTAATTAATAGTGAATTTATCCTATTGGATAAGTTAGTCTTGAAAATTTTTGCTTGTGTTTGATTGGGTAGTTTATAGCTTAGGATAGTGTTAGTATTCCTCTTTTAGCTAACTTATTTTTCTAGTATAGTGTAATTTTTTGCCATTGTTTGTCTAGTGTATCTAGTTTCTCTTAACATAGTCTTAAATCCTCTCTTGATTTGTTAAATACATTTAATTTCTAGGGTTAATCTTGATTTCAATATTTCCTTTATCACTTCCTTGATTTTTGGTATAAGCAATCAATTTCATTTAAACCACTAAAACCCTAACCTCAACAAAAACAACCTAGGAATGAAAAATTTTCTACTATCTCCACTGTCCCTGAGGATGGTACCCAACATCCCATGCTCCTATGCTACATAGCAAGCCTATATGATTGTAGATAATGTTATGAATAATGTGCCAATATTAGGATTTATAGATATAGTAATCTCTATGTGCCTGAGGACCAACAATCTTTCAAGTGATATTTATAGGAATGGTGCTTTTCGATGGACCTATTTGTTTTCCTTTGAATTGTATTAGTTTATCTCATAAATTTTACTTATTTATTCCTTGTGTTGACCTTACATTCTTGTTTTCCAACTCCTCTTGTGTCTTGCGACATTGCACGTGGGATGCATGTGTAGTACCCAATATCTATCTATTCAGATTTTTTTTGAGGAACCAGAGAATGGTCTATAATGGTAAAGAAACTGTCACCACCATTGAGAGGAAGAGGAAGATATGGATAATCCACATGAAGGACCACCTCCATATGAAAACATCAACATAGGAGTGGTACCCTAGAAAAATAAATGAGAAACCTGAGTTGAGGAGAATCTCTTTAAAAATGATCATCCAATGCCTTCAAGACCATTGCATGACTACTTAATGTTGGTAAACTACACTTCACTCATTTCTACTAGGGTGAATCAGATGTCAAGAAAAGTGTTCCCAATTTCCCCTTCTTTAGTGCATATGCTTACCACATTTTATGTTTAAATAATGAGAACACATACAAGCATATAGATACCTTTCTTGAGACTTTCTCTACTTTCTACACTATGGAATCTATTTATGATTCATTTCATTTCACTTTGTTCCTATTTTCACTTAAGGACAAGGACAAAGAATGGAACTTCTCAAAAACGAAGATCATGGATTGATAGGATATTATGAATGAATTTTTGAATAAATTCTAATAAATTCCCAAGCTCACAGGATTCATCAGGCGCATCACTTCTTTTAGTCTATTGGGCCACAAATGGTTTCATGAGAGTTAGTGGAATTCCACTCAGGGTAATCTGAATTGGTGAGACACTTATGGAGAGACATATTAATATTTTCCTATATTTGTTAGCCTAGATCAAAATTCTAGGCATCATGCTTCCATTTCCACAAGTAATTATGACTGGAATGTATTGTTGGTATGGATGCCCAGAGAGCCAACCGCACATTGATTATAGTGGGGCATTAGATACCTGATTTGAAAATTCTAAAGGAAATTCTATCTATTATGTTTGTGTCAATCATTATATTATGGCACATACATAATAGATGTCTAAAGAATGATGTTACTCAATGAGATATGTATTCAGGTTGAGGACTTGAACAATGATGTCATATGTATGATAAGAGTACATGCATTCTTGTTATGTCCCTATTTAGATATTAGTGTGGAAGAAAAATATACAATAGTAATACATAAGACTAGAGTGTGTGTTGAATGAAGAAAAGCCTCATTAGTCATGATATGTGATATCAAGTCAAACCTATATGTACTTATTAGAGAACATTGTATTGAACAACTCCCACAATGAGAGTGATACATAGATACCAAGGAATGGTAGTAGAATCCACTCTCATAGTGATAGTGGTGATTGTGGTTCTTAGACCTGAAGCCACTACACTTTTCACATATTGTTTGATGTATTTTGACACTATCCAACATGACCTTGAATAAGGGTTTCCATAAAGGTGGTGCTCCTGATTGTTGTGACACATGGGGATTGAGTGTGAGTGATGTAGATAGGATTTGTCCCTCCTAAAGGAGATTAATATTCAGACCACTTGATAAGAGAGACTGAGAACTGTATGGCCATACTCATGTGACTCAAAATATGATATGTCAATTCACATGCATCTCAAACAGTCTTCTCTAGTTCAAGGAACATGGATTGATCATAGAAAGGATGATGATTTCATGCCTCATGTTCAATTCATATATTAGAGATAAAGGAACTATATGATCATTGTAACACTGATCACATATTGTAGGTTGAAGTTGTTCTCCATCTTTTGAATTACTTGGGTAGCAATGATGTGTTGTTAGATACTTCCCATTGCTTGTGATGACATAAATTGGTTATGGACAATCACCACCGATGTAAATTGATACCTATAGGGTCACACACATAGGATGCACCTAGAATAGGAGTTTACTCAATAATAATGTTTAACTTGGTAATTACAATGTTTAGGTATTCAATTTAAATAATATTGATTGTACTTTGGCTGAACGGAAATATGAACTGCCTGGTTCAAAAATGAACCAACCACTTCATAATGTGAAATGATCGATTCACATTTGGAATCAACTGATTCAACGATCAATAAGATTGGATCAAGGATTGATGTGGACATCATGTTGTGCATGAATTGTCATATTGAAAGCCAATATGTTTGCAAATAGGAAATATAATGAACAATCCGATTCAAGTGTTAAATCAAGCATTTCACATATGAACTGATCTATTGAAAAGTGAACTGCCCGGTTCACGATGTCAACCATATGGTTCAGAAGTGAACCAATCAGTTTGTGATTTGCAGCTTCTAGAAAATTCATGAAATTCCTTCTTGTTGACTCCCAGTTGATCTGGAAACCCTAACTCTAGCCCTACTATAAATAGTGGGGCAGTGAACGCTTTCTAAAGAAACAATCCTCTCGAAGTTGTGATGACATGAGAGTCCAAGCAAGTATTACTCATAAAAAGGAGAGACAAAAAGGGAGAGATGACAAGGGAGAGTAGTCAGTGCTAGCACATTGATATCGAAGGAACAACTCCTTCTCATTAGTTCTAAAAGAATGACATGAGTTCTCAATGGTCTGTGTGGACTATGTAGAGGTGTTGAGGGCATTTCCACCTGCTAGGAGGACATCATCAACTACCATCTGTGGTGATACACCAGGATACCACCACCAACAAATGTTAGGTTGCAGCTCACAAATGATGTATGCCATTGTAAGGATAATCATGGGCTTTCTCTAGGACCAAGTATATCCCTTGAAACCTTCCTTCCTTATCCATAATTGTTGATGCAATCTAATGGTCAAGGGGAATATGTGTGACAACCAATTTTTATCTCTCTTGTATTGGACCCCTTCATCTCTCATCAAGTGCCTTTCTTACTCAGTTGGATATCAATTCAATTATTCAATTGTGATGACACTCCAATTTGATCACATAGATGATCAATTTCACAATGTATGCCTTTATTATGCACTATTGAACTAAGAGTCATTCCTTAACATGTCACCATATTACAATATGAATTGAACCTCATCACTATATTTTTTTGGCTTTCTAGTATATATCATGTTATAGAGCTCTCAATTATGATTATAAAGGTGCAAAAATAACATCAATCGGACATCCAGAGCCCAATTTATGAATTATAGAAGATTGGCTCAAATTGTTCTTGATTTAACCAGTTACTAGTCTTTCGAACCTTAATGGGTCGAATATGAGTACTGTGCATCCCATCACCCACCACACTCATTGGGGAAGCCTTAATTTGCATCTCTTCTCATCTGTTGGATGTTGGATCCATGAGATCTAAGGGAGGTGGGCTCGTATACCCCACCTCCGTACGCACCCCTAGCGCACGAGGTATTGCATCCACCTAACCCCCTGATGGAGCTCACATGTACACCCCATTATTCACACTTTTTTACAATTAATCACTCCATTCACTATATTTTTCTTTCTCTCTTGTTCCCCCTATTTTCTCTCTCAATTATGCCCTCTAGATCCCTTTTCTTCTCTATCTTCAACCTTTAGAAAATGGACCACTGCCATGGAGACCAACATTGCAGCTCACTCCCCGCTCCTCCTTTTTTATTTATTCATCCACCAATTGGTCCATAGATTCACGCCATGTGCAAATGGAGGTTTGGAAAGGAGGAGAGAGCTCTGTAGGCCCCTCCACCACCTTGAACCGACGAGCTCCATCTAGGAGCCATCGTAGTGTCGATACTGCTCGAGCAGCCAGGCGGGCATAGCAGGAAGCCAGCCCAGGGCTGAACCAGACCAAGGTTGAACTAAGTGGGGTGTTCGGTCAACTACATTCAAAGGAACACATCCTGCTTCCACAACATAGTGCATCACCGACCATTGTATGAACAATCAACAACACACCCTGATAGAATGATAATGGTAACATTAATATGATTTTATATATAGCTCTTTGCTTAACCTTCAAAAATTGATATCTCCCACATATTAAGGCCAAATGATTCAAAATTATAAACTAAACTGATCATATCGACGACATCTACAACATGGTCCCACTTGCAGATCCTAAAAGCTACGTTTTCACCCTATTTTGCTCAAAATATGAACTTTGACAATGTTTGACTACATTTAATGCATATTTTTGATAAAGTGGGGACCTTTTATGCCCCCTAGAATCTCTAAGCATCAACTCAGTGGTTTATATGTAATCTTGATCTAATGTGGGTACTAATCATCTCTTTTGCCCTATGGTTGACCATAAAACATGAATGTGGATTCTTATTGGACTTTAATGATGTGCTTGGTTCTATTTATTTAATCTTACTATATCATGACATCTTATGTTCAATCTATGTGGAAAATAGTACTCATCCCCTTCATGATATGTTTCACACCCATGATCTCTCTCTCTATGTTCTTGTTTGGTCCTCATGCCATGTTATTCATGGGTGTTACCTATGTATGACATTGAATGGTTATACCTTGATCAAATGTTGACTTTGATCCCATTAATGTATCAGTTCATACTAGACCTGCATAATCCACATTGTGTAATGCTTATGACCCTACTGCCTTAAACTAACCCTATTTTAAAGCATGTTGATACATGTCACTCATGTAACATACCCAAATCTAGGACCTAATCCTATTCCAACGTTAATAGGTTATAGACCCTAGTCTTTGGGCTTAGCCAAACAAGGATAAAGATATACACATTAGTAGCTAATTATAACCCTAACATGCTAATGCATAAATAAATCACCCTAACATGTGGGCATAAAAATTAATTTGGTATAATTCTTTCATACTTAATCTTTAGACCAATAATGGATACATAGAATGTGTCACATGAGATAATGACGATTAAGGTATGATGATAAGCGAGATAATATGCATAGGAATACTATGTGTTCATAATCGAGAGAAAATGTTACATTATCCAAATAAATATAAAATGAATAAACTTAATGAAAAAATGAAAAGCTAAATTCATTGTAGAATTTTCTATAACCCTTTAGAAAAAAAGGAGATGAAAAGATAAATGATAACTCTTTAAGCAACATAATGTGATAATGAACTATTTAAAATGAGAAATAGTGGTAATAATGAATAAAGGGCTAAAATTAATAAAAGGGAAGCTAATCAGTTAATACAACTTCAAATTTGTTTTCTTTAGATATGATTTGACATGGAGGTCAAGTTTCACAAAATTTAGGATAATAATAACCACACATATTTTATTTAGAAAAGAAAAGGCGATTTTCCTTCAAAATATGAAATAAAATACTTAATAAATCCAAAAGTGTAAAATAGCCTTAGATTCATAATCTACATATTAAAAATAGCCTTTGGGTGAATTTTCATCCAATTTGGAAATTATTTGATGAAAAGGTGATGTTAGGAGAGAGAAAATGTGTAGAACCTTCAAAACCATCAAATAATGTACAAACAACTTCAACATGTGAAATTAAGGGAAAATTCATAACCAACATACTTAATATAACTTGTGGGTGAAGTTTCATGAAAATTTGGAGAATCCTATAGCCATTAATGCATGAGGAAAAAGAAAATGAGATTTGCCAATTTAATGAATCAAAAGTCTTTAAAAGGGAAATCTAATTGCAAATTTAGATTCTACATATTCATATTAGGCTAGGTGCCAAATTTCATTTATTGTGGAGTTTGTTTAAACCCTTAATTAAAGAAAGAGAAAAGAAAATTAAATGCAATGTCACTTTATTAAACAAATTAGATTTTGTCATGCTATCACGTGCTTTGGTTTCCTAATGTGGTTATTCTCTTGATATGGACCGTTGATATTTTTATCTAACGCCTGTGGCATCATCTCCTACCTCAAGTAGGAGAGTGACCACTAGGTACAGTAACACCAGTTTTCCTTTTCTTCTAGATTCCTCGTTTCTCATCCGTTTCTATGATTCTTTCGCAGTTGGTTTTTATTCGATTTCACACATGTTGATGCCTGGATCAAGCCCTATAACTCTATAAATAGGAAACACCTAATTTGTCTTTCTCTGCCATTTATCACAAAAGTGCTCCCATCACGTTCTATCTTTGTGCAAGTGCTTGGAATGATCATCGGGCCTTCTCCTTCTCTCCTCTACCCCCAATTGGGTCACTTGCTCTGTGCTTTGCTGTGGCGGATCCTTTCTTCACCATCGAGTCCACGTTGCTCCTTGGGATGCCTCCGACCTTTGAAACCCAATTGCTTGGGTGGTGAGTTTCCCTGGACCTCTCGTTATTTTTTCCATCATTTACTTTTGCATGAGGTTTCACCTTCACCTCTGTTGACAAAGTGCTGCCAAGTTCTGTTAATGACATTTTTGACGAGTTCTTGTATATGGTTCCATAGCTACAACTGTATGGTTTTGTCTTAAATGACCTCGACCGATCAATTTTTGCTCACTTTGCATTTTGTTACATGACTCATGTCTGAAGTATAAGCTTGCCAAATTTCTCCCCTTTCTGTTGTTGTTGCTGGGGTGGCCTTTCCCCTTTTCGTTGCCTTAGTTGTAGGAAAGGGCTCATTGAGTTTGTCAGACTCTCGCGAAGTCAACCCGCTTGACTCTAGTATGAGTAGGGGGTCAGAAGTGGGGATTCGTCCCTCCACCTACTGCTTCCTTGTGGCCATGGAAAGGTGCTCTCAGGGGATGAATCCCCAATGTGCTTTCCAAGGTGTGCCCTTCTTTGCCTCCTATATTTTTTTTACACTGGGGGCTTTTTGCTCTTTTCATCGGTAATTATTTTGTTTTGATTCTTGGGTGAGTATCCAAGGTGTTCTGTGGGTCCAACTGAGTTTTTCACTTGGTATTGGGCCAAAACAGTGCGTGCACCCTCGTCTCTTATTCTCGCAAGCGATCAACAGACGCGGATTTTCCTGATTGGACGAATTTCAAAAATTCATAACTAAATATTTATAGATCAAAAAATATAATAAACTATGATATGAAATTAGAAAACATGACAATCTTATGGTTCTAAGCTTGTCCCTTAAATCTAATGTTTTGAAAAGGTGATTTTAATGGATTTTCCAAAATAAGTAATAACATGCAAAATTCATAACTAATAATTTATAAATAAAAAATGAAGTAAAATATGTTTTGAAATCATAAAATTATAAAATAAAATATGGAATTATAACGACCCCGCCTCCCGGTAACCCCCAATTAAGGGAGACCAGAAGGTCAGAGACATTATCCCAATTAATAGGATCAAAGGTTCGACAAATAATCTATAATAATTATCAAATTCTACTAACTAAACTGAAAGGTTGTAATAAAATTAAACTTCGCAAACCTTTTTCAAAAACTTGGTTAACTATTTCTATCCACATCTGGAGTGTATTCTAACTAATCCTCCTTTGTACTTTAACTTCCATTTAATTCCACATATGCCATTTTACTGTATGTCCTTTTCATATGTACCTAAAACGTCGACAAACAAAATGTCAGTCAGTATAAAGCTGGTATGTGGGGGAAACAATAATCGTGCAACTATGATAACAATGTAATCAGCCAATTATCATTTAACAGCCAGGATTATGTCTTAAGCAATACTACTCAATCCTTACATGTCCTCTATCTCTGTGTTGTCCCTGCAGTGGACTTGTTTACTACCTCTCTTATAGGTAGATCCTTACCCCCATGGCCCTACCTCACAGGTAGCCAATACTTAGGGTTATAGAGTCGCATGGCCCTACCCATAAGTATGCCAAGCCCTGACTCAAGGTGACTTGATGGACCTACCCCATTGGTAGCCATGTACTAAGTCATCGAATGACATGATGGACCTACCCCATAGGTAGCCATGTACTAGGTCAATCCATTAAGCTACAGAGAGGACTAGGATCTGACTAGTAGGCACATGTCTTAAGTGATAGTCATATCCACATTATAGTTTGCATGAATTAAATGCATCCAACAGTTTAATTCAAGTCATTGATGAAAACTTCCAAAAACCTCAGAAAACTAACTCGAGATATTCAGAAGCGTAACCACATACCTGTCAGGATGATTCGAGACAAAAATATTCCAAGAAAGCAAGCACATACAACAAGATCCTAAAATAATCATGCAATTCCCTTTTATTACTCATGTCATCAAGATCTATTAAACCTAGCTCGCTTCCTAGGGTTTCTAGCCCACTTTTTAGGGTGTCCTTTTCAATTAGGGTTTTATTCATCTTACTCTTTTAAACCCTAATTTTCTTATCTATCCTTCACAAAAGTTATTAAGGTTACCTTTTAACAACATATAACCTTAATTTCGATTTAAGGCTCAATTAAGTCCCTTATGCCTCTTTTACATTAAAGATACTATTTTTATCCTTTTAATCCATGATAATATCATTATGCTCATTTAACATCAATTCATAGTTCATTATGGTCTAAGTCACATAAGAACTTTATTTGTCATCAATTCTACCTTTTATTCATTAGAAAACCCTAATTGCTACATCAAGGGTATTTATCCACAATTAGGAACTCTTATACTCAAAATAGCTTAGAATCATCATATCTTAGCTTTATTCATGATTTTGAATAAATAAATCCATTAAGAGTCACATTTATCAATATTAGGGTTTCAAGGCCCATTAAAGCATATTTATGCACACGAAACTCTAAATTAAACCAATTACGTGCAAAGTTCATCCTTTTCATTCTCAATATTCCTTTTTACAATTAATAGGTTAATATCAAATTTAATCATCCATTAAACCCTACTAAATACATTAATCATCTCCAAAAAGGATTTCTTAATCTTTAATTCATTAAAGTTGATAACTTACACTACTTTTCAAATATAAAGATGAATTTTCTTCTAAAACCATTTTTAATGAATTCCTCTTGTTTTTCTGAGCAAAATAAATATATTATTTGCTACTATCGGAGTTACCAATATTTAGATATGAATTTTGCAAAGATTACCTTTTTGGACCAATCATAAGCTGCCACATCGCCTCTATTCATGCAACGTTGCAAGCCACTTGGAAAACATTTTGAAATGTCAGAACTGCCCTTGGTTAAGTTAAACATTCTTTTAGCCTGCGGAGGGCAAAACCGTCTAACGCCACCTCCGTCTCCTTCAACCTCACGCATCTCTGTTGCGTTGCCCTAGCCGTCAACCTGTAGCGTGACGTGGGTCCCCCTTCCCTCCTTGGGGCTCAGGGGTGGCCGTCCATGGCTGCCCCAGCTCCGCTACATCCTGGTGCCCTCGAGGAACTTCCAAAATGTGGCAAATACGCTAGGAAGTAAGCCCAGTAGGTTTGCAACTAGGTCGACTTGCAACCCACCTACAGGCGTCGTGCAGATGTAAAGAGCTGAATAGATGATCATCAAGGCTCTCTCTGATGATGTAGGAGCATTGCAAACTCCTCATACTACTCTCCTTACTTCTGGAATTGCATCACCCCCCTCCAGTTAGGGTTAGAATAGGTGCAAGGTTGAAGAAGGAGAAGAAGAAGATGAGGAAGAGAGTGGGAGATGTGAGATCTCTCTGGAACTCGACCCTGGGCTCTACCCCTTTTATAGGAGAGGGTATCCACGCCCCAAGATGTTCATTCAAGAGGAAACAAGGCCTTTTCCCAATGGGAATCCAATTCCTTCAATGAGAAGCAAGTTCCTCTCTCACTCCTAATTATCTTTTTACTATTATTTATTCTTTAAATACTAGGATTTCGAAATTTACATCTTTCATTCTCTTTTGTACTTGCCTTTTATCCCATTGACACAAAATTTGGTTTTCCTTTAGTAGAAAATACCGCCTCTTTAACAAAACCACAAAATTCCTTAATAATGTATCGCATTATCATATTATTTTGCATTATTGGTATTTTCTCTATATTTCTTCACTATTGGGGCTCCAAGGACCCAAGAAACTCTAAGATTTAGAAATTCCCTTTTAAGGATATTTATTATCCTTCTAGATGCATCTGTTTCTATTATTTTCTCATTACCTTGTATATTTCTTATTAAAATATCTCTTTTTGAGAATTTCTCTTTTATTTTCCTCATTGGTATTCCTTTTAACATTAGGAATCCTTGGGATACGAAAATCCACCAAGGATAACTCAATTATACCTCTTTCCACTTATTTCCCACATTTATCATTGTTTTCAATTTCTTTCTTAATAAAGAAATACTTAATTGTTCTTTTCTTTTCTTATTGCATTTTCTTTGCAACTTTGGACTCCTTGGAACCCAAGGAACCCAAGAGGCACGAAATCTAACTTTGTATTATATTCTTTTGCCTTCTAGAGGTTTCCACATCTTTCTTTTATCCATTTCTTATTAATAATGGAGTTTCTTTTGTATTTTCCTTTGTTATTGGGCCCAATAGATAATAAAGCCCACAAAACAACCATCAAGGCTATTGTAAACGAAATCCATTTATTCAAAACAAATTATATCATTATTTGTTCAAACATCTTTAATATGAGAAATTACATTTCTCACCAAAAGAACCCAAAAATTGGGGTTGTAACATCCTTCCCCTCTTATAGGAATTTTGTCCTCAAAATTCCATCAAGCAAACAAACAATTCATGATAAACTTTTCCATGTCCATCATTGGCCCCTATGTGGCTTTACCTTATCCATGGTGCTTCCAAAGAACCTTTATCATCACATAATCTTTTCTTTGAGTTCTTTCACCTTGGCATCTATAAATCTCACAGGTGACTCAGGTCATTTCAGCCTCCGTTGGGGCTCACTAGGTTCATTTCTCCGCACATGGTTCAGATACCTCACATAGTGCTCTAAATTGGATATATGAAACTCATCACACATCGCATCATCCTAAGGGGTAAGGGCAAACTTAACCTTCACCACCAAACCATGTCAAAAGAACCCATGCATCGGGGACTCATCTCTCTTAGCTATAACTTAGAGGAGTTAGATTCTCATGTCACATATTCCCCCACAGTGAACTGCATGTCAGTCTACTTTGCATCAGCTTACAACCCATGTCATCTCTGGGCTCCTTTCAGCCATTGCACGATCAAAGCGACTTCATCTGCACACACTTTGGTCCTTTCTTGACCTTCACGAGGTCCTTTCACCAACATCATCTTAATGAAGTGGTGACCAACACAACCTCCCTTGCAGAGCTTCTTTACACCCCGATACAGGCTATGGTGGTTATCAACACATCTTACAAAGAATTATCTCTATGTATCACCCTGAACGAGCACACATGCTCTCATCCGACCCTCTAGTCTAGATCATACTAACCATTAGTTAAGGTGATAAACGGTACTAACATCGAGTTCTTCCTATATCTACTTCTATCTTATGGAAGAAAATCTTTCACTTATACTCAAGAACCTTTGAACTCACATCATGGTGTAGTTGAATCATCTTCCTCATATGTAGTTCAACTGGATATGTCCCTTGACAGTACTATTTCTTTCTTATGTCATCTAGGTAAGGCGATCTATCATAACCCATATTGCATCTTGACCTTCCTTGGTCCAGGGGAGACTTACCACAAAGTCCATAGTGATGAACTCCCATTCCTTCTCAGGGATTCTAAACTTCTATATCATTATGATGGTTTACTGGTGTTCATCCTTTACCTCCCATCATGCATGGAAACATACCACATGCAACTTCATCTTAGGCATCCAAAGTACTACTGTCTATCTTGGTAGTACCATGGTATATGGTGATCTTAAATCATGATCTCCTGTATGTCATGATTCCTCAAGATTGATTCCTCTAAAACCCTAAACCACTCTCATCATGGTTTTATCACCTTCTTTTCCAAAGAAGTGCATCTGAGGTTCTACAACCATCCTTTCATTGCATCAAGGCCTAAACTGGAAAACCAAACAACCATTAACTTGAACAACCGTTATTGTTACATCTGAGTGTTAGCCAAACTTATCTCTTTTTTCCAAACTTAGGTTAACCTAACAGCCTCTTCTAATCTCTAGCTAAACTAGGTAGCTGCATCTCAATCGGAGCATCTATTGCCACATCACATCCTTAGGTGTTAGGTAATGCTGAAGACATACACCTTCATGTATTCCACTTATCATCTCATCTCAAACTCTAAGTTTGTCTTCATCAAGAAACTCTGAGCTCATCCTCATGGTGATCAAACCCAACCTTGCATAACTTGCAAATTCCACATAGCTCATGATAAAACATCCTCACAAGATGATTACCTTAATACTCTTTGTGTTTGTAAGCCATCCATGTATCATTAATTCTACAAGGGTATGTTATCATCTCCGTCCTCATACCTCATAGTAACATTCCAACTCACATCATCTTTATCCTTAGTGTGTGACATGCATACTGTCCTATCTCTCACTCCCATAACAAGAGGAAATAAGCATTTGGCGGCCATCCAAACACAAAGTTCTTCATGTTCCAAGAGTAGAGATGGTACATCCCACCTTGCTAGTACTCCTTCAAATCCAAGTTGAAACGTGCAACATATGTCTCTACATCACAATCATTCTGATATCAAAATTACTTCCATGGAAAACTGATCTCGAGCCCACTTGGGTCACCATACAATCCTTGGTCATATCCTCTAGGTCTATAGGGCACTGACACTATTGGGGTCATCCCTCTTCCCTTATGAATCCAGAGAGTGCCCTCCTCATCTGCACTTTGGGTCCCATGAGTTCATGAAGGTGATCAATCTCCTAACCTATGGCCCTAGGACAATGATAGTTGTTACCTCCCAACCCTATGGTCATGTGCAACTAGGGAATTAGGCAACTCCTACTTCCATCGGTCTTATCCCTACTTGACCCTAGGATAGACTTAGGATTCTATTATAGTACATGTCCAACTTAGAACCTTACCCAAGCCTTCATCATCTCTCTCTCTGCATTCATGAGCTAACTTTCCTCCTTTCATAGGGGTCATGGTAACCTGCCTACCTTGGTATGGCCCCATACCAGTTACCTCCATGGTAACACATCCACATGCACTTAGAGATGATTATCTATGGGTCTACATGTTCATTCACATACCATGTACTTTTCACTTAGCTTATCAAGATCCTATGAGACCTCTTTTCCCTACAAAAGGGTCCCTCTCCCAGGATAGGAGGAAACTACATCTCTTGACCACAATGTCACAAACGTCCTTATGTCTAGGGTTTACATCCACATGAGCATGCTTAACCCAGCAGCTACTAAGGCACACACAGACCACCTACTAAACCATGCTAGGTCATACTTGTTCTCTTTCCTCAATGCTGGATCAAGATCATACATTCCCATGTCATCAACTTAGCTGTGAGGGGTTCATCAAACATACCTTAAACTTAAGTGGTTTCCTTTTCCTCTAAACATGATGAGTACCATGATTGCATCTACAGAACTCAAATCTCATCATGAGCATTAGGTACACCACTTCGCCTCTTAGGCCTAGGAATCCTAGGTTCACTTTTGTGTGTTGGGATGCACGCTCAACCTCTTAACCACGTATCAAGCATGTATAAGGCATGACATGAACTTCCTTTCATCCTTACACTCGAGCAACACTTCAGAGTTGAGTCCTCCTCAAGGACAATCAACAAGGTACAAGGCCTCGCAACATGTTACTAAACCTCTCCAGGTCTAAGGAACTCTTCTTCTCATCTATACCATAGGTATAGAGGTACCAGTAGACTCCTCCTCTCTCTAGTGTTTGGTTCCTCTCATGGCAACCAAGACATCATCAACCTACAGAGATCAAGCATGAGGCAACCACAAACATCCACTTAGGTTGCATCATCCTCAACTCCCCAATTTTTCTCATATCTTAGTGTCTAGGCTTCCAACCTTCTTACTTGGGCCATGCTCTCTCTCTCTAGAGCGAACTCCACAACCAGCCTTATACTAAATGTCCCCTCTCCATGAATATGGATCAAGATCACAAGCATACCTTTACGTGGGTGAAGCCTATGTTCAAACTTATGTTTGCTCAAGGTTATCCCTAGCCCTTTATGCTTATCTCATCAACTATCCAACATACTCCCTTGACCAAGGTTTCAACCTACTGCTCATACTGCTGACGTAAACTGGGTGCCTACTATGCCATGCTCATATAAGCTCATGGGGTTTCCATAGGTTCTTCTCTAACCTCATCAATGAAGGAGCTATCCGTCACTCTAACATGCATGACCCTTTCCAGGGTTAAGTCATCAAAGGTACTAGGTTATCCAACCCCTCATGGCTCTTATGGCATTCAAAGGCATGTCCATCCAAACACCTAGTCTACCATGACATCTAACTCATCGTGTCATCTCACCACTTAGGGTTTAGGGTTAGCATCATCCTCAGAGGATATGCCAGGTCACTACTTATAATGGAGATCTCTGCCTCCAAGACCAACTCTCTCTACTCATCCTCCTGACAAGAAGGTCTAGCCTCAGGTCTTTACTGAGAGTAATAACAACTCGTGTCATACAACCTAAGCATGCATCTATTCTTTAGTTTACACTTAAGCTATCACTACTACAGAACCTACCTTTAGTGCCGGTTATTTAAGGCCTTTAGTGTCGGTTTCTGAGCGACGCCTATGTGGGCGACACTAAAAGGTCACCCATTACGCGTCGGTTCCAGAACCGACACCCAAACTCTTCACGTGGGACCAAAAACGCGCCATCAGGGGACTATAGGCGTCGGTTATTTATTAATAAACCGACACCCAAAACCTTCGTGCCACAGAAAGGGCGCTAGTAGTGTCGGTTATAAGCCAAAAACCGACGAATAATGTCTTCGCTCCAAAATAATATGTGTCGGTTACATATAACTAACCGACACGTAACGTTAAGTGTCGGTTGTTTACAATTACCGACGCCTGTTATTGGCACCAGCTTGGGCACTATCAGTGTCGGTTTGTAGTAGGAAACCGACACCATATATGTTCGCGCCACAGGAAATAGGCGTCGGTTATATCTAAAAAACCGACATTACATAATTGTGTGTCGGTTTTTTACAAATAACCGACGCCTTTTTTTTTTTGCAGACCTACAGACCTGCTGTGGCTGGTCGCAGGATGAGAAACCTGCAGTTCAGTTAACTGAACTGTAGGTTTTACGACACCCATTGATATCAGCCAACAACAGGCCACAAACCTGCAAATTTAACAACAAAAATATTCACACATGCATTTAGAAATACAACCTGCAGTTCCATTTTATTTTCACACATTTAGAACCATTGATGTAGATAGCAATCTGTAGTTCCATTCATTCACATTCACACATGTAGAAACATTCATATAGTAACCTAACTTTCATTCATTTTCACTCAGACACATGTAGAAACATCTAGACATGTAGAAACATTCACACATATTATAATTCAGAAATTCATTTATAAAATCCCCGCTATTTGTATGGTTGTTGCCCATTCTTCTCTTACTTCATTTAATTCTCCCATCGTATAGGGAGCATGTACATCTGGTAAGTCCGTTCCTGTAGTGGGGTCAGCTTTAAACACCTGTAAAGAGAATGATGTATATATATAATTAATGAGCTATAAATAAGATTGATATATTTCATATTATCAAATGAGATCTATATAATACCTGAGCAATACAATCGATGTCCATACAACATGACAGACTAACACATATATAGTACATAACAATAGCAGCGTCAAATTTACATACAACACTAGCTTAGTACATATATAGTGGAACTTATAAGGTGACGATCCCACCTGGTAAAACAGGTTACCGACAACTACATGTTACGACTGGGAGGTCGTGATTCAGCAACAATATGCATTAGCAGGAGGACAAACATATCACCATATGTTTGTCCTCATATGGTGATCTGTTTGTCCTCCTGCTAATGCATACGTTGCTGAATCACGACCTCCCAGTCGTAACATGTAGTCGGTAACCTATTTTAGCAGGTGGTATCGTCACCTTAGTCCACTATATATGTACTAAGTTAGTGTTGTATGTAAATTCGGTGCTGCTGTTGTTATGCACTATATATATGTGTTAATCTGTCATGTTGTTATATGAATCTGAACCACTTGTGTGTGCTGCACTTTATGTATTGTATTTGTATCCTGCTTCTCTTCATTGGGGCTTCTTCCTGCATATTCTGCATAGCTATGTCATGTACGTCCTGCATAGCCTTCTTCCTATATTTATTTTTCAAAGAGAATACAAACAAAAATTATTAGTGTAGAGTTAGTGAAATACTGATCAATGTCTAGAATTGGAATAGATCAAGAACCTACTCTCAGCATCGCGTATGTAATCTCGGGTGAGATTGGTCCTATAGTTCTTTAGCACCCTCCCACAATGTTTAGCATTTGTATTAACTAGAAGATAATGAAACATCAAATCAGAAAATGATATTGATATTAAAAAAGTAAACATTTAGCTTCAATAAAAAAATATAAACATGCATGCCTCTAAAATTGTGATCTTTTCTCAATTAACAATCCTTCATTGTGATCTCCGCGCACATATAAGTCATCATTAGCTTCAATATTTTCTGGAGTTGGCAACCCAACTAAGAATGGACTGGAGTCATCATATTTATCATAGTACTCTTCTTCATCTATAGGATCTTCAATGAACTGTCTTTTACCATGAAGAACAACCGACCATTTATCATTTGCAGGATCATCGATATAAAATACTTGTTTCGCCTGTGATGCCAATACGAATGGTTCAGCCTTCTCGCCAATCTTTTCAAAGTTCACCAAAGTGAAACCCAATTCATCCACTATAACTCCTTTGGTGTTATCAACCCAATTACATTTGAAGAGTGGAATTCTGAAATCTATGTAGTCAAATTCCCATATCTCTTCAATGACACCATAATATGACATTTTAGCTTCACGTGGACTCTTATCCTTTGCACTTGCAAAAAACATAGTCGATGCTTGAAGAGTGACCCCACTGTTTTGGACGACACTCTTATCATCTCGACACTTTGTGTAATATGTGAATCCATTAATGTCATACCCTTCATAAGATATAACAGTCAAATTTGGTTTAAAGGCGAGGCATTTGATAGTTTCAGTAATATCATCTGGTGTTTCAGATAGTTGATGTAAGACTTTATCTTCAAACCACTTAATAAAAGTCTTGTTATGCTCTCTAGCAAGCCACATTGTATTGGCTCGAGGATATTGTCTTTTGATGACATTGGTATGTTCCTTGATATAAACGTTCACTTCGTCCATGTTGTGTAAAATATACAAGTGAGCTTGTTCCAACTGCTCACGGCTGATTACTTTCACACGTGATCCCAAAATTCCTTTGCCAATTAGCTCGTCAATATTCTTGTCATTATCAGGAGTGTCATTACCACTGAGAAAATCATTGTAGAAATCCATAACCTCTCTCGCCACATAACCTTCAATAATACTCCCTTCAGGCCGATAACGGTTTCGAACATCACCTTTAAAAATGCTCATGTATCGTTCAAAGGGATACATCCAATGCAAGAAAACCGGGCCCAAGATTTTCACTTCCCTAGTCAAGTGGACAACAAGATGTACCATGATATCAAAGAACGAAGGAGGGAAATACATCTCAAGCTGACATAGGGTAACAACCACTTCTCTTTGCAAATTATCGAGAGTCTCAGGGTCAATAACTTTGCTGCAGAGACTGTTGAAAAAGAAACAAAGTCTGGTGATTGCAAACCTTACATGCTTCGGCAATATAGATCGAATTGCCACGGGCAATATATGTTGCATTAGAGTCTGACAATCATGAGATTTAAGTCCTATCAACTTCAGATCTTTCATTGATACCAATCTACGGATGTTGGATGATTAACCATTTGGCACCTTAACATTTATCAAGCATTCACAAAAAGCTTTCTTCTCTTTTCTAGACAACGTGTAACATGCGGGAGGTAAGTATGTTCTTTTACTACCCATTTCACGTATTTCTGTTAATTCTGACCTTATTCCCATTTCACGTAGGTCCAGTCTGGATTTTATCCCATCTTTAGTCTTACCTGGTATATTTAACAGAGTACCAATGATGCTATCACAGACATTTTTCTCAACGTGCATTACATCGATACAATGTCTGACTGTCAAAGAACTCCAATAAGGAAGATCCCAAAATATTAACTTCTTCTTGAATGAAGAATTGTCACTCCGTGTAGTACATTGTGATCTCTTACCAAATTCATTGACAAAGTCTTTTATTCTGTCATAAACAACCTCCCCTGGTATAGGTTTAGGTGCACTGCGTTCCTCATTCAATCCATTGAATGCTTTGCGCTTCCTACGATACGGATGGAATTTTGGAAGAAACCTTCGATGACCGAGATATACATTCTTACCGCCATGTTTTAGTCTTGTTGAATCAGTGTTCTCTTCACATATAGGACACGCTTTACCTCCTTTGACACTATATCCAGACAAATTCCCATATGCTGGAAAGTCATTAATAGTGCAAAACAACATAGCATGCAAACGAAATGCCTCTCTTCGTGAAGCATCATAGGTCATCACACCTTCGCCCCAGAGTTTCTTTAAGTCATCAATCAGAGGTTCAAGATAAACATCGATGTCATTTCCAGGTTGTTTAGGACCCGATATCAACAACGACAGCATTACGTACTTATTTTTCATACACAGCCAGGGAGGAAGATTGTATATAACAAGCATGACTGGCCAAGTGCTATGTTGACTGCTCAATGTCCCGTACGGATTCATCCCGTCTGTACAAAGCCCAAGTCTTAGATTCCTGTCTTCTTCACCAAATTTAGGGTACAGTACATCAATCTTCTTCCACTGTGGGGAATCAGACGCATGTCGTAGGATCCCATCATTATTTTTCTTAACATCTGCATGCCACCTCAAATTCTTCGCATCTATCGGATTGGTAAACAAGCGTTGAAACCGTGATATTATAGGTAGATACCACATCACCTTGGCAGGAGAACCAGTTTTGGACTCCCCCGAAGTCGTCAATTTATACCGTGACACACCACATTTTGGACAATCTTTCAAATCTACATAGTCCTTTTGAAATAATACACAATCATTAGGGCATGTGTGTATCTTCTTGGCATCCATTCCCATTGGGCACAACAATTTCTTTACCTGGTATGTTGAAATTGGCAGCTCGTTCCCTTCAGGAAGCATTTCTTTCAACAAAGACAACAATGACGTGAAGCTTTTGTCGCTCCATCTATTGTTAGCTTTCAACTTATACAATCTCAACACAGCGTTAAGCTTCGTAAACTTAGTACAACCTGTGTATAACGACATCTCAGCATCATGCACAATGTTTCTAAAAATGGGAGGTGGATCGGTGTGCTCTACCCCACAACTATCCAGCATCGCATCAACGATGTCTACTGGAACTGGTTCATTCACATCTACGTCATCGTAGGCAATTTCTTCTTCCACACAAGCACTGCTATCGACATCCACTGGTTTTGGGTTTGAAATCTCTCCATGCCAGTGCCATTCTGTATAGCCTTGTATAATCCCATTGCACATGACATGAGTCATGATTTCGTCACCAGTGTTGACTTTCAAGTTGTTACCGCAATGTCTACATGGACAGTAGAACATATCTCCAGGTTGTTTTCTATGTTCCTCGGAAAATTTAATGAACTGGTGAAGACCAGAAATAAACTCTGGGCTGCAGCGATTGCGAATGGACATCCATGATCTATCCATTCTATGATCAAAGAGAAAACAAGTATATATTAGGACAAGATTAGGGTCTAGGGTTAACAAATACATGTGATGTCATTATTATATATAATAAATGTGTACCACCTATCCATTCTTGAACACCTAATCTCACTAGTAAGTGTATAATGTGTATTGGGTTTTCAAGAAAATTTCGGCAGCATTTCCCCGCTGTTCTCCAAGTACAGCATTTCCCCGCTGTTCTCCAAGTACATATGTACTTGGAGAACAGTGGGGAAATGCTGCCAAAATTTTCTTGAAAACCCAATACACATTATACACTTACATCCTAAGCGATATTATGTGTTCAAGAACAGTCCCAAACCGGGGACTATCCAAGATTTACTCCTAATGAGTAAATCTTGGACGGGTTTCTAGGCCAACAAATAATGTATTGTCATTCTTATACCTATAATCCTAGTTCTTCAAGTTAGGGTGATTATTGATGTCTTTAAAAGCATGATTGGCAATTTAGGGAAAAGTTCATCATTTACATTCCAAGCATGTCAAATGTGTGCATTACAGTTCATCATTAAGCAAAATATAAGCAAGTATGTCATATTAAAATAGACTAAACAATATGAGAAAATAGTAGTGTAATCATGCAAATGGGAACATTCATGGGAACACACACTTCAGTTATAAGCATTCATGTAGCAACTTTCAGTTCCATTCATGGGAACACACACTTCAGTTATAACAATAACTAAACAAAGGGGTTGGTGTACCCCTAAACATGCGCATAATTTAAAAAACTATTAATACAGACAAGTCTAGATAGATAGACAACTAAATACTACACCAACATGGTCCCGCATGCATCAGTAACTTCTTTTTGATGATGAAGCTGTGTCACGAAGCTCCTCACTGTATTTAGACGAATCTGAACTGACAGGGGCCTCAGATGCAGATTCCTCATAGATGATATTCGACGTCGTGCGCTCATACCGCAGTAGATGATCGGGGGTCTCGCCGTTGCTGTTGGTTATCCAAACTTTGATGGAATTATCGCCAAATGGACGGAGAAAAAGCCTGTTCCAACGGACCACATGCAGCTCTCCAATCCAATCACGCCAACCGGATTTTGATACAAGATTTCCCGCCAAATCATACTCAACCTCGATAACATGTGAATAATTGCCAAAAGTTAGGATCACTTTACCAGGCATGTAGTGTCTTCCTTTTAGAAAATGCCAATGTTTGGGTATGACCAATTGGCTTAAGGAACGATCATCTAGGATGATGTCCAATTTTTCTTCAATAGGGAACGTTAACATTGACATAGAGGACCAGTTCATAGTGACGGTTATGGGAAGACATAGACTGCACAATATTAGTATTAACAAAGTGTAAGTACATATAACGATGTTATATATTTTCAGAAAAAGTTGTATAACATCAGTTAACCTTTTATTGCTTGTCTAGGTGCTTACTAAAATAGAACCATTATATGGAACTAAAATAGAACCATTATATGGAACTAATACTACATTATACACATACTTTTCCTGAGTAAGATAATGTGCACTTCATTGAATTATTAAGATCTGAATATATATAAGTTGTTTCTACCTACTTTGATGGGATTTTATAACATTCGAGTCTTCCATTTAAGGCATTAGATGCATATATTGCAGTACATGTATTCAAGTCAGTAGAAGCACAAAATCAGTACCTAAACCCTAAACACAAATAAGTAAATAACTTTTAAAAAAAAAATGCCCAGCAGCTGCTTGGGCGTGCCTTGGCACCGCCCAAGAAGCCACCGGAGCAGAGGAGAGGGTGGGGGGGCTAGCAGAGGACGGCGAGGCTAGCATACCTGGCGGAGAGGGCGGAGAGGCTAGCTTCTACCGGCGACGGCGGAGAAGGAGTCCGGCGGGTGGAGAGGGAGGCCGGCGGGCGGAGAGGGAGGCCGGCGGGCGGGACTGCTTCTCGCTCGACGGCGACGAGAGGCGAGCACGAACGGCAGGGAGCACGACGGCGACGGAGCACGATGGCGGAGCATGAACGGCAGGGAGCGGCGGTGGCGGTGGCACGGAGTAGGAAATCGCCGAAGCTAGGGAAATCGGGAACGAAATAGGGAAATGGGAAGAATCGTTCGCGCAGGGTGAGCTATTAAGTTGACAATATGTGTCGGTTATTT
Source organism: Alisma plantago-aquatica (assembly GCA_963693085.1). NCBI lineage: Eukaryota > Viridiplantae > Streptophyta > Magnoliopsida > Alismatales > Alismataceae > Alisma > Alisma plantago-aquatica. Next base: position 875,405,901 of record OY856412.1, on the reverse strand, counting down.
TACAAAACTGACGACTTAACCAACAATGTTAGTTTTTTGCTAACAAATGACGACTATACTAGATTATACTCGTCAGTTTATAAATAAAAGACAACCGACAACTATTCCTGTCTCGCGCATACCCTTTAGTCGTCGGTTATTTATTAAAGAACCGACAACATATGTCAAATTTTGGAGCCAATTTTTTCGCTGGAATTTTGGGTTTGGCGGTTGAGTTTAGGTGTCGGTTGTTTATTAATTAACCGACACTTAATTAAAGTGGTACCCATGTCTGGTCGACCTTCATGGGTTGGATGTCGGTTTCTGTTTAAAACCGACACATTAGTGTTTATGTGTCGGTTTTTGTATACAACCGACACCCTCCAAACTGACTTTATAAGCCATTTCTGTAGTAGTGTATTAAGCTTATGTCAATGACATCTTATTTACATGTTTTTCATTAATTTGATGGAGGATTCCATAAACCTTATCAACCTTACCCATACCTCAAGAGGGTGAGGAAAAGAGAGAAAACCCTAATCCTTATAATCCTTAATAGCATTTGAGTTGAGAAGGGATGAACAAGATGAGAAAGTCCTAAAGGTATCTTATTTTGAGTCAAATCCTGAGACATTGGCCAGGTAGTCACACTAATTTTAGAGTCCTCGTATTCCGACTAGCGATGCGGAGGAAAATCTTACCATCCCCCGGACGTGATCCTTTTCTAGACACCTCTATATTTCAGAAATTCTTCTAATAACTCCCTTGGGTTCTACATCGTTGGTAAAATTTAATAATTATTAAAGATTAAATGAGGAACCTACACTTTGATACCCAATGTAATGACCCCCCCTCCCGGTAACCCCCAATTAAGGGAGACCAGAAGGTCAGAGCCATTATCCTAATTAACAGAATCAAAGGTTTGACAAATAATCTATAATAATTATCAAATTATACTAACTAAACTGAAAGGTTGTAATAAAATTAAACTTTGCATAACTTTTTCAAAAACTTAGTTAACTATTTCTATCCACATCTGGAGTGTATTCTAACTACTCCTCCTTTGTACTTTGATTTTCATTTAATTCCATATATGCCACTTTAATGTTTGTCCTTTTCATATGTACCTAAAACGCCGACAAACAAAATGTCGGTTAGCATAAAGCTGGTATGTGGGGGAAACAATAATCATGCAACTATGATAACAATGTAATCAACCAATTATCATTTAACCGCCAGTATTATGTCTTAAGCAATATTACTCAATCCTTACATGTCATCTATCTCTGTGTTGTCCCTACAATGGACTTGTATACTACCTCTCTTATAGGTAGATCCTTACCCCCATGGCCCTACCTCACAGGTAGCCAATACTTAGGGTTATAGAGTCGCATGGCCCTACCCATAGGTATGCCAAGCCCTGACTCAAGGTGACTTGATGGACCTACCCCATTGGTAGCCATGTACTAAGTCATCGAATGACATGATGGACCTACCCCATAGGTAGCCATGTACTAGGTCAATCCATTAAACTACAGAGAGGACTAGGATCTGAGCTAGTAGGCACATGTCTTAAGTGATAGTCATATCCACATTATAGTTTGCATGAATTAAATTCATCCAACAATTTAATTCAAGTCATCGATGAAAACTTCGAAAAACCTCAGAAAACTAATTCAACATATTTAGAAGCGTAACCACATACCTGTCAGGATGATTCGAGACAGAAATATTCCAAGCAAGCAAGCACATACAACAAGATCCTAAAATAATCATGCAATTCCCTTTTATTACTCATGTCATCAAGATCTATTAAACCTAGCTCGCTTCCTAGGGTTTCTAGCCCACTTTTAGGGTTTCCTTTACAATTAGGGTTTCACTTCATCTTACTCTTTTAAACCCTAATTTTCTTATCTATCTTTCACAAAAGTTATTAAGTATACCTTTTAACAACATATAACCTTAATTTCAATTTAAGGCACAATTAAGTCCCTTATGCCTCTTTTACATTAAAGATACTATTTTTATCCTTTTAATCCATGACAAGATCATTATGTTCATTTAACATCAATTTATAGTTCATTATGGTCTAAGTCACATATGAACTCTATTTGTCATTAATTCTACCTTTTATTCATTAGAAAACCCTAATTGCTACATCAAGGGTATTTATCCACAATTAGGAACTCTTATACTCAAAATAGCTTAGAATCATCATATCTTATCTTTATTCATGATTTTGAATAATTAAAGCCATTAAGAGTCACATTTACTAATATTAGGGTTTCAAGGCCCATTAAAGCATATTTATGCACACAAAACTCTAAATGAAACCAATTACGTGCAAAGTTCATCCTTTTCATTCTCAATATCCCTTTTTACAATTAACAAGTTAATATCAACTTTAATCATCCATTAAACCCTACTAAATACATTAATCATCTCCAAAAAGGGTTTCTTAATCTTTAATTCATTAAAGTTGATAACTTACACTACCTTTAGAATAAAAATATGAATTAGCCTCTAAAACCATTTTTAATGAATTCATCTCATTTTTCTTAGCAAAATACATATATTATTTGCTACTATCAGAGTTACCAATATTTAGATATGAATTTCGTAAATAACTGAATTACATAGAATAAATTGGAATATTTCCTTTAGATACAATCAAATCATTTTACAAGTACATGATTGGCTCTTAGTCATACTTAACCAACAAACTTTCACTTGCACTTCAAGCCAAACACCCACGAATCTTATTCCAAGTGACCTTACATTCCATCATGTTTTTGCGGCAAAAGTGCTTTTGTCAAGGGCTAGCAATTTTTCTTTTAGTTGGTACTTTGGAAATCTCTACATCTCCACACTATAGGATCTTTCCTATGAGATGGAACCACCTTTTTATGTGTTCTAAGCGTTGATGCGATCTTGGTTCCTTAGCTTGTGCTATAGCTTCATTGTTGTTGCAATATAGCTAGATTGCGTTGATGATGTTGGAAACAACCCCAAGTTTTATGATGAACTTCTTGATCCATACAGCCTTCTTTACTACAATTTATGCATCAATATACTCAACCTCTATTGTAGAATCAGTAATTGTTTCTTGCATGGAACTCTTCCAACTCACAACTCCATTGTTAAAGCACAACATGAATCCTAAATGTGACTTGTAATCATGTTGATCAGTCTAGAAGCTTGCATTGGTGTAACCTTTTACCATTAACTCTTTCTCTCCACCGTAGACCATGAACTAATCCTTAGTCCTTTTTAAGTACTTGAGGATGTTCTTTATGGCTATGCAGTGAACATCATTTAGATCTGACTGATATCTGGTCGTCATGCTCAAAGCATATGAGATATCTAGACGGGTACAAAACATTGCATACATGATTGATCCAATTGTTGAGGCATATGGGATCTCACTCATGCGTTCCCATTCTTCACGAGAATTGGGAAATTGAGCTCTAGAGATGGGGACACCATGGCACGTAGGAAGGTTTCCTCTCTTTGAGCTCTCCATGTTGAACCACTTCAACATTTCGTCAATTTATGTGCTCTGACTTAGTCTGAGAAGTTTTCTAGATCTATCTCTATAGATATTTATCCCCAAGATTTAGGATGCTTCTCCTAAGTCTTTCATAGAAAATGTATTTTCAAGCCATGCCTTTACCTTTTATAAAGTAGGGATGTCATTTCCCATTAATAGTATGCCATCTACACACAATATGAGGAATGTCACTATGCTCCCACTAACCTTCTTGTACACATAAGGTTCATCTTCATTTTGAGAAAAGCCATACCCTTTGATAGTCTCATCAAAATGAAAGATCCTAGCTTGAGATGATTGCTTCAATCCATAGATTGACCTTTGTAGCTTAGATACTTTGTTTGCAAACTTTGATTCTATAAACCCCTCAAGTTGTGTCATATACACATCCTCCACAAGATTCCCATTAAGGAATGCGGATTGAACATCCATTTGCCAAATCTCATAGTCATGAAATCTACAATAGCAAGAATTTCCTGATGGATTTAACCATGGCCACTGGAGAAAAAGTTTCATCATATTCAACACCTTAAACTTGTATGAAACCTTTTGCAACCAATCTTCCCTTATAGGTTTGCATCTTACCATCCATGTTAGTCTTCTTCTTGAAAACCCAAATTCACCCTATGGGTTTTACCCCTTTAGGTGGATCTACCAAAGTCCATACTTTGTTGGTATACATGGATTCCATCTCGGATCTCATGGCCTTAAGCCATTTCTCATATTTTGGTCCCTCAATAACATCTTTATAAGTAATTGGATCATCATCTATGACCAATTTACTGCCTTCCTGAGTCACAAGATATCCAAAATTATTAGGTTCAAGGCATGCCCTCTTAGATATATGAGGTTCTATGTTATCTTAGGAGTTTAAGATTCCACAACACCTTATGATTCTCTAGGTTCCTCTAGTTCATCTACTGATTCTATGTTCTTTTTCTGGTCTCGAACCTCTTTGAGTTGTACTTGTCTCCCACTAATTCCTTTGGAAATAAATTCCTTTTCAAGAAACACAATATATCTGGTAACAAACACTTTGTTGTCAGATGGATTATACAAGTAGTATCCCACAGTTTCTTTGGGATAACCAACAAATTAACATTTTTTAGATCTAGGGTCAAGCTTTTTAGGAAAAAAATTCTTGACATAAGCTTCACAACCCCACTTCTTCATAAAAGACATTTTGGGACGCTTCCCAGTCCATATCTCATATGGTGTATTTTGAACCGACTTAGATGGCACTCAGTTTAATGTAAACGTGGTGGTTTTTAGAGCATACCCCTAGAAGTTACTTGGAAGCTCAGCTAAACTCATCATCAATTGCATCATATCTAATAATGTGTGATTCCTTCTTTCTGATACACCATTATGTTGAGGTGTTGTAGGAAGAGTCCATAGGGATACAATCCCATGGGCTCTATGAAGGTCCTCAAACTCTTGGTTCAAGTATTCTCCAGCTCGATTAGAATGAATTTCCTTAATACTTTTACTGAGTTGGTTTTGTACTTCATTCATAAACTCCTTGAACTCTTTAAGAGCTTCTGACTTATGTTTCATTAGATAAACATAGCCATACCTACTGAAGTCATCAATAAAGGTAATGAAGTATTGATACCCACCTTTAGTTGTTTTTCCAAAAGTTCCACACACATCAGTATGTATGAGTCCAAAAAGATCATTACCCCTCTCATTGTTTCCAATGAAAGGGGTCTTATCCATCTTTCCCAACAGACAAGATTCACATGTCTCAACTGATTCAAAATCAAAAGAGTCTAGATAACCATCCTTATGGAGTCTAGATATGCGATTCTCATTTATGTTCCCTAGACAACAATGCCAAAGGTATGTTTTGTTTGAGTTTTTGAATTTTAGCCTTTTTGTATTAACTTTATATACATCTATCTTTAGATCTAACAAGCAAAGACCATAAGGCATAGGGGCAGTGCGATAAAAGATGCCATCTTTTGAAATAGAACGTCGACCACTTTTAATATGGAATTCAAATGCATCCTTGTCTAAACAAGATACAAAAGTGATGTTTCTATTTATATCAGGTACATAATAGCAGTACTTTAACTCTACTACAAGCCCCGTGGGTAGAGATATACCATAGATTCCAATTGCACGGGCTACAACTCTTGTGCCATTAGCAACTCACAATTCTACCTCACCTTTCCCCAAAGGCCCACTTCCTTTCAGATCATGCATATGAGAACATATGTGAGATCCACATCTGGTATCTAATAACCAAGATGAAGAAGTGGATAGATTTATCTCAATAATATATATACCTAAAGTGGAGATCACCATCCCCATCTTCTGCATCCTGAAAGCCTTCAAGTACAAAGGATGAATTCCTCTTGTACTTTTCTTTCTCCTTGTCTTGAGTGATGAAGGATTGGACTTAGGCTTGACTATAGAACTCTTCTCGGTCTTGCTTTGATCCTTGGACTCATCCCCATTGAGCACCATCATGGGCTTTTTGTTCTTCACTTTTTCTTCCGCATGAATCAAAATGGCAAGTAATTATGACATCTGTCTAGCTGAATTACTCAATGCTGGCATGCAATAAAATAGATATATGATTCTGGCATAGTCTTTAGAATCATATCAGTAGCCAACTCTTGGATCAAGGTGAATCCCAATTCTTCAAGATGATACACATGTCCAATCATATTGAGAACATGTTCTTCTACTGAGGTTCCCTCTATCATCTTTTACTCAAGTAACATTTTTAAGAAAGCATTCCTTTCTTGCCTGTCAAGACCAAGTGTTACCTTCCTAAGATGTGTCACCATCTCAAGAACACTCATGTCCTCACATTTCCCATGCAACTCATAGTTCATGCAGCTTAGCATAAGGTACTTTATCTCTAAGGCATCATTGACATGCTTCCAGTAAGCATCCATGTGTGACCTAGGTGCATCAGGAGGAGGTATTTCAATTTTTAGGCTCTGGTTTGTCAAGGATGTAGAGCTTGAACTCTTCATTAAGAACCCTTCTCAAAGTCCAAAACCAGACGTGGAAATTTCTCCCGTCAAGTTTGTCCTTCGCCATGACCAATCGCAAATCAGATTTATTCATCAATGATTCTACAAGAGAAAACATGCATTTGTCAAAAACCATTTTTGATTTGATTTGATTTATAAATTTGGACGATATTAATTAGGTCTTTAGTTATTATCACTCCCACTATTTTATTCGAATTGATATCCCTCAATATCAATTTGGAATATTACAACGTACAATATTCTAGTGGGCCAAGATCCAATTTCATCAAGTCATGGGTCATCTTTTTCCGATCGCCCACAACCTGAAAATTTAGGTAGGCCATAATGACAATTTCATCATATGTAACTCTTGGATAGATGATATGTGCAACACCTTGCCATGATCATCTGCATGCCTCTAGGCTTGTGCTCTCCAAGTCACAGGGTAAGCCTGACTCAATAGCCAATACGATAGATATGCACCATGCTTTGTGAAAATCTACATATCTACCAGCACATATCCACGAGATAGATGGAGCACAATCCTTTGTGCAAATATACGCTTAGTCGATCAAGATTTTCATGTGTATTGCTAATGGATGGCATAGAAGACTTAATATTTTAGTTGAGGGAGTTCGTATAAATGCATATACTTTATCCAATCACCACATATATAGTACGTATCATATACATGCTATATCCCACAGTGAAAACATAAAATAAACAAAAGTGACGGTTATGTCCAGTCCTTAGATAATCCCTTAGAGAAATAAGAAATTACAATCATTTAGGTCTAAATTAAATGCAAAAACATGTTGTTGATGAAGATCTGTGCTTGCCAATCTAGGTTGATCGGGTCAACCCTTGAACCGATCGGCTCACCTCCTGGCTGATTGTTAGGTCACCTCACCGGTCGTCTGGTCCTTCTTTCCACCATCGGCTGGCTCCTCCAGCAGATTAGTTAGCTCCACCAGGAGATCAGTCTAGCCTTTCCACCATGTCCTCCAAGATTGTTCATCTTCACCATTACATGAATGCAAATTATCCTACTTTTACATGATTATATGGAAGCCTCAAGTTACATTCGAGGGGAGCAAAAATTGAGAGAATTAACTTTACATTGAAAGATATGATAGAGGCTCAGTATGCAGATTGAGAGAAGCAGATAAACCATCTACATACAACCATGCACAGATATAGATAATTGACCATAACCATGCTACACATCCACCATCTAAACCTTTTTAGGGTTATGCATGTAAATTGCATATATATATATATATATATATATATATATTAGTTTGAGATTATTGTGGTGTTTAGATTTGACAAGATATTATTCCCATTGCATGCAATAATAGAATGAAAAAACCAATATTCGATCATATCAGTTATCTCATATTATAGTAAATTGATGTTGGCTCTGATACCACTGTTGGGTAATTTAATATTTTATTACCATATTCCCCATAAATAGTAGATCACATCCATAACTTTAATGCAAGAAGGATGGTTTATGTGGTATACCTGGTCTTAGTGTAAGTCCAACAACAATCCTCGTCATTGTAGATGCACAACTCTGAATCCTAGTTGCACTGGGATACATCTGACTGCTACTCCTACTGGTCGGCTTACATACTGCAGCCACGAACATCACCTTCTTCAGCAACTCCTCTTATCAAGGACTGTCGGTTGACGTTGTCATCTGAGCGGCAAACAATCACTTCCTACCTCTATGGTAGTCCACACAGACCACCTAGAAATCATCTAGTCCTTCTATTTCTCCATCAGTGTACTAGTCACTAACTTGCTCTCTCACAATGACAACTCCCATTTGTTCTCTCCCATGTCTATCCCTCCCTATACGTGTAGGACTTGTCTGGGATCTCATGGTCACCACAACTAGAGAGAACAACATTTGTCACAAGAATTGATTCTCAATTATCTGTGTTGTACTCTGATAAGCCCCCAATACCCCTCTATTTATAGTAGAGACCAGGGTCAAGGTTCTGAGTTGTTATCCGATATAGGATTAATGTGCGGGAGTGGAAAGGACTAGAAGAACTCAAATTTTTGCAACAATTATGGAAATTGCACAACCTGGGTAGTCAAAACGACTATTTGGCAAAGCCAGAAGGTCATCTCACACTACAAGACGGTCATTTTGTGGTTTCCAGTTGTGTACAAATTTGGCAAATCAATGCCCATCAATGCTAGTCATTGATTTCCTTGTGCAATAAGTATTCCTCAAGCAGAATGAATAGGGAAACATATAGAACCTTCCCCAACTGAATTGTTCCATCTTGCCCATGTGAAACGACCATCATGTTCACCCAAATTGTCATCTGGTGACCCGAGTCGAGCCCGTTTGGCCATGTCAGCTTGTTCCATTGCCATTTTCAGCTCACAACCAGGTCTGACACCTAGATGCCCGTCTCAACTCTTGAGATAGTCGTTTGGCACTTCCAGACGGCTGTCTCAACGCTTGAGATGGGCGTTTGGAGGTGTTGTTAGCCTATTTGTTGCCTGAATCAAATGCCTAAACACTTTATAACTTAATTCGAATGTCATTTGAAATCTAAACTATTCTTCTAGGCTGAGACCTATGTGTGTAACGCTATAGTTCCCATAATACATTGGCCGTGAATGTCCATAACAACTTAGGACTTTACAACCAAAGAGTGGTGCCAAGTCACACATCATTGTGACCTAAGTAAATGGAAAAGTTACAGAACAACTTCAACCTACAATCTGTGTATGGTGTTACATTGTTTGTATAGTTCCTTTGCCACTGATGTCCAGATTGAACTAGAGGCATGGAGCAGTCACCCACATTATTTTTCAATCTTGTTTCTTAAACCAAGACTAGACTGTCTGAGATATATGTTAGCACAATATCATATATTGACTCACATGTGCATGGCCATGCTTTTCTTAATCTCACTTATCATGAGGTCTAGGACATCACACTCTAGTAGGAGGGAAAAATCCCATGTCTATCACTCACAGTCAATCCCCATGTGTCAAAGACACCCAGTCACCACCGTTATAACAACCCATGTTTTAGGATTGCATTTGATGATGTCTACGCATACCCAAATGTTGGGTTTTATGACCTCAGAGTAGGCAGTGAAATTTTTTTACTGGCCATTAACCCATAATAGAAGATTGCATCAATGACTATGTAATGGGAAGGATGGTTTTAGCAAGATATACCTAGTCTTGGGGTTTGCCCAGTGACAATACCTCACAGCCATGTACGATCTTCAATGCCATGTCTTAGACAGTGTCAGGGCAGCTCCTAGTCTTTGCCATGGACTCTGGCCTCCACCAAAGACTGTGGGTGATGTGTCATCTAGAGCGACAGACATCTCCCACCTCTACAGATAGTCCACATGAACCACTAGAACTCCTGCCATCTAGAAGAACTAGAAAGAAGGAGACAACCCTCCTGTTGGTGTACTAGCACCAAGCTGCTCTCCTAAACTCAGACTAATTTTCTATAGTCGTATTTCCCTCGCTGTGCCTCCCTAGTCGGGTAGCACTTACTCGGGCTCTCTCAGTTACCATAGCCAGAGAGAAAAACAACTTTGTAGAGTAACTGATGTTCTGAGTTGTGTGTTTTGAGAAGCCCCCAGTACCCCTCTATTAATAGCAGAGGGTAGGGTCAGGGTTCCTAGTCTGTTTAGGAGTAGAAGGATCCAGAAATTCTATGAATAGTTTGTACTGTGGCAGGTGAAATGATCGTTTCATAAATGAACATGTCATTTGGCAAGGTGAGCCGATCAGTTCACTAGTAAATCGATCGGTTGGGAGTGTGAACATGTCAGTTCACTAAGTAAACCGGTCGTTTCACTTCCCAGACTTTCCTGCAAATGACTTTCCTTAATCATTTCCAATCAATGCAAAGATTAATCCTTATTTCAATCGATATGAACAACTAAAACGTGAAAGCTTTCCTCCAACCAGGAAAATCCTTATTTCCTTAGTTGATCAGCCTAGTTCACCAAGTGAACCGGTCGGTTGGCTCACACCAGCCGATCGACCTACAAGGGTGAACTGGTCGGTTGGGAGTCCTGACATTGCCAATGTAGTCTCCAATCAACCTGACACTCTAACCAGGTAGTTCAACACTTGAACTTGATTGTTCCAAGTCTAGTCAATCAATTGTATGTTTAACTAAATACCTAAACACCTTTAGTGTCAATCTAAACATTATTAATTGAAACTCTCCTCTTCTAAGGGTATCCTATGTGTGTGACCTTACAAGTTCCAATTTACGTTGGCAGGGAATGTCCATGACTAACTTATGACATCACAAGCAATGAGCAAAATCTAGTAACTCATCATTGCTACCCAAGTAACTCAAAAAGTTGGAGAACAAATTCAACCTACAATCTATGATTAGTGTTACCGTAATCATATAGTTCCTTTGTCTCTGGCATCCAGATTGAACTCAGACATGGAACGTCATCCTCGTCAACATTAAATCCATGTTCCTTGACCTAGAGCAGACTGACTGAGATGCATGTGAGTTCACATATCATATATTGAATCGCATGAGTATGGCCATACAATTCTCAGTCTTGCTTATCAAGGGGCCTTGGATATCATACTCCTTGTAGGAGGGACAAATCCCATATCTATCACTCACAATCAAGTCCCCATGTGTCAAAGTCACCCAATCATCACTGTTATAACAACCCATCTTTCAGGACTACATTTGATGATGTCAAAGTGTACCCAATGATATGTAACAAGTACAGTGATTTTAGGTCTAAGAACCACAATCACCACCATCACTATGAGAGATGATTGTGACTATCATTCCATGGTATCCATGTATCACTCTCACGGTGGGTCTATCTGATATACTATTCTCTAATATATATCAGTGTGCTTGACTTGATATCACATATCATGATTAATGAGACTCTGTCATCAACCAACACACACTCTAGTCTTATGTATTACTGTTGTCTATTTTGCTTCCACAGTAATATCCGACTAGGGAAATAACAAGAATGTGTGTACTCTTAACATACATATTGTCTCATTGTTCAGGTCCTTAACCTGAAGACATCTGTCATCAAGTCACATCATTCTTTAGACATTTGTCATGTATGTGTCATCATCTCATGACTAAGACAAACATAATAGATAGAATTACCTTTATCATTATCCAATCAAGTATCATATGCCTCATTGCAATCATCATATGATTGGCTCTCTGGGCATACTACACCAACACACTCCCACTTGCACTTAGATCCAATCACTCATGAATCATGTTCCAAGTGATCTTAACATGTCCATCATGTTTCTGATGCACAAGCACTTTTACAGCGGGTAAGCACCATTTGCTTCAAGTCGGTATATTGCATGTTTCACATGCATTCGATGTATGACAACTCATATGAGATGGAAGTGTCGTAGTATGCTATCTGAGATTCCTTTGCCTAACCTATTTCTCCATTGTTGTTACAGTATTAGTACTGAGTCATCAATGGTCGGAACCTCCCACAAGTTCATCCATATGAACTTCTAGATGCATACAATATCCTTTACAATGTTCATAACACTAAGGTACTCGGCTTCTTATTGTAGAATTAATCAATTGTCTAATGTTGGAACATTTCCAACTAACAATTCTTATTCAAAGGTCAAATACAATTTTGTCATTTCAGAAGCTTGCATCAGTGCAACTCTTTACACCCAGCTCTTCCTTGTTACCATAACTAAAGAACTAATCTTTTTAGTACTTCACAAGTACACAAAGATGTCCTTCATGGTATTCCAGTAACTCTTACTGGAGTTTGACAAATATCCATTTGTCATGTCCAATACATATGAGATAATTGGATATTTATATCATCTTGTCATACAAGATGATGATGTCATATCTTCTTGTCATGCCTAATACATACAAGATGATGAGTTCGTATATTCTTATCATGTCTAATACATACAAGATAATTAGTTCATATTTTCTTGTCATGTCCAATACACACATGATAATGAGATGAGTTCATGCGTGATAGATCCAATTGTGAATGCATTTGGCATCTATCCATGTGTTCCTTATTTTTCATAAGAATTGGGGCATTCGGATCCTGAGAGACTAACTCCATGGAACATGAACATGTTTTCTCTCACCATGTTGAACTTATTCAACATCTAGCCAAAGTATGTTCTCCTTCCTAGGACAAAAATCCCACTTGATCTATCTCTATATATCTTGATTCTTGTCACATAGGACGCTTCTCTAAAAACCTTATAGAATGCAATTAGTTGCCATATTTTTTAGTATAAGGATGTTATTCCCATCAATATGTGGAATATACACATGCTCCCACTAAATTCTTGTAATCACACATTACATCTTCATTTTGACTCAAGTCAAACTCTTTGACTATCTTGTCAAATAGAAGATCCCAATTCTAAGGTGCCCTCTTCAATCCAAAGACTTATCTATGCAGTTTTATGGACTTTATTTGCATTACTGGATTTATAAAACCTTTAGGTTGTGTCACCTACACATCGTGCACAATATTCCATTTAAGGAATGCAGTTTTAACATCCATATGCCAAATATCATAGTCACATTAAGCTATAATAGCAAGCATTATCTTGATGGATTTATCCTTGGTAACTGCTAAAAAGATTTCATCATGATCAACACCTTGAACTTGTTAGAAACTCCTTTCAACCAACTTACCTTCCATGTCAGTCTTCTTCTGGAAGACCCAAAAGTACCCTATGGGTTTTACCCCTTCAGGTGGATCAACCAAGGTCATACTTTGTTAATGTACATGGAGTCCATCTTGTATTTCATGGCTTCAAGCCATGTCTCAGTTTCTGGCTCTCATTAGCTTCTAGGTAGACTGTTGACTCATCATATGATCAACTCACCACCTTCTTGTCCATAAGATATGATATATCATTCAATATCTAGGCGTGTTCTACCAGAACCATGACTTCTGTGTGTTAATTAAGGAACTTTGAGATTCCAAAACATTTTGTGATTCTCTTTATTCCCAGTGTAAAGCATGTGTCCAAAAGGAAATTTGAAGTTTAGCTAGTAATCACACTCTAACTTATCAAGGTGTGATTCCTTCTTTTTGATACACTTCTCATGATGCACTATCATTGTGTTTCATGTGGAGTCCATCACGATAAATTATCATGATCTTAGAGAAGGTTCTCAAACTCTTGGTTCATAGTATTTCCATATCGGTCATATCGAAATTTAATACTTATACCAAGTTTGTTATGTACTTCATTTATGACCTCCTTGAACACTTCAAGAGACTATTGTGGTTGTCAGTAAAATTATTGAAGTAATTTTGATTACCTTTATCATTTATTCTAAAAGGTCTATATACATGAATATGTATAAATCTTAATAGAATAATCATTCTCCCACTACATCTAGTGAAGAACCTTTGTCATATTTCATAATGAATGAGATTAGCATGCCTCTATTGGTTCAATAACCAAAATGAGTCTAGATAACCATCATATGGATTTCTAGAAATGCAATTCACATTTCTGAACTACAGATGACTATGCTATGAGCATTCAAGTTTGACTTATCATGTCATTCATTACATGTTTCACACACATTTGTCTCTTTAACTATCAAGTATAGTTGATGAGACATAGGCATTTCCATCAAAGATCATTTCTTTGAAATGACATATCATCCCATTACACTGTTGTCCATACAATATATATGATGGTTTCATTGATGGCAGATGTATAATAGCAATTCGCTAATTCTATTATATGTCCATGAATGTCATATTGTGACTATAATGGTACCAACTCTTGCTCCGTATAGTTTCTATCTTACTTCTTCTTAGGTCTTGAAGTAGAGATCTCTATCTCTTTCATTTTCTTGAGATCCTCTATAAAGAGGTTATTTCCCTTTCCAATGTCAAATAGGTGACAATGGTGGCACTTTCTTTCCTGATCTAAGTGAAAAAGGACATATTCCCTTTTCTACTTACCCCTCTCCATATCTTGAGTGATGAAGACTTGGAGTTAAGCTTGGCTTCAGAACACTTCTTGATCTTACTTTAGTCTATGGACTTTACTCTGTTGATCATTATCATATGTTTTGTCCTTTCTTCATTCATGATTTGGAATCAACATGCCAATCACTTCAGACAGTGGTTTAGTTAAGTTTCTCAACATTTGATAGACTAGCAATATGATGCACACAACGATTTGTAGAATCATATGTTTGGTCAACTCTTAACCTATAAGAAATCACAGTTAATCTATATGAACAATCATATTGAGCATATGAGATTATACTTGATCTCCATCTGTCTGATTGTATTCAAACATCGCTTTGAAGACATTATACCTTTGATGCTTTACATGATTTCTTAATATGTATAACCATCTAAAGAATGTCCATGCTTTAAGCTCTTTATGCAACTCATCGTTCATATAGCTCAGCATAAGATTCTTGATGTCTTAGGCATCATTGTCATATTTCAAGTAAGCATCCAATTTTAGCCTTAGGCACATTTGGATTGGTTCAACTGGATCTGGTCTTTGAAGGAATTTAGAGTTTACACTCACCGTTGAGAACACTTCTCAAAGGTCCCAAACCAGATTTAAAGTTTATCCCGTTTATGAACTGATCACAACGATAATGTATATGTGTTTTCCATTTGGATTCTATAAAAGAATTTTGTAACATTGTCAAAACAATTTTGATTTGTTTGATTTGATAATTTTGACGATATTAATGAGGCCTTTAATTAAATATCGCTCCCACTATTTTGATCAAATTGATATCCCTCACCATCAATTCAGAAGATTGCAGCGTACAACCTTCTAGTGAGCAAGATCCTGACTTCCTCTAAGTTATGGACCAACTAGGGTTGTCACCCACAACTAGATTCTTTCAGGTAGGCACCTTTTGCCAATTGCATCTTATGCAACTCTTGATTGATGTCATGCACAACTCTTTGTCATGTACATCTCCATGCCTAAAGGTTCTTGATCCGATCAAGGTTAGCTAGTTAAGTCTAACCCAAATGCCAACACAATGAATATGCACCCTACTAGGGCAGACCCATGTATTCATCATCACAATTCCATGAGATAGACGGTGCACCATGCTAGGGTGTTCCCACACTTAGTTGATCAAGTTTTTTCATGTGTGCTACATTTGGAGGGCATCTTAAACTTAATATTTATATTGAGGGGTTTGGTATTTAGATACATATACATATCCAATCACCACATATATAGTACGTATCATATACATGCTAAAACCACAGTGAGAAACATACAATATCAATAAAAATGATGATTATGGCCATCCTATTGTAATTTCTTAAAGCCACAAGGAATTACAGTCATCTAAGTTCTGCATCATATGCAACATGTTGTTGATGAATATCTTTGTGCTTGAACCATTCCAAGTTTATTGGCTCATCCTATGACTCGATCAGCTCGCCTCCTGGTCGGTCTGGCCTCTGATGTCTGGACACTTCCAACAAGAAGTTGGGCCATCATCCGGTCGATCCGGCTCCTTCACAATCCTCCTTAGTCCTCCAGGCGGTAGGCTCATTTGGTGTTGAGTGTCTTCTTCTTCGATGTTATAGAAAATAAACTATCCTACTTTTATATAATCTTTGGGAATCCTCGAGCTACATTTGAGGGGATAAAAGGTAGAAGAGAAAGGATCTCGAGTTATCTTGAGTTACATATGGAATAGAAAGTAGAGGCTCGGTATGCAAACTGAGATGCAAATAACCATAACCAACCAAGCACACATAGGGTTTATAGGCCATAACCATGCTACACATCCACCATCAAAACCATTTTAGCTCGACGTGTATCAATTGCATATATACCATATCATATATGTATATTAGTTTGTGGTCGCATGTGGTATTTAGTCGGATATGCACATTAGTCATTTTAAATATCTGCATTGTCTGCAATAAATAAATGATGATAAAATCAAAATCCGATCATATCAATTATCCCAAAACACAGTACGTTGGCATGGCTCTGATACCACTATTGGGTTTTATGGCCTAAGAGTAGACAGTGGAAATAAAAAATTTACTGGCTGCTAACCCATAATAGGAGATCGTATCAATGACTATGTAATGGGAAGGATGGTTTTAGCGAGATATACTTGGTCCTGGGGTTTGCCTAGTGACAATACCTTATAGCCATGTGAGGTCTTCAATGCCATGTCTTGGATAGTGTTTGTGCAGCTCCTGGTCTTCACCATGGACTCTGGCCTCCACCACAGACTGAGGGTGATGTGTCCTCCTGAGTGGCAGACATCTCCCGCCTTTGTAGATAGTACACACAGACCACCTAGAATTCCTGTTGTTCTAGAAGAATGGGTAGGAAGGAGACGACCCTCCTATTGGTGTACTAGCACCAATCTACTCTCCCGAACTCAGACTACTTTTCTACAATTGTCTTTCCCTAGTCGGGTAGCACTTGCTTGGGCTCTCTCATTTACCAAAACCAGAGAGGACAACAACTTTGTAGAGCAAATGATGTTTTGAGTTGTTTGTTCTAAGAAGCCCCCAGTACCCTCTATTTATAGTAGAGGGAAAGGTCAGGGTTCCCAGTCTATTTTAGAGTAGAAGGATCTAAAAATTATATAAATAGTTTATACTACAGCAGGCGAAAAGGTCATTTTATAAATGAACTTGTCATTTGGAAAGGTGAGCCGATTAGTTCACTAGTGAACCAGTCAGTTGGGAGTGTGAACCGATCGTTTCACTTACCAAACTTTCCTGCAATTGACTTTCCTTAATAATTTCCAATCAATGCAAAGATTATTCCTTATTCCAATCGAATTGATCAAGTAAAACACAAAAGTATTCCTCCAACGGGGCAAATCCTTATTTCCTTAGTTGGAAGGACTGTGAGCCGTCCGGTTCACCAAGTGAACTGGTCAGTTGGTTCACACCAGCCGATCGACTCACAAGGGTGAACCAGTCATTTGATAGTCCTAACATTGCCAATGCATTCTCCAATCGGCCTGACACTCTAACTGGCTAGTTCAACACTTGAACTTGATAATTCTGAGTCTAGTCAGTCAATTGTATGTTTAATTGAGTACCTAAACACCTTTAACCTCAATCTAAACATTATTCATGTACAATCTCCTCTTCCAGGGGTATCCTATGTGTGTGACCCTACAGGTTCCAATTTACGTTGGCAGTGAATGTCCATAACTAACTTATGACATCACAAGCAATGAGCGAAATGTGGTAACTCATTATTGCTACCCATTTAACTCAGAAAGTTGGAGAACAACTCAACCTACAATCTGTGATTAATATTACCATGATCGTATACTTCCTTTGTCTCTAACATCTGGATTGAACTCGAGGCATGGAACGTCATCCTCTTCAACATTCAATCCATGTTCCTTGACCTAGAGTAGATTGTCTGAGATGCATGTGAGTTCACATATCATATATTGAATCACCTTGATCTAGAACAGACTGTTAGAGATGCATGTTAGTTTGTTTATTACCTTTAAACTTGATAGGGTGTTCTATAACAATGAGTTCCTACATCTTTTTTTAGATTTTTCTAGTAAGCCGATTTCTAAGTCCATCAGATACCACATGTCTATTTTTTTCTCCATTGGTAAATCTATAATATTATATCCCCTTTTTTATCAATGCTTGGTCTTGTAGACCCGTTTTTATGGAGGTCATCAAGAAAGTTTCAGATATGAATGTTGATGGCACTTCTATGTTTATAGTCTACAAAAATATTTTTTTAAAAAACCCTCAAGGAATGGAATCATAGTTATTTTTGGGAACATTCATGATAAAGTTAAATCCTTGAAGTATGAATCCTCTCATCTGCAAAGTGTTGTTGATCTGAACCCTCTAAATTATGCTCTTCTTTCTTCTACTAAGGAGATGGGGAAGGCCCTCTTGGAAGATGAAACTATTAAGGAAGGTTTCCTTAGACAAAAGTCTAGGATCCAGCGTCTTAAGGAGGGGGATTGTTACTCTAATTTTTTCTATTCTTCTTTAAAACCAAGATGCCAGAGAAATCGGATTAGGTGTCTAAAGATTCTTGATCATATTAGTAATTGTCTCCCTGATATAAGTAATTATGTGTTTGAATATTATTCTGGTTTGTTCAATAATGGTTCAAAAAGTGTTGGTCTTAGAGATTTCCAGTGGTCCAGTAATACTCTAAATAAGGATCAAAAGGTTTCTTTAATCTCTACAGTATCCCAAAAAGAATTTGATGACACTGTTTCTAGCGTAAATGGTGAAAAAGCGCTAGGCTTAGACAGTGTTAATGCCTATTTTATCAAAAAGGTATGGCATATTATTGGTTCTGATGTCTCATCTACTATCAGGGAATCATTTTTAAATGGAGATCTTATGAAGGAATCAAATAGAACCTTTCTCACTCTATCCCTAAGAGGTTTGGACTCTTCTGGAAAAAAATTTGGATACATATCTCATTATGTAATGTGATTTATAAATTGATCTCGATGATTGTGGTTAACAAGCCTCGACCAATCCTAATCACTTGACTTTTATTAAGGGGAGAAATAGCAAGGGTGTAATATTGCTTTCTAATGAGATTCTTTGTGAATTCAATAGAGGGTATTTTGGGAGTAAAATGTGTTTGAAAATAGATATTTCTAAGGCCTATGATAATGTTAATTGGAAATTCTTATTTGTTGTGATGTTCAAGATGGGCTTCCCTTCAATTTGGATTGGTTGGATAGAAAATATCTTTTTGAACTCTTCGTATAAGGTAATTTTTAATGGGGAACCTACTTCTATCTTTAAACCTTCTAATGGCATTTGTCAGGGTGACCCTGTGGCACCCTATTTATTTGTACTTGTTTTGCAACCTTTCACTATTTTGATGAATAAAGTAGATAAGGAGAAACATATTGATCCTATTGTTGCTTCAAAATCCTTTTCCATTTTTTATTTGATATTTTCATATGATTTCATGATATTTTATGAGGCTAATACTAAGAATTCTTTGGTTATCCTTGATATAAGTAATGTATTTGGTAATCTCTCAATTTTTATAATCAACCAATCTAAATGTGACGTCATCTTCAACAAGAAAGCTCCTAGTTCTATAATTTCTGTTATTTTAAAACTCAAAGAATGTAGTTTGCCCTCATCTTAATTAGGCATTCCACTAATTGACAGGAGAATATCTAGCTCGACTTGTGTTGCTTTGGTTGATAAAGTCAAAATCTGGTTGGAAGGGTGGAAGTCGAAGATGTTATCAATGGCAGGTAGGTTGAAGTTAATTCAATATACCCTTAGTTTAAGTTATCTAAATTGGTGTTAGGATTTCCCTATTCATGACTCTACTATGAACGTTATTGAAAATTTGCTGAGATTTCCTTTGGGGTATGAAGGATGACAAACAATCCCTCCATTTAGTTAAATGGGAGCATCTTACTTTACCAAAGAAAGAAGGGGGTTTAGGATAGAGAATTTTTTTTATGTATCTCTAGACTTCACAAGAAAGATACCCTTTCGGTGAAATGGATTAACGAGAGATATATCTCTAAGAGTTCTCTCTAGTCTTTCAACTCAAGCTCTTTTCAATCTTGGGTTTTCACATGAATTTTAAATTGTAGGGACATTTTGCTGCAGTTTATTAACTTTTTTTATTGGCAATGGGAGTAATACTCTTATGTGGATTTACCCTTATTTACCTGATAAAAATTTCTTATATAATCTTATTGGTAGAGATGCCATGCTAAAACTTGGTCTTCCTATTAATTGTAAAATTAGTGATATAAGATAAGATGGGCATGGTATGTTATGGTGAATAGATATAATATGAAGCTTATCTCTCATCTCTCATCTATTCCCCCTCCATGCCTGGGGGAAGATTGTTTGTTCTTTATAGATTCTTCTAATCCTAAACATAGAGATGTTTGGGAATCTATCATAAATCCTCTTTCCATTAGTAAAACCTTTTTTTGGGACTTGAAAGGGAACTTCACGAGAAGGTTTAATCTCAAATTTTGGAATATTATTCACAATAAACTTCCAATACAGGACTATAGTAGAAGAAGAGGTATTTTTCTGCCTTCTAAATGCTTCCTTTGCAAATGTGAATGTGAAAGCACTATGCATTTGTTGTTCTCTTGTTCATTCACAAAAGGTAGTTGGAACTTAGCATCTATGGATCTAGGTGTTCAAATTTGTGTTGATTCTTGGGAAGATATACAGAGCATAACTAGGAAAGAATTATTTTTTTTGTTCTTTGCTACTTATATTTTATTTGGTGGGAAAGAAATTCGAGAGTACATGTAGACTCTGAATTACCCTACTCTCAAATTTGGAATAAAATTTTCTCTGCTTTTGGGAGTTTCTTACATGGGTAACTTTTCTCATGAGTTGAATGAATGTGGTTTTTCTAGCTCTATCCTAGAGGTGTTTTAGATCTTTGATGTTGACTTTGAGTATAGAAGTTTTTTTGGTCTTCCATTTCTATTTGTTTTGTTCATATTTCCTCTCCTTGTTGTTTAAAGACTTCTAATACTTCTTTTGTTATGATTGGTTATGAAGATCCTAGTGTGTGAAGGCTTGGTTGTTGATGAGTATCATCAACTTTTCTTTATTTGTATTTGGCTCCATAAGTTTCATGCTATTGCCATTTGTTTCTCCAATGATTTTGTGTTTGTGTTAGCACTTCATCTTTATCTGAAGGATAATATGAGTTTATATGAGGAAGAATCTACTGTGAATCTTTCTAATGAAAGCTAATTAGATTCCTTGGTAGCTTTTTTCTATTGAAAGAGCTTCCTTTTGTTCAACTTTCTTGGATCTGTGAAGTAGGTTCTATTGATTTTTGTTTCTTGCTCAAAGTAGATATGGTTGATATATTAGTTGAAGGTTTTTATAGTCCAATTGAGTCCTGAGGTTCCTATCTTTGAGATGATTATTCTTTTTCTCTTGGGTTGGGTTTTGTATTCTTTTGGGCCTGCGTGCCCCTCTCTCTTTTTCCCTTTTTGCCCAAATCTATACTTGTAAGAAAACTACTTTTTACAAAAAAGAAAAAAAGGAAAAGGAGTTTTGCTGACCAAAAAAAGAATAGAATTTGCCACAACCCTACAAGAAGTAGGACTTGAGGACTTTGGATCCATGAGCCATAAGATTAAATTTAAATGAGGACTACTTCAATTACCGCTCGACACAACTATTGTAAACCAGCATCGGTTTGACCGTTTCCCTCAAACCAACATTGAGACCTTACCCAGAATGGACTCTACACATTTCTTATTTGAATATACACAGAAACAACAATAAACTTAACATCATAGGGTCTGCAAACTTGCTTCACCTGGAGTAAGAGAGTATCATTCCTACCCTTCCTATGAAGCAATTGGAACCATAACACCCATATCCAAGAAGCAACAGAATGCTTCATGACGAAGGCAATAGATTGGGACACATATTAAAGAACCAATGTAATGTCAACAAAAAGTTAAATTCTCAAAGCGATTACCAAAAATAGACCAACCAGACACATTGATACTCAAAAGAACTGGACTCCACTATGACAAAATTGCAAAGCAAATACAATGACATCCTCATCCCAAAGATTGAAGAATGGTGCCAGAAATCAAGATGTGACTGTATGAATGTTGGAGACTGGAAATACAAAATTATTTCATTCTATTCTAAAATATAAAAGGAGGAATAAACTCATCAAGAAACAAAAAAACTCTATAAATAATTGGTCGAGGATGGCAATGAGCTCAAAGTACTTGTCAAAACTTCTTTGTAAAATTAATCATTAAAGATAATGCTAACAATTGTTAAGAGACAAGTACCATGTATCCAGGATCACTCCCATAACTGATAGACTAGTAAAAAACCATGTCAATTGAATGCCAACTATCAAGGAAGTATAACAAGTTCTTATGAAGATGAATCCAATTATAGCTCTTGAGCATGTTGGCATTGATGCATCCTTTCTCCAATAAAAATAGAACACCATCAAAACCTATTTATTCCTAATAATATAAAATTCAATGCATGTCATCCTATCAAATAAAAGAAGACTAAATTCATTTTCATCCTCATACAAATCAACAATACCCAAAATTATGTAATGGAAATTGCTTGACTTAATATCTTGAGGCATATAACAAATATATATGGTGATAGTCGGTTCCCTTGGTGAAGCCTCATCTTGCTTTAAACTATTTTATCATATCACCATTCCAGGATATGGTGATGTCACCAAATGTGGTAATGTCCTGGAAGTAGGTTCCATGATTGAACTACAAGGATAATGGGACAAAAATTTCATATCTAAATAGTTTGTTATAGATTCATGCAAAGCAATTTTGGTAATGATGCCCCCTTCACCTAAAGGGGGAAAATTCTCTACAAATCTACATTTTTCTCCATTGAGAAACATCATTTCACAAAAGATTGAGGGATGCCGGAAAATATTGTGAAAATTGAAAAATACCACAAAGAGTCAAAATGTTTTTATGTCTTGCAATGCATGACAGACTTGTGACAAATCTAGTTAGCAAACACAGTGGTCTCACTGAATATTCACTTTACCCTAGATGCAGAATTGAAGATGAGACACTTTGTTACTCTTTATATGTCTTTATATAGTGAGGGAAGTTTGGGACATGATCACAATTGAAACTAACTATAACATGTTCCACTAGGACAACACAAATAAACTCATCACAACCAACATGAAAAGAAGGAAAACCATATAAATTGGCCAATCTATTTTGTAATAGGGTCTTGGAAAGTTTGGAATTGTAGATGACAACTTATTATTTAGAACACTCAACAAAACCATGCCCATACATTCAACAATATAAGAAATGAGATCTACCTATGCACTGAAGCTTTCGAGGAGGGTGAGTTACAAGAAAATAATTCATGCAATATAAGCCTCCCTGGGGCTTATAGTTACACCCACCACAAGGTACCTTGTTACTAAATATGCACACATCAATTAAAAAAAAGAAGAAAAAGATTCACTAACCTTTATTTTTCAAGAATCATGAAGGTAAATGGATAATAGGGGTTTACCAAAAAAAGGATAATCATGATGCCTTAGAAGTAAAAATCTAGGTGATAATACATGTCCTTTAAATATACAAATTGTTCTCTCAACACATCACCATAGAAAAAGAGAGTTATATGGCCCACAAGATGATCACAAGGTAGATGACAATTCCATCGAAATACACACCCTTATGCAAATCAATTGAGAGGGAACAAGCCACATAACACATCGACATATGCTTTGCAAGAAGAATCAGCAACACAACAACAGATAAAGCAACAAAGGAGGCAACAAACTCATCTTTATTCTCAACGTTTTGGTGTAACCCTCCTACATTCATCTCTGACATAGTTCAGAAACAATCAGACCAATTTTAAATTGTTGTGAATGGCCTGGAATTGAAGACGAGAATGAATGATTAAACTCCAGAGTTTCAAAAAACCAAATGTCGATATCTATAATGGATTGTATTCAAATATCTAACAATGTCTATTAATATAATTCTCTTGTTAAGGTATGCTTTATCTCTTATTGGCCTTGATTATAATATTGTTGCATGTATTGTATATGTATGAGTCACTGTACTTGGCTATGTGTATTTAGTGGTCTATTGTTACCTACGTCTAATATATTCGTCTTTCTTATAATATGTTGACAAAATAGAAAATATAGCATATATCTCTATTATACAACCCTTGTTATATCTTCTTGTATTCTTGGGGTAAGGGTACAAGGATTGGTGCACCTACCTTTTCTTAAAGTAAGGGAGAAACCCTAGAAATAATATTAGCACTTTCCATTTAGTCTCATGGTCCCTCACAAATTTGAAATAAGTTTAACCCTTAGTTTTTAGCCTTGTGGTACGACATGTGTACTTCCATTGGGAACCATTCAAATGCCTTATAATGATGATGTGCAGTACAATAAAAATGTATTTCAAACATAATTTGTGTTGAAAAGAATGTCTTTCAAGTTGTTACTTTTGTTTCTTATTATTGTAATTTTTTTTATAGGATAATGTGTTTCTCCCAATCTACAGGTTCATATATTTCTATAGCATACAGATACGTTTTTTTGGATTGTGTCCATTTTTATGACTTTAGTTTATATAAGCTACACACTAACAAGTTACTAAGGTGGTGCTTCTACTATTGTACAATGTGAGTTGACATCTCTAAACTTGAAATACCAAACTTAATATTATGGAGTTTATGTAGATTCAAGGGAGTCTATCTTGTATTAGATAGTTTTCTTTTGAAAATGCATTTTCCCTTTTGTTGCCTATGGACCGAGTTGTATGAACCTTATGGTTCATGGATACCATGAATAATGTTTTTGTTATTTTATTAATATTATGATGTGTAGTATGAGAAATTCTAGGGACGAATGCTTGAGTCCTTTCTCCATCCCCTTTCTAGCTAGGGGATTGGGGTTTGTGTAAAAAATGATTCTGTGAAATCTATCTACTCATTAAAATCTAGTGCATGTGGAGTGCACACCACATGTTGAGTTGAGCTTGAATTTGTTCTCTAAATGAAGGGTGCACCCTTAGTATGAGCCATCATCAGCCTCAACCAAGGGGTTATATAGTCAAGTTGTAGTAGGATGTAAACCCAGATATGATTAGATAAAAATATCAGGCATGTTCAAGATGCACTGTATGAAGTTGATTTGAAAATCTCACCCTGGCTGATGTGGACCAAGTTATAGGACTATCTGGGGTCGGGGTCTCAATTATTATATATTACATGATAACCATCATGTGAAGATTGTGAAAGGGATATCTCATCCTTGATCTTTTTATTTATAAAATGAAATTCCACTTACGATGTTTCTTTCAGTACTAAGATAATGAATAAACTTAATAATGCCCTAATATGGATTTATCTTGAAGACATATGGTTCACGTTGAGGACTTGAATATGAGATCAAATATATAATGATAATTCTCATTTTTGTTACATCCATATTCAATTTAATTGTGGATAGTGTAGGACAACAATTATACACAAGAATAACATGTATTGTGAGTGGCTCATTACATATTTTATGAAATCATTACATATTAAATGATGTTAGGTTTATTTCTTCACTTAGTGGACTCTTACTAGGAAGAACCACATTAAAGGTTTAAATTAGATATAAAATATGGGATGTTACGATTGAGCTGACATGTCTTATCATACTTATCTTAGCACATCCCTCGTGTACATGCCCCATACCATATGAACTTAAAAGGGAATTACAAGCATGATTATGCACATAATATTCCCTCTATAAAATCTCATAAGCTTGTGTCCCATACCACTGACATGTAGGAAAAGATAGCATGCTATATGGAATTCTAGAATTATCATAAAAGCCTAAAATAATTAGGCACATAACCCTAATCCTTATCTAAACTTTTCTATCCTAACTAGACATCTACTTTGGTTTCTAATAAGTTTCATTAGTTCTTTATACCTAGGGCTACTACTTATCTTTCTAAATATGTACTCTATTCTCACTTAGCATATTACAAGGTGATCTTAAGTAAGAACATTAGAGTTTATCTGGTGGCCAACTATAATGTTGCTCTGATACCATATTTTAACACCCTCCCTATGTACACACATGCACATAGCAGAAGTGACACTGCATTATCCAAAACTCGTATACTCAAGGGGTTATTACATAAAATTGGCATTCATAACAATAATATAATCAATCACACAAACAAAAGTATTAAAACATTCTCATGATTTTTCTTACAAAAAGGAACATAAATGTTATAACATGAATCCTCAATGTCAAGTCTCTACTCTAAAGATTTATGCATGGAAACATATAATTGAATATATAAATCTAAGGATCATCTTATGGTTGGCACCCCACCAAATTGAAGCCTGCACTATCCCTATCCTTGAGTCCTTGGGATCTACTTTGCCCCTCCTCACTTGTGGGCATCTCATCCCTAGCCATGGAATGAAAAAATGATTGCTTGCATAAGTGGCATGAGTATTCTAATATATGCATTAATAAAGAAATAAGATACTACAAAATACACATGAACATTATAAGCATGGAACTAACATTGCACTCTATATGAAATCTGAAACATAAATATTGCTTCTTTGTTGAACTTAGTTCTTATATTTTTAATGATCTTTCTCTGGAGACATGTACTATGGTACTTAGGTCTCATGACCTGCATGAAGGTTCCTGGTCACATAACATGCTCTCTAGGCCTGGGTTATGTATTTGAACTGACATGTATTCTGGTTCCTTGGCCACATGACTTGCACAAAGGGCATGAGTCACGTTCTATTATCTTAATCTCTTTTATCATGCTTCTAAATGAGATTATGTAAATGCTCTAAATTAAGGTATCTTTTATCTAGTTGTGGCAAATATTATATGATAAATCCTCCTCTATGAAACCAAAGTGTCCTCTATGGTGCAATGCACATTCTATCGGCACAAATTGCCCTCTGGTTAAACTGAAGTGTCATCTATGGTGTAACACACCATTTGTTGGCACAACATGCCCTTTATTGACACCAAAATATCCTCTATGGTGCAACACATCCTCTGTTGGCACAATGTGTCCTCTTTGACATCTACAGTGTCCGGCACAGTGCGCCCTCTGAATCAGCTTGGGACTCTCTGGTGAGGACTTATCATATAGTGTATTGATATTGTGGTGTCATTTTCTATCTGTGCTATTAATTTCTTATCTCTAAATATTAATATGTTATATTTGAATCTATTCTCAGTTTGTCTCTCTGAATCCGATCTATTATTTCCATACATGTACCTTTGTTCTTTGATTCTAAACTGAATCTAACTATGGATCTAAAATCTGATATTCTTAATATTAAATAAATCTTAATCATAAACTTTGTTGTAACATAAGGACGTAACATAATTCTATATCATATGTTTGACATCTGAGTTAAAGTCTTAGGAAAATAATCTAATGTGAAAATAGAAATACCAAGTATGAAAATAACTTAAATACCAAATGTCTTAAATATGCTTTTTGACAAGATAACTCAATCTCTTTAAAGTATCATTCGAGTCGAAATCAACATGAACCTTAATGCATTCATACGAGCTTAAATATTAAAGCATTTTGTTCTCATATTCTTATTCTTATGAATCAAATCATATATCTTAGTAAATTCTTATTTTGGAACTTAATTATTACTCAATACATCCTAATTTTATAATATTATATTTAACTCTATTCTTAATACATCCAATTATAATATAATGTTTACCCTAAAATTTTTATCATGTCTTAATATGTTCAAAACTTACATTCTTATATTGTACACAACTCTTACTTATTAACCAGTCTAACGAATCTAAATAACTTCTTATTTCTCATATCTTAATCTATATATGAAATGCTAGTAGTATGAGTCTACTTGAAAATCATAAGTACATGGTTATATGGAATATGACAATCTTACTTACATTTCTTACCATGTAGTATTGAGCATTAATATGAAACATTACTACGAAATTTGATAGAAGCATATTATTTTTTTCTTCTTGTTAACTTTATTCACAAACTTTAATCATTCTATGATATATGCATGACATATCTCTACTTGAGATATTGAGCATCTGAAATTGCATGATTATAAAAGTATAGAAAATCTTACTTGCATATCTTAACTTTAAAATCTTATAACATTGAATCATGATATGAAATATGTAAATGTATAGAGCTTTACATATGAATACTCATGTGCATGAACCACTTAACTATCTTGAAGAAAAACCTAATTTCTCTTCTTAGGTTAAAGTAATCCTAGTCACGTTCTTGGGGATTGATGAACCTGAGATACAATGTTCATTGAATAACTATTATTAATAATTATGTTCATCTTAATTCCTAAGATTTCATGGTTATTAGCTAAAATTTGGAGACTCAGAGTCAAATCATGCTCTAAAACCTAGGCCACTATCTATGTCTTAAAAAATAGATCAAAATCCATACATAACTTGACCCCATAGGACATACCAATGAATTGTTATGATTTTCATAAATTAAGGACATTATTTGAAACCAAATGAGGTAGTAATGTACTTTACACTTATGTAGATCGCATTCTAGATCCATTTATTCCATGATCTATGCAATCACACAAAGAGGGCCTCACCCCTTTCATCACTGCAACCTTCTATATTTCCTCTATTTTACATAGTACAATGAGGAGGCTACCATTGTGGATTGACCCAGCATGCTTTAGGTGAGATCTGCTCATGGAAGGACAATCCTACACTTGACCACACTTCATAGATAGGTCACCCAAGTCTACCTGATCCCCCTTCAACCATAAAAGGGGTGGCCATTTCCTTGGCGTCAAGATGTTGGTACCCGACTTGGAGCTGCGGCGAAAGGACACAAGAAGTTTGGAACATGAGCATGTGTGTCTCTTCTTATCTACTCACCATCTTCTGCTCTTAAACATCCCCCCTCCTCCTTCACTCAAATCAATCAAGGTGGATCAGTGGGGGCTTTGGTAAGATCCCACGACTCCCATGAATAATAACTGCACACTAAATCTGACTGAAATTGTGCCTATGATTCTAGCGGCTTTGGAGAGCCTAAGAAGGAAGACAAATGGATCCTAGCTTTAGCGGCTTAGGGGGGTGAAGGATACATATTGATAGTGGGAGAAGGAAGGAAACACCTCCACGAGGCTTCCAAAATCTTCCCATGCACCGGCTTATGTCCATTGGGAGTTTGCAAGGGACTGCCTTAAAGAACGTCAAGAACGCTCATGGGAATTTTTCTAAATCACTGAATTAGGGTTCAAACAAGGACTTAAAAGGATATGAAAGATTTCATGAATCCATTGGGACTCCTAGTTTCCAAAGCCATTTAGTAAATTTCAAAATTTTTTGAGTAGATTAGGATTTGGATCTTGAGTTTCAATTCTTCTTGGAGTCATTTCTACGTGGGAGAGGGAGAATACGATCGACTCTTGCATGCCCATCTAACCGTATAAACGGGTAACCATATATTGAAGACATGGAAATTAGTTGAGAAACATGTGTGACAAATCCCATTGGGATTTTCTAAACTAACTTATATAATTTTGATAAATTGTCTAAATTAAATGGGTAACTAGGTCAACCAATGCTTTCATATTCTTAATTATACCTAAAATTAATTAGGAAGTCACAGTTACCACAACTTAACCATATGCTTATTTTTGTGTCTAGATGATTTCCACAATGTTTTATACTCTTGATCTAGGCCTTAAAAAACCACTAAATAAGTGAATGTTATTTAAACATTAATAATTTCTACTAAATCATCGTATGATCATTTACTACCCAAATTTTACCATTAAGACTAACTTCTTATCAAATGAGGATATTTAAAGTTTTAGATCAAATTACTTCGATATTTTGATATATCGTCAGATCTATACATATTTAATCATCCCCAATATTCTAAATAAATATTCATTGGATTTGACTATAATATATCTATAATCAATTTCATAGATCAAATTATCATATTGTACCTATTAGTAACATTATTATCCATATGAAACATTTGTTCATCTTCATATATCCCAAATTACTAATTTTACACATGTTAGTCATTATGTGAGTATTGGTGAGCTAGGTGACATACAATGCATATTTTATGAACTCATTACATATTAAACCCTTGTTAGGTTTATTTATTCCCTTAATGGAATCCTATTAGAAACAAACACATTAAAGGTTTAGATTATCTATAAAATCTAGGATGTTACAGTTGTTCTCCAATTCATTTCTTTTACTATGGTGGAAATGATGTGTGGCTAGACACCAATCTTTTCTTTTATTGTTTTGATCATCACTACAAACGTAATTAGGAACATACCAGATCAAACACATAAGGATACTTAGGGAATTTAAGTTCACAATCAAACATTATATTAAAATGGTTCTAAATCATAAAGATGTTGATTTACCCTATAGTTAGGAAACCATAATGTCTAATTGGTCGATCATGATTGTCAATTGGTTGATTGATATTTTCAGTGGATACATGTGACTAGTCAATCACAATATGAAAATAGAAAACAACTCATACTACATTAAACTGTCATGATGTGTCATTACATTACGTGATCAGGTCATCATTGGTTGTGATCAAGCAATCACAAGATATGATCGGTCAATCACAAACTTAATCCAAGTTTTCAACATCAAAATAAATTGAAATTTTCTATTAAGGAAGATATTGGAATTAGTTTTTCCCAAATGTATAAGTCTCTTATGTAAAGGGGGAACGTCTCAAATGGAGAGGCACAACTCTTAAGACAACTTGTGATATAAGATAGTCATCAAATTTCTCTCTTTTTGAGAGGAAGTCACCCTAAGAAATGATACCCATGGTAACAGAAGATGGGAAGTTCTGGGATACCTAGAACATCAAAAACTCATGTTCCACTTGGCTTGGAGGCCAAGGTGGTGCACCACATTCTCCCTCATCCATGTGGATGATGTGGATACTGAGTAATATGTGTAGAGTCTAGGAGAACATGATGTATAATACAACAACAAGTTGATGCTCAATGCCTAATCAAATCTTATTCTTCCTATCTATATAGACATCTTGGTAGTTCAAAATCTAGATTTGGAGGATCAAGCTCTATATAGACAAAATATGTGTCTACTTGTTGGTCAAGTATTTTGCAGAAAGGCATCACCTTTATCCCCACTTATATCTTTTATTCACTAACATCATATATCAATGATGGATCCATTGGATTGGGTTAAAGGGAAGAGTATTTCAATTCCATTATGCCCCCTTACCTAAAACCAAACATTGATATCACATCTGACATTGTACACTTCTAACACTATTTTGGGTTATAAGATGTAAATGACTTATTGGACGAATGTCCATGATAATCACCTAATATCTTATATGATATGATATGTATATATATTATAGTCTCCCATGGGACACCTTTACAAAAAACATTGTTTGGTGGATGTGGATATGGAAACTAGATCATCATGGTATCATATACGCATTAAATAATGATGTTTTGATTTTGACCACACATCATGTAACTTAAATATTGCTTGCACACTATGCCTCTCTCTATTTATTCTCCATGTAAATTTTAGTTATGCAATTAGAACATGATGATGTGAAAGCATCACCGATGGATCGTGGTAGAGATAAGGAGACCATCAGAAGCCCACATCAAAGAGGGTGGTCATTGGAGGGTTTGTGAACAAGACAAGGTGATACCTCATCAACGACACAATATCTGCTCAAATTAGGGACTTTTATCAACTGATCTGCTTGCATGACCGGGTGATAAGAGATCTTAAAATTGTAGATCTATGATTGCATCTATATGTGAATCTCTTTTTTGTTTTCTACAACACTTGTTGTCTCAAATTGTTGTATTTTCTTCCATATCCAATTTTATTTCATGTGGAGATTGTTATAGTATATGATGTGGTGTTTGTTTGACATCCCAAAATTGGAGAAGAATAATATTTGGGTCATAATAATAATTTTCTCCACTACTTAAAATAATAACTTATAATTCAATGCAAACAAACCCTTACATGAGGATTCAACGCTAATTTAATGTTGAATTCAGAATTCACTAAAGCAAGCAAAGATTATAATTTAACTTAATAGTTTATAATTCCATTACAAAAAAAATGTAGTCATAAGTGATGAA
This sequence comes from Alisma plantago-aquatica, assembly GCA_963693085.1. Taxonomy (NCBI): domain Eukaryota; kingdom Viridiplantae; phylum Streptophyta; class Magnoliopsida; order Alismatales; family Alismataceae; genus Alisma; species Alisma plantago-aquatica. The sequence continues at coordinate 875,373,607 of OY856412.1, read as the reverse complement.
TAATATCACATTGAGTGTTTAAATTAAAATCAATCTAATTCATGTTCATATGCTGGCCTTATTTTTTATATGTACTTGGCTCGACATGTTCAAGATTTTCCCAAAATTTAAACCTCTAAATATTTTTGAGTAAACATATGTAATTAATTAATGTTTATACTACAAGAAATGTGAATAATTGGGTTTGTCAAATGAGGAAGCCAACAAGATTTTTGGATTCCTCCTGATCCAATTAGGTAATAAACAAATTTTGTTTAGGAGTGAACTCTCTTAGATGCTTCAATTTGAAATAGGGAAGTAAAAATATAGTTTATAAAAGATAAATGATGATAATTCAATTAATAAGTCAATTTAGCCAAAAGTCTTACGACTTACTGTGAGTCACGTGGATTAGAGTTGAGATATGAGTGGGATTCTAGGATCCTTAGAATTCTTCCTTGCACGACTTGCTTGGTCCCCTAAACTCTACACATTTCATTCCCCATGCAACTCCCCAACAAAGTCTTCCTCCGTGTTCCTCGTCTCATGGTGATTCAATACATCCAAAATTGGTTAGGGTTTCATGCATCACAAGCTCAAACTCCTTTTTTGATTGGAACATGACTTTTGGTTGACTCTTTGTCACACAAGTTCAAAGAAAAACCTATATATAACTTCAATATACCAAGAAGCTCCTCAAACAAATAACATACCGTTGTTTTTTCTACAATACCATCCCTAAACACTTGTTCACCTTCTACCATTTTTGACACTTGTGACATTAGTTTCTGTAATTAAGGTCATCCCTAAGATCCATTTTCCCTCCATGGTCCTCCGCGAATGTCTTGACGCCACAATTTTGACATTATAATTGGTAATCACTACTTTCCCATTTTGCTTCCTACATTGATGTTTCAACCACTGATCATAATATTCACCCCTGGATCTCTATAGTTCTTGTGTTTTTCTTTTGACTACAATTGGATTTTTGGAACCCTTATGAATAACTAGTTTTACCTAGACTTTCTTCCTATCTAATCTCTGTTTTCACCATCAAACCTACCATGTCGGAGGTTAGTGGGTGTCTCTGGCTACCCCACATTCCATTCTTGGGATCGTCAGGTTTGGTCATTGAGGATGAAAAATTTTAGCACCTTAGACTCCAATAAGAAATCCAAATTTGAGGTTTTGGTTTCCTCACAAATTTTCTCTCTCCAATTCAAGCTCCTTAGTTCCCTATTCATTACAAGGTAGGAGTTGGAAGCCAGTGGTAAGAATATAATATTATCCTTAATCATTTAATTGTAGTGTCGCACATGTGAGGGTGTTAATTGAATTTTTCTAGTGATCTCACTATGATCTTTGATGTTCTTTGTGCTTGGGATAGAAAGACCAACGAAGCCTGCCATTATTGGTCAAATGATTAAAATTGACTATGTTTTTGAATATTTTTCAAACATGGTTTTATCTCACATTGTGATCAGTTAGAATCTTCAAAAGACAATAGTAAATTATACACTAATCCAAAAAATTAATTAAATATCCACTAGTTTAGCAAGTAACTTGAAAATAAATTTTTTTGCTTTTTCCCTAAAATAAATCCTATTTTTCTAAGAAGATAATAAGGTCGTAAGGTGATAAATAAAATATAAAATGATATGGAAAATTTTATTTACATGGTAATTAGGTCTCATTAACCCCTAAAACTGAGATTAAGATTTCTTCAACCAAAGGAAGCAACTAGGATTTTCCTCTAAGAGAAAGTTAACTGGTCCATGCACTTTGAACTTAAGTATTGATTGTTTGAATATATGTATGTATGTATGTACAATATAAAGGAATGATATGAATACATTCTCTATTGTTTCGATTGTTAAGAGGAAATGGGATTACTAATGGATAAAATGCCATGTTTATTGTTAATAGTTGTTGTATTATCTTTTATGGACATTAAGAGTAGAGTAAATAGTAAGATCTAAGAGAAAATAGGGAGTTTTCAAGTGTAACATAATGATAAAAGGAAACTTATATAAGATCCTCATCAAGAGACTCCTATATCAAAACTATGAGTCACTTTGTTGCATAAGTGAGAGACACTTCTGCACAACTCAAAAGGCACTTTGGTGTATAAAAGAAGAGGCACTTATGTGCAAACTCGAGCATTCTTTTATAAATAAAGATAAAATAAATGATCTAAAAAACTATGTCCTTTGTATTCAATTTAAACATTTAAAGTTTATTTTTAGTTTACATATTTTCTTCAAGATATAATATGTTACAACCCCAATTTTTGGGTTCATATAGTTTAAGATGCAATTTCTCTAATAAATGTATTATCATGTGAATTGTATGATTAATGTGTATTGAATGGATTTCCTTTGCAATATTTTCTTTGTGCATGTGATTTCATGGATCATAATGTGTGAATGAGTCCAAGATACTAAAAAGGGAAAGAAAATTGAAGGAAATCAAATAATGCATAAATAAGAAAGGGAATTGAGATAATAAAGAAAATATGGGAAATATGTGGAAAGATGTGTGATTGACTCATCATTAATAAGATTTTGAATCCACAAGGTTTATATGGGAAAAGGAATCCAAATAAGGAATATAAAATAATAAGAGAGAGAAAATATGCATAAAATATGCCTTAATAAGTGATAACTTGCATATGAAAAAAAGTCACTCATGCTTTTTTATTTGAGTCCCAAACTTGGCATGCAAGTAGTTTAAGTCATTATGGACTTTCATCTAAAATTTGGGATCAAACAGGTTAGTGGTTTAGGAGATATGAATTTTTTAAGAATTCCTAAAGTGAGAGGGATAAGAAAGCAATGCATTAAATGTCACACAGATTTTCCATTTTGGAAATGGATTTTTGCAGATTTTTTATATGGCACGCATTTTGGTAGCCCTTGGATCACCAATCAATGGCTGGCAATCCATCTTCTACCTCTGAACGGTTGAGGCAAATCCCTAAACAGTTTAGCATCCTTTCCTTCTCCGATTTTCTCTCACCGTGATCAGTCTGGATAGAATTAAACTCTCCCATCAAGTTGGGGAGGTAGTTTCAAACTCAAATAACCCTGGTTTGCTCAGTTTTCAGGAGGATTTGAGAAAGTTCCCAAATCTTTTGGGAGTCAGGCTCTAACAACCATCAGCCGCGCTAGCCACACCTATATACGGTGTTGAAATCCCCTATCATTGGGGAAAGACTGGGATAAGAGATCCCCAAGATGTGAGGGAAGCCCTCGCAGCTGCCAATTCCATCACGGGGACCATGGTTCTTCTCCCCTGGCACCGCAGTACCCTGTCTCCAACCAATCTTCTCGACCCGACGGTCTGCTGCGCCTTCAAAAAACCTGGGAGTGCCAACGACTCCGGCTGGTCCTGGTGGAGTTGTGGCTACCTTAGATTGGTCTCCGATGCCCTAGAGCCCAGAGTCAATGACCTGGTTGACTATGGTGGGGTACTTCTCGCAAGAGGCAATCCTTCACGAGGTAGATTATGAGAAAGGAGGAAAAGCCCTCATTTCCCCTGACATTTGTGAAGGAAAGAAAGGGTAAAAGTGTCTTTACCCCTTGAAATGAGGTCGGCGTTGACTTAAAATCTAATGTATTTTCCGCTGACGTGTCAACATACTATTGGCAAGTTATTTCTTACCTTGTTTATTTCCTTGAAAATTAATGGTAACAAAGATCAAGACATTTAATATATGAATTTTGATCAGGAGAACTCAAGGAATTCCATAAAAATATAATTGAAGCTTGAACCTGTTTACAATTCGAAAAGTGATTAAAGTTGCCAACCATAATTCATTATAATGAGGACAAACCCTAATTTGATGATTCTAAGGAATTGAGATGAGTAATATTGATAGTCTATGGGCATATTAACATGTTGCAAATAAAAAGACATTTTGATGTCTAAGTAGAAGATCCATGTGTTTAATAACCTAATTTAGGGTTTTTATGTGTTGATATGCATTAATGGGATTAGAAATGTTAATCTAGGTGTTAATGGTTTTTAATGGGATATTTTTTGAGATCCTTGGATAACATGATATTAAGTTAATCCTAAGCCAAATTAATGGAAAGAAGTCTTTAATGCAAATATGTGGATAATTAGGGTTTTGAACCTAGAACTTCTATTTTAGGGTTTTGTGGACATAAAAGAGGAAAGTTGTAAATAGATCTAAAGAAACCCTAATTCAACCTAGAAACCCTAGGAGGGATTCCCAAGTCAATAAAGGAAATTCATGATGAGTATGTCGTAATCAGGTGTTACACATATTTTCAGGATCAAGATAGATTGATTGGTTGCTTGTCTTGCTTGGATATCTTGCTTATCTTGACTCATAATCAGGTATGTGGTTTCGCTTATGACTAATCTCTCTAGTTTCACTTTGATTTCTGAAGTTTTACCGGTTGCTTGAAATTTACTGCTTGGTTGACATTTATTTTTATGCAACTATAAAGTGACTATGGCTATCACCATAAATATATGTGCATGACTAGCTCATATCCTAGTCCTCCTCTGTAGCTTTATTGATGATGAGATGGATGACCTAGTACATGGTCTACCTTTAGGGTAGGATCATCAGGTTATCATGAGTCGATGTGTTGGTCTACTCTTGGGTAGGACCATATGACTACAAAACCCTATGTAGTGATCTACCTGTAAGGTACGATCATGAGGGTTATTAGTGATCTACCATATGATAGAGGTAGTATCCATGTCCACTGTAGGGACAACACAGAGGCAATGACATGTAGGGATTGAGTAGGTATGCTTAATATGTAAAGTTTGATCTGTTAAGAAATAATTTGATTTCATTATGTTGTTAAAAATAGATGAAAGATTTTGGTTCCCCCACATACAAGTATAATTCATTATACTGATTGGCATTTTGTTGGTCGACATTTTAGGAATATCTAAAATTGGACAAACAGTTTGGTGGAACTTGTGAAGAATATAGTTAAATCATAAATGAGGATTAGGTTAGATAGAACTCTATAGTGGGTAGAAGTTTCAGATTCCTCTTTTTGAAAGGTATGTGAAAAGTAAAAATTTTATCATGTTTAAAGTTTAGTCTTTGGTACAATTTTGTAATTGTTTTTGATTATTTACAAAACCATTGATCCTATTTTGGGACACCAACTCTGATTGCTTGGTCTTCCTTAATTGGGGGTTATCGGAAGTGGGGTCATTACATTTGGTATCAGAGCATGGTTTGCATTTAATCTCTAATCATTATTAAATTTTAAACCCAAGGGAGTTATTAGAGGATTTTCCAATGATGGAGGTGTCTAGAAAAGGATCACAATCTGGGAGCTGGCAAGATTTTCCTCCACCCTACTAGTCGGTCTACGAGGACTCCTAGATTCTATTTGACTGCTTGGATGAAATTTGAGGATTTGACTCAAAATAAAATACCTCTAGGTCTTCTCTCATCTTTCTTCGTCCCTTCTCTACCCCATTCATTGAATACCTTTAAGAGATTAGGGTTTCGCTTTCCACCACCCTCCTGAGTTTTGGGATTAAAAGTAATAAGGATTAATGAATACTCCACTGAATAATAAAAAGCATGTAAGAAAGATGTCATTGACATAAGTTTTGTTAATTAGAAACTTAGACTGAGTTTAGTTACATGCTTAGGTTGCATGGCATGTGTTTTCATGCCCTCGGGAGAATGCCAAGGTTAGACCTTCGGGTAGGAAGATGAGGAGAGAGTTAGCTTTGAAGGAAGAAGCATCTAGGAAGAGGAAGAGACTTAGCACATCATCTGAGGATGATGCTTAGCCCAAAACATTAAGCGGTGGATAGAGAAAGAGAAGACACAATGATTTGGATATCATAGTTGACCATGCATACACATGTGTGGGATGACATGCATGCTTTACGTAAAGGTTTTGAGTACCCATCAGAAACATGAGCTAAGTGAGGTTATTTGACCTAGTGCTTTTTGTGACCCAACCTTGGGTGGGCGTGCCTGTTGAGGGTGAGGGATCACTCCCTCATTGAGGAGGTTAGTGATGACTGTATAGGAACCCTAATAGATATATATGAGTAGAAAAGAGGCATAGACCTATATAGAAGAGAACGGCAGCAAGGCTGATAGTAGGTTTTACACCTAAACTGTAAGGGTTATTCCTGATGTTCATGAGGTGTGCATACAAAGCTTTGGATGATCTTGTCCGAATAGAGATCTTAATAGTACGTTTCACCTAGGTAGGTGTAGACATGTAACCTTAAGATCTTGACCCATCTTTTGGGAGAGAACCTCCAGTGGTAGGACCAGTTGTAGGGTTAGCTCTAGAGGGAGGGAAAGACTCGATGAAGAAGATTGGACACCTTGACTATGAGATATGAGGAATCATGAGAAATTGGGTGTGATATGACCTAGTTTAGATGACCCTATGTAGATAGATGTAGTTTCCTCATGCATGATCCTTAGAGGCTTGTCATACCTTTGTTGCCTATAGAGGAACCAAACCCTTGAATGAGAAAGAGGCTTTGTGAACGAACACACAGATAATATAAGTGCCTACCTTTTAGGAGTAGAAAGGAGAGTTCTAAGTCCCTATAGAGGTATGGCATGATAGCAAATTGTGAGGCCTCACACCCAGTTGGTAGTCCTGGTGTAGGACTCTAAAGGTTGTTTACATGGAATATTGTTAGGATGTATATTCCCTATCTGGTGTAGGTTTGGCTTATGGTTGAACAGTTGAGCATGCAGTTAGACAGCTGATACATAAGAGGTGAACCAGGGGTTCCTAGACCAAAGAGAGGAAGTAGCATTACCTGGTGCACATGATGCTCCCGAGGCTGATTGAGTTCATAGGAATTGAGCACGGCACCCCCATGTTTTATAGAAAAACAAAAACCCACTTGTATGGAGTTGTTTGCTTGATTAACCCCTCACACAGGTTAATGATATATGCATGTATGATATTGGTTCAACTTCAAGGAATAAGGAACATGTATTACATACCCAGGAACTTAGAATGGTTTAATAGGTTGTCTTCTTGCTAGCCATGAGCATAGGTAGTATGATAGGGCTAAGCATATACATGATGATGTGAACCTTGGAGATAATAATTTTTTGTGACCTTGGCTACTATGAAGAGATAGTTTTCTCCCATCTTGGGAAGGAACACTTCACGTAGGGTGAGTACCATCTTTTGTTTAGGTTTGAGGTAACCTAAAGAGGTCACTTATAAGAGCTTGATGAGCTAAGTGTAAGAGCACATATTATGAACATGAATCTATGGACCCATGTGTGACCATCTCCAAGGGGGCATAATTATATGTTTCCATGGAGGTCATTTGTATGGGGCCAGACCAAGATTGGTAGGTAGACATGATTTCTATGAGGGATGTAAAGTTAGCCCTGAATCCCCAGAGGGAGGATGGAGATTTGGGTGAGGATTCAAGAATGAGATGTGTTGGAGTATCAACATAGAAATCATGAGCTACAATAGAATCCTTAGTCAACACTAAGGTTAAGGAGGGATAAGATCGATAGGAGTAGGAGTTGTCTTTCCCCTGAATGCACAAGACCATAGGGTCAGGAGGTAATAGCTACCTTTTCCCGAGGACCATGGGTTAGTAGGTTGGCTACCTTCATGAGTTCATGGGGCCTAAGGGGTAAATGTGAGAGGCACTCCCTAGATACATCAGGGTCATATCACCCCAAAAGTACCAGAACCCTAGAGACCTTGAGGTAATAATTAAGGATTGTACATAAGAAAGATGTTAAGATCCAGAGGTGATGGAAATAGTCTTCCCATGCGTGTAAACCCATAATGGAGATGTTCATGGTGAAGAGTCATGTGATGTATGAATATTGGAAAATGTTATGGTGATTTGTGATGAACCATCTCTACTATTGGAACGAGATGAACTCTATATTTAGACTACAGCCAATTGCTTATTTCATCTTGTTATGGGTGTGAGAGACATGACAAAATGCATGCCATATACTAAAGATAGAGGCGATATGAGTTGATACCCTAATATGATGTTTGAGGATTGAAGGGAGTATCACACCCTTTGGAGAATATATTGGATAGGTTATTTGAGAGCATAAGAAGAACAATGGTAATACAAGAATGTACCTATCTAGAGTAGTTTGGAATATATGAGTTATAAGTTAGGGTTTGAAAATTGAGATGATGAGCTTCAATTTCTCTTGATATAGATTGACCTAAACCTGAGACAAGGATGATGAGTGGAGTATATGAAGGTTTATGTTTTCACCACCACCTAGCACATAAAGGAATTAATGTGGTAACATATACTCTTAAATGAGATACAACTCAGGTATATAGTTGTCTGGTATAGCCAGTAGAGAGGTTGGAAGAGGTTGCTAGGTGAACCATACAGTCGTTAGAAGACTAGTCCTATGTGGCTAACTTTCAGATACAGTCAGACCCATTGGTTAAGTTGGTGGTTGCTCAGTTAGCCAGCCCAGGGCTTGGTGAGATAAAAGGGTTGTTATAAGAATCTCAGACACACCTCTCAGGAAAGTTGGGTGTTGAAATCCACTATTAGAGTGTTTTAGGGTTTTTGAGGATTCTCCCTGGGATAACAATATTGTCCTATAAGCTCATGCTTCTAAGTATAGTTTACACCTTGGTACTACTAAGATGGTTAGGGTTTGTAGTGGTACCTTGAAGGCTTGGAATGAGGAAGGTTATAGAGGTGCATGTGGCCAGTTGCCATACATGCCAGAGGGTGAAGGCCGAACACTAATAACTTAGTGGATTGTTATAGATAATGAGAAGTCCCTAAGAGGGAATGAGAGCAGATCACCATGGACTTTGAGGTGAGACTCCCCTGGACCAGGAATGGTCATGATGCAATATGGGTTATGGTAAATTGCCTTACCAAGTTGACCTAATCCCCTTCCTATGAGAGAGCACCTCCAGTGTGATCTATCTAGTTGAACAATATATGAGAGAGAGAGAGAGTTCAACTACACTGTGATCTGAGTTTTATATCTTGAGCATGCCCTCAAGTTCACTTCCATATGGTGGAAGTAGGTACATGAAGAACTCAATGTGAGATTGAAGTTGAGTACAACATATCATCCCTGACTGATGAACAGTCAAGAGAGTATGATCCAGACTTTAGAGGGTCTAATGAGAGAACGTGTGCTCGTTCAGGGTGATTTGTGGGAGAAGTTTATGCCCCTAGCAGAGTTTACTTGTTATGATAGCCACCATAGCCACTATTGGGATGTATGAAGTTCTATGTGGGAGGTCATGTCGATCACTTCTTCACTAGGATGATGTCGGTGAGAGGACCTTGTGAAGTTCAAAGAAACCAAAGTGTATGCAGATGAAGTCGCTTTGATCAAGCAATGGCTGAGGAAGATCAAGATCAACAGGAGTCGTGTGCTGATGTGAAGCAGACTGAAATGTAGTTCACTATGAGTGGATTTGTGCTATGAAATGGACCCCTCTAAGATATAGCCAAAAAAGATGAGTCCTCGATACATGGGTCCATTTTAGATGGATTGGTGGAGTTGCTTATGTTTAGTCTTACCCACCTTAGGATAATATGATGTATGATGTGTTCCATATGTCCGATCTAGAGCACTATGTGATGTACTCGAGCCATGTGCTGAGCAATGAACCCATTAAGCTTCAAGGGAGGTTGTCGTATTCTGAGTAACCTACAAGAATTCTAGATCCAAAGGTGAAAGAGCTCATATGTAAGAATATAAGATGATAAAGGTTCTTTGGAAGCACCATGGAGAGGATGAAGTCACATGGGAGCCAATCATGGGCATGGGAAAGTCTTATCATGATTGTTTGTATGTTTGGCGGAATTTTGAGGGAAACATTCCTATACAAGGGGAAGGTTGTTATAACCCCAATTTTTGGGTTCATATGGTTTGAGATGCAATTTCTCTAATAAATGTATTATCATGGGAATTGTATAATTTATGTGTAGTGAATGAATTTACTTTCCAATATTTCCTTTTTTCATGTGATTTCGTGGATCATAATGTGTTAATGAGTCTAAGATAATTAAAAGTGAAAGAAAATCGAATGAAATCAAATAATGCATCAATAAGAAAGGGAATTCAGATAATAAACAAAATATGGGAAATATGTGGAAATATGTGTGATTGACTGATCATGGATGAGATTTTGAATCCACAAGGTTTCTATGGGGAAAAGTAATCCAAATAAGGAATATAAAATAATAAGAGAGAGAAAATATGCATAAAATATGCCTTAATAAGTGATACCTTGCATATGAAGAAAGGTCTCTCATGCTTTTTTAATTGAGTCCCAAACTAGGCAAGCAAGTAGTTTAACTCATTATGGACTTTCATCTAAAATTTGGGATCAAACGGGAAGGTGGTTTAGGAGATATGAATTTTGTAAGAATTCTTAAGGTGAGAGAGATAAGAAAGCAATATATTAAATGTCACACAGATTTTCCTTTTTGGAAAAGGATTTTCACATATTTTGTATATGGCACGCGTTTTGGTAGCCCTTGGATCACCGATCGATGGCTGGTAAGCCATCTTCTACCTCTGAACGTTTGAGGTAAATCCACAAATAGTAAAGCCTCCTTTCATTCTTAGATTTTCTCTCACCTTGATCAGTCTGGATAGAATTAAACTCTCCGATCAAGTTGGGGAGGTAGTTTTGAACTCAAATAACCCTAGTTTGCTCAATTTTTGAGAGGATTTGAGAAAGTTCCCAAATCATTTGGGAGTCAGGCTCTAACAGCCGTCAGCCGCGCTAGCCACACCTATATAAGGTGTTGAATCCCCTCTCTCTCCCCTCTCCATGGGGAGAGACCATGAAAAGAGATCCCCAGGATGTGAGGGAAGCCCTCCCTACTGCCAATTCCATTGCGGGGACCATGGTCCTGCTCCCCTAGCGCCGTAGTACCCTGTCACCAACCAGTCTTCTTGACCCGACGGTCCGGTGCACCTTCGAACAATATGGGAGTGCCAATGACTCCAGATGGTCCTAGCAGAGCTGTGGCCACCTTATCTAGGTCTCAGTTGCCCTAGAGCCCAGAGTCAATGACTTGGTTGACAGTAGTGGGGCGCTGCTCATGGGAGGCAAGCCTTCACAAAGTAGATGATGAGAAAGGAGTAAAAGGCCTCCTTTCCCCCGACATTTGTGAAGGAAAGAAAGGGTAAAAGTGTCTTTACCCCTTAAAATGAGGCCGGCACCGACTTAAAATCTAAGGTATTTTCCGCTGACGTGTCAACATCCTATTGTCCAGTAATTACTTACCTTGTTTATTTCCTAGAAAATCAATGGTAACTCAAATCAAGACATGTAATATTTGAATTTTGATCAGGAGAACTCGAGGAATTGAATAAAAATATAATTGAAGCCTGAATATCTTCACAATTCGAAAATTGATTAAAGTTGCTAACGTTAATGCTTTATAATGAGGACAAACCCTAATTTGATGATTCTAAGGAATCGAGATGAGTACTATGGATAATATATGGACATATTAACTTATTGTTAATAAAAAATATGTTTTGATGTCTAAGTAGAAGATCCATGTGTTTAATAACCTAATTTAGGGTTTTTACGTGTTGATATGCATTAATGGGCTTAGAAACTGTGGGCTCTAATCTCCTAAACCCGAGATAAACACGATTAAATTCAGCGGAAGCGATTCGATTAACAGCGGAATACGAAAAATCACGAAAAATTAAAACTTTTTGAGACAAGATCTTGAAACCATAAAACTTCCTTCATAAAAGGAGATAAACTGTTTACATCTCTGTTAAATTACTTCTTGAGTAATTATACACAGCATGATACAAAATCTCAAGAGTCAAATAAAAATCTCAGACCATAACTCCAAGGACCTGAGAGTACAGAGACGACATAAGACTTTCTAACTACATAACTCAGCAGTCTGAATCTCCACCTGAGATTTACTGCTGCTCCTGGTGTTGCTGCTGCTGATTCTGATCACCTGCAGACTGATTCCTTCGTCCTCAACGACCACCTAAAAAGTTGAAATCTACGGGGTGAGACAATTTTAAATAATTGTCCCAGCGAGAGTTATAACTCTCTGCCAGAAGCTTTATTATAGCAAATCCAGGATAAGATAAACAATAAAGGCTTTAAAGTAATCAACAACAGTTTTGATATTAATTAGAACAATAACATTTAAGGAATATGAAGAACATGTATATTGAGTATTGTAACTTCAACCAATGTGTCTCGTAGTTCAACCTAAGCAGATATGCTATGCGGTTGATTATGTTTTACAAACATCATTATGCCCTGCGGAGATGAGGTATACCGCTCATACTCCAACCGATCACTGTTAAGTTGCATCGGTATCATACCTAGGTCATCAAAAGAGCCGAATTCTTATGACCTCATCTTCCTCAGTCAGTATGAAGATCAACATGCAGGACATCTCGTGTCTCTGCTACTATAGCTTACCAGGGTATTCTGGTACTTCGCTATTAGAGTCACAGTGGCATTCTGTACTCTCTTCGCCATCGAAATATTTCTTGTTTATCTCTCATCGATGCGGTATAACAGATTCCCTCGGGAGATTAGTGTTACATCACCCCGGCATAAACATACAGTGAAGGATTGATAGATTAGATACATCTACATCAATTCCTACACTAGGATGTTAGGGTATTCACATCCATATTCCCCACATACTCAAAAGTATGTGATCCAGGAGTTCCCTTAGGAAAACCTATTTCACCATCATTTAACACCTGACAATGATGGATCTATGATCAGGGCTCTACATGGTATGATTATACTTGATTAGTTAGGTACATTTCAGTATTCTTTTAACATCATACATGTTCTCAAACATTAATCATTAGCATAGCAGCTATGAAAATAGAATACTAAATTCATCAAGTCTAACTCACATCAAATGTCATTTCTCAATCATCTCACCACAAGTCATCTGACAAGCATGACCTTGATGATATTCATGGCTCTCATAGCCTATCATTCTCATAAGATGCCACTTACTAGGCATCAACATATGTCATTATTCATAAAGCTAATAACATGCTTTCAATGAATATGAAATCATAATCCTTACCTAGATATGATGACCATCATGTATAAAAACCTGCATGGTTAATTCAACTGATAACAGTAAGCAGTTATATCAAGAGTTGTACCCTCATAATCTTACAAGGGTTAAATTCCCTGATTTTCACCAATTAGGGTTTACTATTCACAATATATGTCATCACCCTAGAATTAGGGTTTACTATTCACCTCATGGTGAATTAAACTCATAACATCATCATATATGAGAAGTATCATCATTAAAGCCCTCAGATAAGATTAAGATCCTTCAATTATTATAATTAGGGTTTCCTTGATCTCACATAGGTGGATCATACCCTAATTATGCACATTCATGTGTATATAAAATATTTTACTTGAGTTCCCACCAAAAAGGGGTACTTTCTCTCTCCTATGATACTTTCTCTCTCCTCATACTTAGGTCAAGTCCTTATTGACTAACATAAGCCAAAACATCACTATCATGTGATTAGGGTTTGATTAGGATAAGGTATTACTCAATTGAACCCTTCAAGGGTATTTCGGTAATTTACCCCATTGATCACCATAATGGGTCAATTCATTAGTCACTCAGTCCCTTACTGTCCTAAGTTACCATTAGGGTTTAGATCAATCCATCATTGAATCAATTACACCATTAAGTGATTAAGTACAAAACAACCCTAAAAACCTCCAATTGGATTAGGGTTTAACCTTCAACTTTCAACCTTTGGATTAGGGTTTAACCATCAACCCATTTGATCATTAGTTGACTTTGAACTCGTTTAAACACCAAATGACTTTGACTTCATTTGAGCCTTAAACGGGTTTGAACCCACTTAGGACCAAACGGGTGTGAACCCATTTGAGGTCCAAACGAGTACAACCCATTTGAACCTAAACGAGTATGAACTCGTTTGGATCCAAATGAGTATGAACCCGTTTGGGCTCAAACAAGTGTGTACTCGTTTGGACTCAAATGAGTTGGTACTCGTTTGGGCTCAAACGAGTGTGCTCTTGTTTGTACTCAACCCGCATGGACATGAAAAATAACTCAAAGGTTATTAATGAAATATAATTTCTATGTTGAAGCCTTCATCTGACCAAATCCAAGCTAACCACTTATAAATTGGGTTAAAAAGGATGAGCCTCAATCAATTGGACTCCAAATTAACCCTCAATGGAAAGCCAATTAGGGTTAAATCTAACTCAATCAGGGTTACTAATCGGTTAATCACCAATTTTCAATAATGTGAAACAAAGTGTTATTGAACCCATCAATTGAACTCCAATTGGGCCCAAACTTGGCCCAAACGGTCTTGAGGTCGTTTGGATGACCTCCAAACGATCTTGAGACCGTTTGCCCAAAGTTTGACCAAAATATAAGTTAATGTGATTAGGGTTGAACCCTAATTAGGTCTAAAATCAGCACTTTTTATCAATTCTTCAATATCTTGTGATTTGACCCTCAATTCATCAAATTCCTTTAACCCTAGACCTCCAAACGATCATGGAGTGTCACTAAACGAGTGTGAGGTCGTTTGGGTGAACCCCAAACGAGTTTGAACCCGTTTGGGCCCTTCAACCCAAAATTCAACAAAATCTATATTTAATTCAGCAATTTTGACCCGATTAGGGTTAGGGTGTTGAAGTGCCTTCAACTCTCAATTGGTTAGGAATTAGGCTATGATTCTTGGTAGGAATGAAACTCAATATGTTATGAACAGGAATCCCAAACGGTCAATGCTTGGTCAACTCCTTCAAACGGGTTGGAACCCGTTTGGCCAAAAGTTCAAGTTATTCAAATTGAAAGATCAGCATTTAATTCAAATTGATTGCCTACTTGTTTGGCCTATATCTCACGATTCCCTTGGATTTAATCCCTCAAATTTGGTGGGTGATTAGCCTAAATAATTATGAACGAGATTCCCAAACGGTCAATGCTTGGTCAACACCCTCAAACGGGTTGGAACCCGTTTGCCTCTAAACGAGTATGAACCCGTTTGGCCACCAAACGGGTGTGCAACTCGTTTGGGCAAGGGGGTGGAGGTCGTTTGATAAAGTGAACTTTGTGGATAAACATAGGAAATAACGCCCTCATCTTATAGCTCAGGAACAGCAGTAGTTTCTCACGGATTTGCTTGCAAAGGTGCAAGGGAAGATGGGGAAAAAGAAGAGCTAGCAACTAAATGCATAGAAAGAAAAGTATAATAAAGCTTAAGATTTAGAGTTATAAAACCCGCCTAAAGATTGCTCCTTGAGCTCCAAGCTTTCAAGATCCAAGCCTTTAATGGCGTTTTTGAGCTCCACAGGTCGGCCAAGGTGGATTCTCCAAGGAAAGGTTGAAAAGGAACGGCTAAAAAGATGAAGCTAGGTGAGCTAGCCATGAATATGACCTTGAAAACGAATTTCGTCCATGAATTGAAGCTAGGAGATGGTGCTTTCTTACCTAGAACAGGTTGGTCGCCCACCCTTGAGCTCCTAGTCTCCTTCCTTAGTCGTCCACAGCAAGAGAGGAATGAGAAATGAAAGGGAAACGTTCCCTTGGTTAGCAAAGGAGAGGGTATAAGTATCTTTGGGTAAAATTCCATCATATGAACACTTATTTCTTCATTTCTCATCTAGGTCCTTCCTTTCTTCTTTGCACGTCCCTACTCCTTGTTTCTAAGGACAAACTCCTTCTAAGGTCAAGAATTGAGGGAAAAGAAGGTCATCTCACCTCTAGAGTACACATATAAAAGGGCTATTATACTTACACCTTGATTAATTAATCACAAGGGTGTTCTTTATTATATGTTTATTCAAATGAAGTGCACTCTTCATCATTTCTACTCCAAATGATGACAAGAGTCATAAAAGATATTTTAGAAGATGAAATTTACAAATTGCACCCCAAATTTTGGGTAAATTGCATTTTACCCTAAAACCAGGGTTTCAAGCACAGGGATTGCTTCCACAGCTGCACCTTGGTGCTCAAGCTTGGGAAATCCCTCAAACTTTATCATAATCATTCTCATGATGTCTCAACATTAGAGGAACAGCTCAAAATGTGAAATTTGCAAGTTAACTCCTCTAACTGGGTAATTTGCACATAGGTCCCTGCATTACCAAACAATACTACACTCATTGTTTAAAAGGGACAGAAATGAAAAAACATGTTCCTTAGGAACTTAATTACATGTCAGGAGATAATAACCAGTATCTTAATTATAGATTTAGGCAAAACACCTAGGGTTAGTTCATAACCCAGGTCAGGGATGTTACAGAAACCCTAATCTAGGTGTTAATAGCTTTTAATGGGATATATTTCGAGATCCTTTGGATAACATGATATTAAGTTAATCCTAAGCCAAATTGATGGAAAGAAGTCTTTAATGCGAATAGGTAGATAATTAGGGTTTTGAACCTAGAACTACTATTTTAGGGTTTTGTGAACATAAAAGAGGAAAGTTGTAAATAGATCTAAAGAAACCATAAGGAAACCCTAACTTAACCTAGAAACCCTAGGAGGGATTCCCAAGTCAGTAAAGGAAGTTCATGAGGAGTATGTCATAATCAAGTGTTACACATATTTTTAGAATCAAGATAGCTTAATTGGTTTCTTCTCTTGCTTGGATATCTTGCTTATCTTGACTCATAATCAAGTATATGGTTATGCTTATGACTAATCGCTCTAGTTTCACGGTGATTTTTGAAGTTTTACCGATTTCTTGAAATTAACTGCTTGGTTGAAATTTATTTCATGCAACTATAAAGTGACTATGGCTATCACCATAAATATATGTGCATGACTAGCTTAGATCCTAGTCCTTCTTTGTAGCTTTGATGATGATGAGATGGATGACCTAGTACATGGTCTACCCTTGGGGTAGGATCATCAGGTTATCATGAGCAAATGTGTTGGTCTACTCTTAGGTAGGACCATCTGACTAAATAGCCCTATGTAGTGATCTACATTTAAGGTAGGCTCATGGGGGTTATTAGAGATCTACCATATGAGAGAGGTAGTATCCATGTCCACTGCAGGGACAACACAGAGACAAGGATATGTAGGGATTGAGTAGTTATGCTTAATATGTAAAGTTTGATCTGTTAAGAAATAATTTGATTGCATTATGTTGTTACAAATAGATGCAAGATTTTGGTTCCCCCATATACCAGTATGATTCATTATACTGACCGATGTTTTGTTTGTCGATGTTTTAGGAATATCTAAAATTGGACAAATAGTAATGGTAACTCGGATCAAGACATGTAATATATGAATTTTGATCAGGATAACTCGAGGAATTCAATAAAAATATAATTGAAGCCTGAATCTATTCACAATTCAAAAAGTGATTAACATTTCTAGCCTTCATGCTTTATAATGAGGACAAACCCTAATTTGATGATTCTAAGGAATTGAGATGAGTAATATGGATAATATATGGACATATTAACATGTTGTTAATAAAAAGACGTTTTGATATCTAAGTAGAAGATCCATGTGTTTAATAACCTAATTTAGGGATTTTATGTGTTGATATGCATTAATGGGCTTCAAAACCTAATTTAGGTGTTAATGGTTTTTAATGGGATATATTTTAAGATCCTTTGGATAACATGTATTAAGTTAATCCTAAGCCAAATTGATGGAAAGAAGTCTTTAATGTGAATATGTGGATAATTAGGATTTTGAACCTAAAATAGTAGTTTTAGGGGTTTGTGGACATAAAAGAGGAAAATTGTAAATAGATCTAAAGAAACCCTAAGGAAACCCTAATTCAACCTAGAAACCCTAGGAGGGATTCCCAACTCAATAAAGGAAGTTCATGATGAGCATGTCGTAATAAGGTGTTACACATATTTTTAGGATCAAGATAGCTTGATTGGTTACTTGTCTTGCTTGGATATCTTGCTTATCTTGACTCATAATCAGGTATGTGGTTACGCTTATGACTAATGTCTCTAGTTTCATGGTGATTTATGAAGTTTTACCGATTGCTTGAAATTAACTGCTTGATTGACATTTATTTTATGCAACTATAAAGTGATTATGGCTATCACCATAAATATATGTGCATGACTAGCTCAGATCCTAGTCCTCCTTTATAGCTTTTATGATGATGAGATGGATGACATAGTACATGGTCTACCCTTGGGGTAGGATTATTAGGTTATCATGAGTCGATGTGTTGGTCTACTCTTGGGTAGGACCATACGACTACACAGTCCTATGTAGTGATCTACCTGTAAGGTAGAATCATGGGGGTTATTAGAGATCTACCATATGAGAGAGGTAATATCCATGTCCACTGTAGGGACAGCACAGAGGCAAGGATATGTAAGGATTGAATAGTTATGATTAATATATAAAGTTTGATCTATTAAGCAATAATTTGATTGCATTATGTTGTTACAAATAGATGCAAGATTTTGGTTCCCCCACATACCGGTATAATTTGTTATACTGACCCAGGTTTGTTTGTTGGCATTTTAGGAATATCTAAATTGGACAAATAATAAAGTGAAACTTGTGAAGAATAAAGTTAAATCATAAAGGAGGATTTAGTTGGATAGAACTCTACATTGTGTAGAAGTTCCAGATTCCTATTTTTGAAAGGCATGTGAAAAAGTAAAATTTTTATCCTGTTTAAAATTTAGTCTTTGGTAGAATTTATTAATTATTTTTCATTATTTTCAAAACCATTGATCATATTTTGGGATAGCGGCTCTGATTTCTTGGTCTTACTTAATTGGGGATTACCAGGAAGTGGGGCTGTTACATTTGGTATTAGAGAATGGTTTTCCATTTAATCTCTAGTAATTATTAAATTTTACAAACTCTTTAGATCCCAAGGGAGTTATTATAGGATTTTATAATGATGGAGGTGTCTAGAAAAGGAACACAATCTAGGGGCTGACAAGATTTTCCTCTGCCATGCTTGTCGGTCTACGAGGACTCCTGGATTTTGCGTGACTACCTAGCAACAATTAGAGGATTTGATTTGAAATAAGATACCTCTAGGTCTTCTCACATCTGTCTTTGTCCCTTCTCTACCCCGTTCATTGAATACCTTTAAGAGATTAGGGTTTCTCTCTCCACCACCCTCCTGAGTTTTGGGGTTAAGAGTAATAAGGATTAAGGAATCCTCTACCAAATAATAAAAAGCAAGCAAGAAAGATGTCATCGACATAAGTTTTGATAATTAGAAACTCAAACTGAGTTCAGTTACATGCTTTGGTTTCATGGCCTGTGTTGTCATGCCCTCAGGAGAATGTCGAGGTTAGACCTTCGGGTAGGAAGATGAGGAGAGAGTTAGCCTTAAAGGAAAAAGCATCCATGAAGAGGAAGAGACTTGGCACATCCTCTGAGGATGATGCTCATCACAAAACCTTAAGCAGTGGATCGAGAAAGAGAAGACACAATGAGTTGGATATCATAGTTAACCATGCATAACGTATGTGGGTTTGACATGCATGCTTTATGTAATGGTTTGGAGTACCCATGAGAACCATGAGCTATGTGAAGTTGTTTGACCTAGTGCCTTTTTGTGACTTGGCTTGGGTGGTCGTACCTGTTGAGGGTGAGGGATCACTCCCTCATAGAGGAGGTTAGTGATAATCATATAGGAACCCAAATAGATATATATGAGTAGAAAAAAGGCATGCACCTATGTAGAAGAGAATGGCAACAAGGCTGACAGTAGGTTTTACACCTAGACCAAAAGGTTATACCTGATGTTCATGAGATGTGCATACAGAGCTTTGGATGATCTTGTCCAGACAGAGGTCTTGATAGTTTGTTTTACCCAGGTATGTGTAGACATGTAACCTTAAGAGCTTGACCCATCTTTTGGGAGAGAACCGCCAGTGGTAGGACCAATTGTGGGTTAGCTCTAGAGAGAGAGGAAAAGAACCGATGAAGAAGGTTGGAGACCTTGACTCTAAGATATGAGGAATCATGAAAAGTTGGGTGTGATATGACCTGGTTTAGATGACCCTAAGTAGATAGATGTGGTTGCCTCATGCATGATCCTTAGAGGCTTGTGATACCTTGGTTTCCTATAGAATAACCAAACCCAAGAATGACAAAGAGGCTTCATGAATGAAAGTATAGATAATATAAGTGCCTATCTTTTAAGTGTAGGAAGGAGAGTTCCAAGACCCTAAAGAGGTATGACATGATAGCAAGTTGTGAGGCCTCACACCCAGTTGATAGGGCTAAGCATATACATGATGATGTGAATCTTGGAGATAAGAACATTTTGTGACCTTAGCTACTATCAAGAGATAGTTTTCTCCCATCCTGGGAAGGAACCATTCACGTAGGGTGAGTACCAACTACTATTTAGGTTTGAGGTAACCTAAAGAGGTCACTTATAAGAGCTTGATGAGCCAAGTGTAAGAGGACATAGTATGAACATGAATCTATGGACCCATGTGTGACCATCTCCAAGGGGGGCATTATGATATGTATCCATGGAGGTAACTTGTATGGGGCCAGACCAAGATAGGTAGGTAGCCATGATTCCTACGAGGGATGTAAAGTTATCCCTAAATGCCCAGAGAGAGGATGGAGATTTGGGTGAGGATTCAAGGATGAGATGTGTTTGAGTATCAACACCGAAACCACGAGATACAATAGAATCCTAACTCAACACTAAGGTCAAGGAGGGATAAAACTGATGGGAGTAGGAGTTGTCTATTCCCTAAATGCACAAGATCATAGGGTCAGGAGGTAATAGCTACCTTTTCCCGAGGACCATGGGTTAGGAGGCTGGCCACCTTCATGAGTTCATGGGGCATAAGGGGTAAATGTGAGAGGTTTTGGATCCTAGATTGGTGATTAGATGCTCGAGGGGGGGGGGGTAAATAGAGCTGAATACACTTAAACAAAATTCATTAGACCTTCAAGATATATCACAAGACAAGGTTGCTAAATAGGTAATTTGAGTGCAACTAAAACATGCATAGCAAGGATGAGAGAGATTGAACATACACAAGTAGACAAGCTATTTAGAGTGGTTCCTCACTTCAAACTAGAAGTGAGTCAGTCCACTTACCTAGAGAGGTCAACCTCTTGGATTTCCTAACCATTGCACTCTTGTATTCATTCATAAGACTTACAATACATGACCAAACAAAGGACCTACCTATCCAATACAAAGAGTCTTCAACCTTACCTAGGACTTACCCACTTTGCAAGGAGTCTTCTGCCTTCTTCCAAGGACTTACCTACTCTTGCACAAGTCTTCAGCCTTATAGGGATTACCCACTCTTCTTGGATCTTCCGCCTTTGACTTCACCTTCACTCGGAGAAGCTTCCACCAAGGACTTACCCACTTGAGCAAGGAGTCTTCTGCTTTCAGCAAGGTCTTATCCACTCTTGCTCTAAGTCTTCAGCCTTGATCTTCACCAAGGGATGCCTTCCCTTGTTCTTCTTCACCTCTTTTAGCCAAGAGAGAGAACCTTCATCTTCATGGTTGAAATGAGAGATGGGGAGGTGGTGGAAGTGAGAGCCTCACAAGATATACATGTAGGACTAGCTCTCTTACAGATTTCCTACTCACTCTAATGGATGTAGCAAGTGATTAAGCTTAGAGAGAGAGAGGAGGCTGTACAAAGCACTGAACTATAGAATAGGAACCTCGCATAGAGTTTTGTAATGAATGCTCAACCTTGGAATGAAGCCCAAGGGGTCCTATTTATAGCTGGGGATGCCTCTTAGCCTTTGGGAACACTTGAGAATGAAAACTAGCCATTTTGTGGCTTGCAATGGATATATTTTCACTTGTTACAACTCCACAATGGCGAGAAGCACTTATTTACACTTTTCTGTATAGTGCAATCGGTCGAGTTTCTATAAAGGTAACTCGACCGATAGAGTAAAAGACAAAGTCGATATTCATACCATCGGTCGAGTTTGTCCTGGGAAAACTCAACCGACCAATGAAAACCAATTTGGTCAATTACTCCATCGGTCGAGTTCTGTGAAACCACAAATTGATCGATTAAAAGTCATTTTCAAGATCCAATCAAGATCGGTCGAGTTTGCAACTCACAAAAATCGACCGATGAACAACCTGATGTGAATTTTGGAAAATGGATTTTGAGTGCTTAAACATTCGATCTAAGTGCTCCTAATTTTATCCAAGCTTAATTACAAGTGATTTACAACATGATTCTAATGGATTTACATCAAATTACAAAAACATGCACTTGTATTGACTTTGACTTGTCTTTTCTCCAATTTGATATGCTCAAGTTAGAGCATTTGGAGTGTGTCTATACCTAATATGAAAACACTCAAGTAGAGTCATTAGACAGCAATATGTGGAATGGTTAGTCATCATCAAAACACGGGTTTAGTCAATTTAGATGTGAGTCAACATTGACCTAATTAACCTTGAGTCAACATTCTCCCCATTTTTGAAGATGACAAACCATTCCATTTGTATTGAAAGCTTTTAAGTAAAATCATACCTTCAGAGAAACCTAGGGGTGTCAATAGGATTGAGCTCATATGCTCCCCCTCAATTGATGTGCATGGAGTTCTCATACTCCCCCGCAATTGATGCTATTTCTCCTGCATGGTTAGCTTTCATAACATTTATTGAATACTATGTCTTCTACTCATATATGTTCTACGCATATATGTCATCTCCCATTTTACCTTCTCCCCCTTACATGGACATACCTCTCCTCTTCATGAAAAACATGCCTTCTTCCTCTTTTACAAGAAGACATACCTTTCTCCCCCTTTGTCATTTCAAAAAGTGGGGTAAGAAGGGATAAGAAACATCACTTGTTAAAGAGAAAGGAGATAACAAAAGTTATAAAAGTGGAGTAGAAGAGCACAACTAGGGGCTTATCCAAGAATAGAAAGAAAAGCAAGTTAAATTATATACTTGAACAACCTAAAATGCAAGATAAAGTGCTGCAAAAACACAATAAATCGCAATTTTGACCCTAATGATGATAGAATTTGCCCAAAAAGTGTCAGGGCTCATGGAAAAGCGATGAGCCTTGCTCAGAAGGTCATTTCTACATAAAATCCAAAAAAAAAACTCCAATTTCTACATAATGTAGATCTGTGTACCCTGCATCACAATGTTATGCAAGAAACTCAAGATAGTAGATATGCAATTCAAGGAACAAGCTTGAGCATGTTTGAAACAAGATTCAACCATAGCATATAGATGAGAAAAGATGCCAATTATAAACAAGGTTAGAACCACATGTATGTGAACTACTAGTAGATGATATCACAAGTTAGGGCTACTAGTAGGATCTAGATCATAGCAAGAGATACCAAAAGATACACAAGATAACAAGCTATGAGTAGATGTAGAGATATATCCAAACAAGCAGATAAGCAAATTTAGAAGCATGAAAGGATATAACTCACTAGATATGCATCCTTACCATAAGATGATTACCCCTAAGAACCTCAAGGTTGTATCAAAACAAGATATACATCTAGATAGATGTAGCAAGTTAGAGCACAATAGAAGCAATTTTAGACACAACCAAGAGATCCAAAGAGATCATCATCAAAGCCTACAAAACAACTCAAAGTAAGTAATTGCAAGATATAGATATACCAATTTAGAACAATTTGCAAGGTAGAGTTGTAAGAAAGATAGGAAATTTAAAGCATGGAAATATGCATATATAAAGGTACCAAAGGAGAGTGCCAAAGAATAAGGCTATTGGTTGAGAAAATCTAGTTGAGAGGGAAATTCTCATTCAATAAGCCAACTATATATTCTGTGCATAGTGTTATCAATCGAGTTCTGTGTATTGATAACTCAACTGATGACAGCTGCTGGCAACACCCATTGGTGCCTATTGGTCGAGTTTCAAACTGGACAAACTCGACCGACAGAGCTGCTGTCAAAAAGGCACATATATTTCATAAAAACATATTTAAAGGCATGCTGAAAATACAAACCATATCCAAACATGTCTAAGAAAGTTAGTAATGCACTATAGAAGCATTTGAAATAGTTTTTGAGCAAGAGTGTGAAGAGAAACACAAAATACCACTTTTGACTCAAAAACCATATGTTAGTGCACACTAACTTGACAAAAACAAGTTAGAAATGGTCATAAGCAATAAAACATTTACCTTTGTTCTTACCATTCCTTTTCCACTTGTAGTCACCCTCTACACATCTCACCTTTATTCTTTCATGTGGATTGAGAAGTCAATTTGTAATTAAATAGCTCAAGTCAATTCATTTGCATGTGACCTACAAGAAGAAACATGAAATGGCCCCCAATCATGTTTTTGGGTCCAGAGGGGTTAACTTAGCAACCAAAGTCCTGTTTCTCTTGGGTGCTTTCGTAGAAGGACAACAAGTATAATAATGGCCAATATCATTGCAATAGTTGCACGTGCCCATAGCCTTGGAACTAGAGCATTCTCCATTGAAGATAGGAGGTCCTTTATCTTTGTTGTTCCTTTGACTACTATCATACCCCAAACCATGTCTACCAATTTGTTTAGTAGTATGGTGTAGGATATCATTAAGGCTCTTCTTTCCAACTAAGAATCTTTGCAAAGAAGATCTCAAACTATCATTATCATGCATAAGAGAAGCAATAGTAGAAGACAAATGATTTATTTATTCTCTAGCATGCAAAAGATCATTTTCTAAGCAAAGAGCTTTAGTTAAATAAGAGTATATATCAATATGAATAGCAACAACATCATTCTCTCTACTAGTAGAACTAGAACAAGATTCAAGCACATTGATTTTATCAAGTAAGGAGGCATTTTCTGTTTCTAATTCTTGCAAAACAAAATCTTTGTCCTTGTTTTCAGATTTAAGAACATCAATATCATGCATGAGAGAATCAATAATTAAAGTATGCTCTTCCTTTAAACTAGGCATGAGAGGTTGAGCTTCTAGAAATCTAATCTTATCAAGCAAACTAGCATTTTCAAGTTCAAGAGAGTCTACTTGACTAAGAAAAGCATTTTTGTCATCAAGCAAGCAAGAATTAGCATGTTCAAGATCATCTAGTTCTACATGCAAATTATCAACAATTCTAGCAAGATTTTTGTTTTTCCTTTTATAAGACTTAAGATAGGCACACGTATCATGAATAATAGCAATCAAAGATTCTTTATCTAAAGAGTTTGATTTACCTTACTTGAGTCTTTTGATGCCATGAGAGAAAAATGGCATTCTCCTTCATCACTAGAGCTTGAGCTTGATCCTTCACTTGAATCTTCACTTGAGCTTGAGTTGGAGGAGCCACTTGAGCTTGAGTGCCATTTCTCCTTCTTCTTGTGAAGATGGGTCTTTTTGCCTTGTGGGCAATCTTCCTTGTAGTGACCCTTCTTTCCACATGTGAAGAACCAGATGGAGGAGGACTTGTCTTTGTAGAGTTTACCCTTGGAATACATGGCATCTTCTTTAACTTGAGAGGATGGAGAGACTTGTCCCATGATAGCTTCAATTTGAGCCCTCATTTCAGCCTTCTTCATTTTCTTTAGCTCTTTCTTCTCTTATCTTTCTACTTCCTCCCTCTTGTCAAGTGTGGCTTCATGTTCTTGCATATTTCCAATGAGATCTTCAATAGGGATATCCTTAAGAGACCTTGCTTCTTTAATGGAAGTCACCTTGGGTTCCCACCTCTTGGGAAGAGTTCTAAGGATCTTTGAGTTGATCTCTCCACTATACATAGGATGACTTAGAACAGAAAGACCATTCACAATGGTGCCGAGCCTTGAGTACATGTTGGCTATCCTCTCCTCCTTTCCCATCTTGAAGTTATCAAGCAGCCCTTTGAGCATGTAGACTTTGCTTTCCTTCACTTGATCTATCCCCTCATAAGTGATGCATAGCTTTCTCCATACCTCATAGGCCATCTCACAAGAAGAAATCTGGTTAAACTCGGTGGGGGTCATGGAGGCATAGTGGATGTGCATGGCTCTAGCATTCAAGGTTGCTTTCTTCAAGGTAGCATCATTCCATTCTTCAATCTTTGTCTTTGGTAGCATGTATGGGTTGTTCACCATTTCCCACATTTCAAGACTTGATCCTTGGATGTAGAATTGAAGCCTTCTTCTCCAATAAAGGAAATTGCTCCCATCAAAGATTGGTAGGCTGATCAAGTATCTCCCTCCTTAGTAGTCACCCATCTTCTCCTACTTGTTCAAGTATGCTTGGAGAAGACCTGCTCTGATACCAATTATTGGATCCTAGATGGGTGATTAGATGCTCTAGAGGGGGGGTGAATAGAGTTGAATACACTTAAACAAAATTAATTAGAACTTCAAGATATATCACAAGATATGATTTCTAAATAGGTAATTTGAGTGCAACTAAAACATGCATAGCAAGGAAGAGAGATTTTGAACATACACAAGTAGACAAGCTATTTAGAGTGGTTCCTCACTTCAAACTAGAAGTGAGTCAGTCCACTTACCTAGAGAGGTCAGCCTCTAGGATTTCCTAACCATTGCACTCTTATATTCATTCATAATACTTACAATAAATGACCAAACAAAGGACTTACCTATCCAATACAAAGAGTCTTCAACCTTACCAAGGACTTACCCACTTTGCAAGGAGTCTTCCACCTTCTTCCAAGGACTTACCTACTCTTACACAAGTCTTCATCCTTATAGGGATTACCCACTCTTCTTGGATCTTCCGCCTTTGACTTCACCTTCACTCGGAGAAGCTTCCACCAAGGACTTACCCACTTGAGCAAGGAGTCTTCTGCCTTCACCAAGGTCTTACCCACTCTTGCTCCAAGTCTTCAGGCTTGATCTTCACCAAGCGACGCCTTCCCTTGTTCTTCTTCACCTCTCTTAGCCAAGAGAGAGAACCTTCATCTTCATGGTTCAAATGAGAGATGGCGAGGTGGTGGAAGTGAGAGCCTCACAAGATATACATGTAGGACTAGCTCTCTTATAGATTTCCTACTCACTCTAATGGATGTAGCAAGTGATTAAGCTTAGAGAGAGAGGAGGCTATAGGAAGCACTCAACTATATAATAGGAACCTCACATAGAGTTTTGTAATGAATGCTCAAACTTGGAATGAAGCCCAAGGGATCCTATTTATAGTTGGGGATGCCTCTTAGCCTTTGGGAACACTTGAGAATGAAAACTAGCCATTTTTTGGCTTGCAACAGATATATTTTCACTTGTTGCAACTCCACAATGGCTAGAAGCACTTTTCTACAATTTTCCATACAGTGCAATCGGTCGAGTTTCTATAAAGGTAACTCGACCGATAGAGTAAAAGACAAAGCCGATATTCATACCATCGGTCGAGTTTGTCCTGGGAAAATGTGACCGACCAATGAAAATCGATTTGGTTAGTTACTCCATTGGTTGAGTTTTGTGAAACCACAACTCGACCGGTCAAAAGTCATTTTCAAGATCCAATCAGGATCGGTTGAGTTTGCAACTCACAGATTTCGACCGATGAACAGCCTGATGTGAATTTTGGAAAATGGCTTTTGAGTGCTTAAACATTTGATCTAAGTGCTCTTGATTTTTTCCAAGCTTAATTACAAGTCATACAATCATTACAAGTTATTTACAACATGATTCTAATGGATTTACATCAAATTACAAAAATGTGCACTTGTATTGACTTTGACTTATCTTTTCTCCAATTTGATATCCGCAAGTTAGGGCATTTGGAGTGTGTCTATACCTAATCTAAAAACACTCAAGTAGAGGAATTAGACACCAATATGTGGAATGGTTAGTCATCATCAAAACACAGGTTTAGTAAATTTAGACGTGAGTTAACATTGACCTAATTTACCTTGAGTCCACAAGAGGCACTCCCTAGATGCATAAGGGTCAGATCACCCCAAAAGTATCAGAACCCTAGTGACCTTGAGGTAATGACTAAGAATTTTACAAAAGAGAGATGTGAAGATCCATAGGTGATGGGACTAGTCTTTCCATGGGTAATGGATATGTTCATGGTGAAGAGTCATGTGAAGTATGCTTCAATTTAGATTGGAATATGTTATGATGATGTGTGATGCACCATCTCTACTCTTGGAACAAGATGAACTCTATATTTGGACAACATCAAAATGCTTATTTCATCATGTTATGGGTGTGAGAGATAGGACAAAATGCATGTCATATAATAAAGATAGAGGTGATATGAGTTGAAACCCTTCTATGATGTTTAAGGATTGAAGGGAGTATGACACCCTTTAGAGAATATATTGGATAGGTTATTTGAGAGCATAAGAAGAACAAGGGTAATACAAGAATGTATCTGTCCAGAGTAGTTTGGAATCTGTGAGTTATAAGTTTGGGTTTAATAACTGAGATGATGAGCTCAAAGTTATCTTGATATAGATAGACCTAAACCTGAGACAAGGATGGTGATTGGAGTATATGAAGGTTTATGTTTTCACTACCAACTAGCACATAAAGGAATTAACATGGTAACATATACTCTTAACTAAGACACATCTCATGTATACAGTTGTCTGGTATATCCAGTAGAGATGCTGGAAGAGGTGGCGAGGTGAAGCATACATTCATTATAATACTAGACCTTTGTAGCTAACTTTCAAATACAGTCCGACCCGTTGGTCAAGTTGGTGGCTGCTCAGTTAGCCTGCCCATGGCTTGATGAGATAAAAGGGTTGCTATAGGAACCTTAGACACACTTATCAGTAAAGGTAGGTGGTGAAACCTACTATTAGAGTGTTTTAGGGTTTCTGAGGATTCACCCTAGGACACCAATGTTGTGCTAGAAGCTCATGCTTCTAAGTATAGTGTACACCTTGGTACTACCAATATGGTTAGGGTTTGTCGTGGTACCTTGAAGGCTTGGAATGAGGAAGGATATAGAGGTGCATGTGGCCAGTTTCCATACATGCCAGAGGGTGAAGGCCGAACACCACTAACTCAGTGGATTGCTATAGATAATGAGAAGTCCCCGAGAGGGAATGAGAGAAGATCACCATGGACTTTGTGGTGGGACTCCCCTAGACCAGGAAAGGTCATGATGTAATATGGGTTATGGTAGATCGCCTTTCCAAGTTGTCCTAATTCCCTTCCTAAGTGAGAGCACCTATAGTGTGACCTATCTGGTAGAACTATATATATGAGAGTGAGATAGTTCAACTACACTGTGATCTGAGTTCAGTATCTTGAGCATGACCTCAAGTTCACTTCCATGTGGTGGAAGTAGGTACATGAAGAACTCAATGCTAGATTGAAGTTGAGTATAGCATATCAACCCTAATTGATGAACAGTCAAGAGAGTATGATCTAGACTTTAGAGGGTCTAATGAGAGCATGTATTCTTGTTTAGGGTGATTCGTGGGAGCAGTTTCTACCCCTAGCAGAGTTTGCTTCTTATGATAGCCACCATAGCCAGTATATGGATATATGAAGCTGTATGTGGGAGGCCGTGTCGGTCACCACTTCACTACTATGATGTCAGTGAGAGGACCTTGTGAAGGTTAGAGAAACCACAATGTATGCAAATGAAGTTTCTTTGATCGAGAAATGACTGAGGAAGCCCACGATCGAGAGGAGTCACATGCTGATGTGAAGCAGACTGACATGAAGTTCACTTTGAGTGGATACGTGTTATGAAACTCGACCCCTCTGAGCTATAGCTAAGGAAGATGAGTCCTCGATACATGGGTCCATTTGAGATGGATTGGTAGAGTTGCTTATGTTTAGCCTTATCCCCCTCAGGATAATATGATGTACGATGTGTTTCATATGCTTGATTTAGAGAACTATGTGATGTACCCGATCCATGTTTTGAGAAATGAACCTATTAATATTCAAGGGAGGTTGTCGTATCCTGAGTCACCTATGAGAATTCTAGATACCAAGGTGAAAGAACTCAGGTATAAGAATATAAGATGATGAAGGTTCTTTGGAAGCACCGTGGAGAAGATGAAGCAACATGGGAGAAAATGATGGACATGGGAAAGTCTTATCCTGATTGTTTGTATGTTTGGTGTAATTTTGAGGGAAAAATTCCTATAAGAGGGGAAAGATGTTACAACCCCAATTTTTGAGTTCATATGGTTTTAGATGCAATTTCTCTAATAAATGTATTATCATGGGAATTGTTTTATTTATGTGTATTGAATTGATTTCCTTTGCAATATTTCCTTTGTGCATGTGATTTCATGGATCATAATGTCTTAATGAGTCCAAGATACTAAAAAGGGAAAGAAAATTGAAGGATATCAAATAATGCATAAATAAGAAAGGGAATTTAGATAATAAAGAAAATATGGAAATATGTGGAAAGATGTGTGATTGACTCATCATGGATGAGATTTTTAATCCACAAGGCTTATATGGGAAAAGGAATTAAAATAAGGAATATAAAATAATAGGAGAGAGAAAAATGTGCATAAAATATGCCTTACTAAGTGATAACTTGCATATGAAGAAAAGTCTTTCATGCTTTTGTAATTGAGTCCCAAACTTGGCACAGAAGTAGTTTAAGTGATTATAAACTTTCATCTAAAATTTGGGATCAAACAGGTAAGTGGTTAAGGAGATATGAATTTTGTAAGAATTCTTAAGGTGAGAGGGATATGAAAGCAAAGCATTAAATGTCACAAATTTTCCTTTTTGGAAAAGGATTTTAGCTGATTTTTTATATCGCACACATTTTGGTAGCCCTTGGATCACCGATCGATGGCTGGTAAGCCATCTTCTACCTTTGAACGGTTGAGGAAAATGTGTAAACAGTAAAGCCTCCTTTCCTTCTTTGATTTTCTCTCACCTTGATTAGTCTGGATAGAATTAAACTCTCCCATTAAGTTGGGGAGGTACTTCCAAACTCAAAATAGCCCTGGTTTGCTCAGTTTTTGGGAGGATTTGAGAAAGTTCCCAAATCATTTGGGTGTTAGTCTCTAACAACCATCGGACAATCTAGCCACACCTATATAAGGTATTGAAATTTCCTCTTTGTGTGGAGAGACCGGGATAAGAGATCAGGGGGACGTGAGGAAAGCCCTCCCTACTACCAATTCCATAGTCGGGATCATGGTTCTGCTCCCCTGGCACTGCATTACCCTGCCACCAACTGATCTTCTCGACCTGATGGTTTGGTTCTCCTTCAACAAATCTAGGAGTGCCAATGACTCCAGATGGTCCTGGCAGAGCTGTGGCTGCCTTTGCTTGGTCTCTGATGCCCTAGATCCTAGAGTCAATGACTTGGTTGACCGTGGTGGGGCACTGCTCATGGGAGGCAAGACTTCATGGGGTAGATGATTAGAAAGGAGGAAAAGACCTCCTTTCCCCCGATGTTTGTGAAGGAAAAAAAGGGTAAAAGTGTCTTTACCCTTAAAATGAGGCCGACACCGACTTAAAATCTAAGGTATTTTTTCCTGACATGCCAACATACTATTGGCCAATTATTTTTTACCTTGTTTATTTCCTAGAAAATTAATGGTAACTCAGATTAGGACATGTCATATATAAATTTTGATCAAGAGAACTCGAGGAATTCAATAAAAATATAATTGAAGCATGAATCTATTCATAATTTGAAAAGTGATTAAAGTTTCTAACCTTAATGCATTATAATGAGGACAAACCCTAATTTGATGATTCTAAGGAATTTAGATGAGTAATATGGATAATCTATGGACATATTAGCATGTTGTTAATAAAAAGATGTTCTGATGTCTATGTAGAAGATCCATGTGTTTAATAACCTCATTTAGGGGTTTTATGTGTTGATATGCATTAGTTGGCTTAGAAACCCTAATCTAGGTGTTGATGGTTTTTAATGGGATATATTTTGAGATCCTTGGATAACATGATATTAAGTTAATCCTAAGCCAAATTGATGGAAAGAAGTCTTTAATGCTAATAGGTGGATAATTAGGGTTTTGAACCTAGAACTGTTATTTTAGGGTTTTGTGGACATAAAAGAGGAAAGTTGTGAATAGATCTAAAGAAACCCTAAGGAAACCCTAATTCAACCTAAAACCCTAGGAGGGATTCCCAAGTCAACAAAGGAAGTTCACGATTAATATGTCATAATCAAGTGTTACACATATATTTAGGATCAAGATAGCTTGATTGGTTGCTTGAATTTCTTGGATATCTTGCTTAAATTGACTCATAATCAGGTATGTGGTTACGCTTATGACTAATCGCTCTAGTTTCATGGAGATTTCCAAAGTTTTATCAATCTCTTGAAATGAACTGCTTGGTTAACATTTATTTCATGCAACTATAAAGTGACTATGGCTATCACCATAAATATATGTCCATGACTAGCTCAGATCCTACTCCTCCTCTGTAGCTTTGATGATGATGATATGGATGACCAAGTACATGGTCTACCCTTGGGGTAGGATCATAAGGTTTTCATGAGTCGATGTGTTGGTCTACTCTTGGGTAGGACCATACGACTACACAGCCCTATTTAGTGATGTACCTGTAAGGTAGGATCATGGGGGTTATTAGAGATCTACCATATGAGAGAGGTAGTATCCATGTCCACTGTAGGGACCACACAGAGGCAAGAATAGGTAGGGATTGAGTAGTTATGCTTAATATGTAAAGTTTGATATGTTAAGTAATAATTTGATTGCATTATGTTATTACAAATAGATGCAAGATTTTGGTTCCCCCACATACCATTATAATTCGTTATACAAACTGATGTTTTGTTTGTCAACGTTTTAGGAATATTTAAAATTGGACATACAGTAAAGTGGAACTTGTGAAGAATAAAGTTAAATCATAAAGGAAGATTTAGTTAGATAGAATTCTATAGTGGGTAGAAGTTCCAGATTCTTATTTTTGAAAGTTATGTGAAAAGTAAATTTTTTTATCCTGTTTTAAGAATAGTCTTTGGTAGAACTTATTTTTTTTTTTATTTGCCAAACCATTGATCTTATTTTGGAATAGCAGCTCTAATTTCTTGGTCTTCCTTAATTGGGGGTTACCGGGAAGCAGGGTCGTTACATAATATGTTCAATCCCACTTATGGATTTGTTTTATGCATGATTAAGGGAACGATTCCTATAGTTAAGGAGAAATCCTAGAAGTTAAAGTCATTTGACGTGCACATAGTATCTCAAGGATCTTTATAAGAAAACACCTAATGGGGGTTCAATACCTAGTTTATATTTTCTTTTCCATTTTATGAGAAAGTATATGGTATTTAAGTGTGCACTTATTTAATTTGGTTCATGTGTGAGTTATGTTGAGGACTTGAGTATGAGAATTGTTATCTTTGTCTTGTGTTCGTTTATATATGAACTCTATTTTTATGCAATCAATATCATGACCGTGACATTACTCTTGAAGTGAATGCAAATTATTCTTCCAGTTTATGTTTTGTATGTTTTTACAAGTGTGATGTTATAGATGGGATACATAATATATATATTTATATATATATATATATATATATATATATATATTTATATATATGTATATATATATATATTCCTCCGTATAGTATCAATGTTGAAGATTCCTTCCAAGTGTGATACAAATGAAAATTGTGTTTGACTTAGTGTAAGCACACCAAGCATGGTGCACCATCTACCTCGGGGAAGTGTAATAATAAGTATGTGGATCTTCCAATAGGGGTGTATACTTATTGTGTTGATTTGTTCCGGATGCCAATTTTTTTATTATAATTTTAGAAAGGCCCTCGTGTCATAGCCCTGTAACATGACCAAAAAATCATGATACAACAAAAAATAGGATGGCAATGATACAACTAGGTAGAGTATGCCATTTATGTTGATAGTTGTCACAAAAAGTCAATGATCCAACTGCATGAAAACTTTGATGTTCAAAACGTGATATCTTCATTAAGATCGCCCATGAACAACTAGAAGTCTTGATTAAGTTCAAAATTTTTTTTATCAAAAATAGTTTTTATTCAACATATTGGTGTGTGAAGTCATTCATCCCTGAACTACTACATTGAGGAACGCTAGAGCAAGAGTAGCTTCCTGCATTGTAATCAATAAGCATATTAGGAACTCACACCATTACCTCAAAGTAATCATAAAACTAATATAGGAAGGGAGCCTGTCAACATTTTCTATGCAAACCTCAAAGGTGAATGGTCACTACATTTCTCTTTAGAAAATGAATGCGGGTTGTGATACTAGTTCACCATTCAATGATCAGTCTGTTTAACTGTTAGTTCATATGGGAAGATAAGTTCATGCATGACAAAGATAACCTATAGATGCAATTCATCAAGCTTACCATAGTTCAAAAAAGACGGGAATATATCACCATGGCTAGGAGGATAGTGGTAAAGAATACAAATTACTGATAAAAATAATGTATCCTTTCATCATACGCCATAAGACTTCTTCAAAAATATAGACATGTGTATGAATAGCTATGTTTGGTCTACAATGCAATAGGATAACTAAATTAGAAGATGAAAGAAAAGTAGGATCTTACTTGTAGATGAATGTAGCAGTAAAAAAGGGATGTATATAGATGAATGTAGCAACAAAGTAGGTCCAGACATATCCATATTAAACACATATGCATCAGTAGTTAAAAGGTCAGGACTTCCTACATTGGTATTAAAAACTAAATTGGAAGGCTATATTACAATTACCCAGATATTGCAGGACTTCAGCATGATCCTTCTCTAGTAGTACGCCAGTCTTCTTCAATGAGATGCAGAAGACTAAGGAGCTTGTGTGTGTTGGTTTTGCTGTAAGTTCACACTTTTATCATCACAAATCCCTTACAGATGCTATAGAAATAAGAAGAAACATCACACCATAAGATGTATGATCCTTCAAATCAAGAAATCCCCTACATATCCTCCCATAGCACCCAATTTAGGCCTACCTGGTTCGTATGCCATACACAATGGCATTCATCCAGGGGGAGGAGTTGTAGCCATAATCTCCACAAATATTTTATTATTGTTCTGTATTCTCAAAAACTTCATTGCCTTGTTAACCATTTTGTTTGTGAATGTATAGACTTCCAAAACAATGTCTAAGGAACCTAACATCACTAATGTTGTGCCCCCTTCATTATAGATGATTGATGTATACCGTGAAGATGTAGACTACCTTCATTACTGAATTAATACAAAGTGCAACATTAGTGATTCTTGGCTTAAATGCAAGACGCAATGGAGGTGCTTATGCCAAAAACATAGACTATGATTATCCCTACACAATTTTATAAAAACTATCACTGCTAAGGTCCTATGTTGCATAGACATAAATATGTATATACTATACAAGACATGGTGTAATGCATTACGTTAATTGTTATATTTGGAACATGGTTGGCATGTAATTTAAGAACAATCATAATATACATAACAAGTTCAAATCGCTAAATACCAAAAGCTTACCAATAGTTAAATGCAAGATCCAAGACATTATGCCTAGAACTGCGACCATGATTATCCCTACACAATGTTATAACAATCATGATCAATGATGAGGTCCCATGTTGCATATAAATTAATATGAATGAACTGTATAAGAGACAACTATGGAAGCATTAGCAATGAATGATACCTCAACTAAGTTCCTAAAAGGAATGTGTCTCTTTCTGACTTGGTATGCTTCAGTTATGAGTGCTAAATGTAGAAAACTTTGATGTGAATCTGTAGAGCTGATGAACATTTTAGAACAAGGCAGTAAACATGCAGATTTGATTAGAATGGAAGCCTCTCATTCATCATTGTTAGGATGCGTAGGATGTCATATCATTTAAGTTATATGGTTATAAGAACATATCATCATTGCAGAAGAAGTAAAAATGATAAGGCATGGATACAACTAGCAATAAAAAAGACATAACATATATCTTTGTTATTATACTTCACTCAAGAAAGGGTATTCTCAAAAATCATATAAACAAGAATGGTCAAAAAATTATTATCCACTTAGAAAACTTGCCCTCTAGTATCACATGATTAAGGGAAATGATCAAAGACCGATAAATGATGATCTGAAAGCATTCAACCTAAAAGAATATATCCAAGGAGAAATGATCAAAGACTTAGACAATGATGAACCAGAAAGGGATTCAATAGGATTTAATATAAAATGAAGCATATCTTTGTAGTGTGTTCAGAACAAACAGTCATGGTGAGCATGACACTACTTATAATTTCTATAACTCATCATCCTTCTCCTTTTCTATACGCACATCATATTTGAGTGCAACAGCCTCTATGGAGAAGCTGAAAAATATCCAAAACCTTGAGGGAAATTAACCACAAGAAAAAGCATATATAAGTTATAAAATGCAAAGTGTGCTTTCAAGAGAATAAATACAACTCAAGAAAAAAAGTATAACTTTCTCATTGGGAGTCACTAATATGTGCTTGAATCATAGTACAACACCCGAGTCATAATTGAAAACAAGTGAAACAAATGAGGATTAATGATACATAACATAACTTACTTTGAAGATATATAATTGAACTACATAATCAAATAGATACTTCGTACTGATTCAGACATACGTTAAAATATTGGAGAGATAAATTTGTTGTTCTTTTTTAGGAAAAATAATATTTTATGCAAAGTTGCATTGAGGCCAACATTCTAATGTAGATTAATAGTAGGTGCCCCATATGCTAGGTGATTATCATAGGGTGCTTCATCTTGTATAAAGGGGGCAATATGACGTAAGTTAAATGGATTCGATAAATGGGTACATGGAACAACAATTTCCAAAAAGGTGTGTAATTTATTCTGGACTTCTAAAACTAAAATAATGTTTTCTTGCTACTGGTGTTCCAAGTAAAGGTTAACAAATGTCATGGTTGTACTAAAGGGTTTGCTTCCATATGAGAAGTATTGGTGAGCCCTTACAAAGAACTTTCTTCCCTCCTAATTGCAGGTTGAGGCTACTTTTAGCCTGATTCTCTATAAAGTAGACAATGAGAGCTTCTACTTCTTTATTTGGAATTTAAGGGGCGTCTTGCTCTATTTTTTCTTCCAATATACCACTACAAAAATTTGTGTTTGACCACTTTCTTGGCCATTTCTACTATTGGAGTACAATTCTTCTTCTATCATGCAGCCACAATGTATTCTATTTTAGTTGTTGTGAACTGATTTGGTCTCTATATCAGTGCTACTCATTATCTAGGATATGTCTCATGTTTCCACTCTTCCATTTTATAAGGTTATTTAAGCATATTTTTCTTACTTTCTTGAAAAGTCTACATAAATCGTATTGACCCTCTCAAAGGTTCTTTTACACTTTTCCTAGTTGTAGTTTTTTGAGCAATTCTTACTTTTTAGAACATGTTTAAGCCATTAAAAACAATATGAAAATTTATCCTCTCACCACTATATGGCAGAGAAGTTCTTTGTTGCTCCTAGAACCCAAACATTTCGAACCACTATGAATGCAGAGCAGGAGCCGCAAAGATCAATTATTTCTTAGCTAGTAAACTTTCATCACATATCTAAGCATTTTTGCTTCCTCCACACTTATTTCTTGGCCTCCATCCCATAGTGATGCGTTTGAATCTAAAATAAAAAACTTTAAGTTTAAGACAAAGACACATCTTTATAAATAAATAATCATAAATTTTATCTTTTTAGAGGGTACTTAATGTTCCTCCTTAAGCATATTGTATGTGTACTTTGATGTGTTAAAAAGCAAATACTAAATGAGCTACTATAACAATGAAATTCTAAACATAATTAAAAAATATAATAAATTTAAAGTATGAACATCTAAGTATGCAAGATGTTTGATACAATTTTTTCTCATTGGTTACTCCTTGCGTTTTCTATAGTCATGTATTTCTATTATTTGGATTCATTAAGGGTTTTAGAGGGAAACCTATACCCATGATCCTAGTCCAATATGACCTGAATTTTCAACTCAAAGAGCTTTCATTACCCTACATGCTTTAGTTACTAATTACTATCTATTTGAGTACCTTATCTTGGCATTTCTTACTCGAAACGAACTTGAAAAAGTCCCGCCTAGGTGAGTCTCTGTGGGCACTAAATGTGTAGGCACTATTCCACTACCTAGAAAAGCATCAGAGTCCATTACAACTATGGGAAACATTATCCTCAAATGTGTGGGTGGGCAACATGGGTACTTTACATGCCCTAGATAGGTTAGGTTTCAACCATAAGATACAAAAAATTTGTTTAATTTTTACTATGATTATCTGCTACATGATTTGCTAATCAAAAAAGCTCGAAGGAGACATTGTCATACTTGAAATTTGTTAAGACGTCTGGAAGTAGTTTGAA
Source organism: Alisma plantago-aquatica (assembly GCA_963693085.1). Classification (NCBI taxonomy): domain Eukaryota; kingdom Viridiplantae; phylum Streptophyta; class Magnoliopsida; order Alismatales; family Alismataceae; genus Alisma; species Alisma plantago-aquatica. Next base: position 875,335,337 of record OY856412.1, on the reverse strand, counting down.
ACAAAGTATTCTAGGAATTAATATGTTTGTAACTGTAGGTCCTGCATGTGTTTTTTCATTACCATCATTACAGTCTAATATAAAAATAGTAAACACTAAACATTCATGTTATAACTAACTCCTATAATGAGAAAGGGGATTTTATTTGAATGCAAGAGGAACATGGTGGAAAGCAGACATTGCATTTTCCTAATATTGACCTTTGGACTTTATTTGAAAAATAGATTTCGAGAAATTTGGTTGGTGCAGTTTAACAATCCCTTGATCCATGTGAGGTTAGTGATCCACGAGTACATGATGATGTGTCTAACAGAAGACACCAAGATGGTTAGACACTCGGTTTATTAGTGAGAGGTCCCAGGATCGAGCCCAGGACACGAGATGAATAGAATGGTCAATTTTTTTTAATAGTACATGATGATGTGTGGTAATAGGAAGTCAACTAATAGCAAGAAAAGGTAGATGTATAGAAATAATCTAAGATGAGTAGTGTAAGTTCAGGGGGGGGGGGGGGAATGGGGGTATACTTATGATAAAAGTAATCTTACATCTTGAAAGACTAGGATGAAGGGTGGTTGGACAATTGACAAACCTAGAGCCATGTATTGTATAATAATTATAGGTATGATAGCAGTTTATGTTATACTAAGGTGGAGCTTTCAGTGGTCATGGTTGGCCTGATAGCAGTTTATGATATCAGTGGATAGCTAATCCTGGAAGCAAATAGTATGACACAAAAGTTTAAAAGTAAAAGGTAGATTAATATGACCAGATATCCATCTTATTCTATTTGACTAGCTAACTAATTGAAAATGTATTATATCCTACCAGTTAATAAATTAAAATTAATTACTAACTCTCACCCTGGATAGTAGGCAACTCATTAGTATGATACTAAATATATCCAATGACTATACCATGTATATCTAGTATTATACTTAGACATCAACACTATCTAATAGTAAGATGTATTTGTTTGCTCAATCAAACATATCAACATCATCATCTAAGCCTTAGTCCCAACTATGTTGGGGCCAGCTACATGGATCCTTCATTTCCATTCATCTCTATCATGGGTCATATTCTGGTTGAGATGTAGAGATTCAAAATCTCTCTTTATAAGCTCATCCCATGTTAACTTAGGCTTTCCTCTTCTTCTATTTATAGTGTTTGGCTCAATAGCATTGCTTCGTATAGGCGCACTAGTTGTTCTGCATTGCACATGTCCATACCATATGAGTCGGCCCTCGCTGCCTCAGTCTAACATATAAATTGTTAAATTACACATTAGGAAGTTTTTTGGATACTACTAATATAAATTTAAAAACACAACTTACTAATTCAAAAAGCTCAAGATGCCACTTTTCCTGTAAGTTTAATGTTAGTGTAATAGAGTAGTGGCTTCTTGTAAATTTTCTAAGAGACAATCAAGCTAACTAGCTAGTCTAACAAAGTTGTACCCACATTTAGAGACAAATCCATGCTAGCACATAACCAACAAGTTGGAAATGAGAGCTAAATCATGAGCACAGGCATATCTCTTGTAACTACTCTAGTCTCTATGTGCAGTTCTATATGTGGTAAAGATATGCACTCTATAAAATAGTTAGAACTATAGACTACATCCATCATAGTTAGATAACACTGGATGCATATCCAACCTGATAAGAGCACATGTAATGGTATCATAGTTACTAGGAACCAGACTTGATAATGCACTTGTCATATTTTCCTGTGATCTTTTAGATATGCCACTTTTGAATAATTTCCTATTTCCCAAATGGTTTGTAATTGCATCATATTTAACATATATTTTTATTAAATGGGCTGCTAGGTGAATCTGAACCAAAGAAAAGAAACATATTAGAATATAAAATTAGACACCACCTGTCCTAGTTTTATTCTGAACATTAGAACAACAAATAATTTCATAAGGAGTGGAAAAAAATATGATATTAGAAAACTTAATCGAATCTAATTGCTTTATAAGTTTATGTTTTAGACAACTCACTTTATATGTAATAACTAGCCAATAGAGGAATATAGTACTAGACAAGATGATTCTCTCACTAAATTATTTCATGTCATCTAATTTTACTTGTTCTTTGTAAAAAAATTCCTAAGTTATAGGTGAAGAATCAAGATGTTTTAGCATGATGAAAATAGTGTATATAGTTCATAAATGCATGCCTTACAAGATTAGTTTGAACAACAAAAATAAAAGGTATTTCGATCATATATATAAGAATGTATTATCCTTACTGAGTTTGGGTGTAGGAGGAAGAATCACAATTGATACTAGGATAGAGTAATGAGTCATGGTGGAAGATAAAAAAAGGGAAAAAATTACCATAGAGATCACAACTCTCATGAAATAGAGAAATGGACAACCCAATTACCTACAAGGGATGAAGCATGGCTTATCATATAAGTTCCTTGCACAAAAGACATTTCCACATGCATTTGTATCTGTGGAAAATTGGTTGATATCAAATATAGTTTACAATTTGCATTAGAAAAATAAGATTTTATTCTATTAAATAGAAGAGGGAAATTAGTGTATCAAGGTAGTTTTAAAAAGAATGAATACAAAGACCCATTATTTATACATATTAAAATAGTGGACAAAAAAAATCATAAAACTACCTTGAGAAGAATTCATAACCGTGTAAGATCGCATCACTACATCCCTTGAAAGAATTGACCACGAGTCTCATCTCCTCGTCATGGATATGCATGTGTCTAAAATGCTTACTAGATGAACATTTTCCCTCTCTGCAAACATAAAATATATTTTGGCACATGGACAAATTCACCCAAAAATTAACTGAAGATTATGTGGCATCTAGAACTCTGATAATGACATAGTGCATTTCTTTTGACAACCACAATGTTGCATAATTTAGGATTTACTTATTGGTTAGTATAAGCTACTGAAAATAAACAAGTCTTTGATGTAGTTCGAACCCCTTTGTAGTTGTCAAAAAGTAATGAGTGTTGAATCTTTCATGTAGATGTATAATGGAATGAACAATACAATTTTATTTTGTAGGGATTTCTTAATGTGAGGTCGCCAATATATTTTTGGTGTCGTGGTGTAACATCCCCTGCATTGAACCAATATAGTAAACATATAAATGAAGTTAAACACAAGCATGGGACGAAATTGAAATTCTACATCTGTATAGAAAAAAGAAAAATTTTGAACCTACAAAATCACAATCGTAACTTTATAACATAATTATTTTGGAGATACAATAGCATATGCATGTTACCTTGTGAAGTTCTCAATCTGATCTTCAGCCAGGATGATTTTAACATGCCATCCTTGGCTTATGATGAGAAAACTTCAATAGACGTAGTTATAGGTTTGTTTGAAAGTGTTGACTTGGGGCATGGACTTGAAATACCTCCCTTTACACATTTCTATGGCTAGGGATCACAAAACAATATTTTTGAAGAAGTGCAAAAATCTATTTGGCAAGAACAACTTTGACTGGAAAAAGAAACAACATATGCAATATGTTGTTTTTGTAAGCCACCAAGTGTTATATATTCATGGACATAAGAAAAGCCATTCAAGTTATATATAGTTCTGACTGCTTGCTGACCCTTTGGAGTACTTATTAAGAAGTGTGGATCTTGTTGAACAATTGGTGCTTGCAATACCTACAAACCGAGCTCCTTCACCAGTTTATTGGTGCAATAAACCCTTTACACCTATCTTTTTGCGCCCAACTTGTGAAGAAGAGTGTACAAGAGTTTTCATCACATAAAATGATAACATGAACAAGGTTTTCAACCTAAATTATAAATGTCAATGGAGAATGTGGGAAAAAAACTTGTAGTAGATGCAAATCCAATGTCAAAACAATAGGAAAAATAATGTATACATCATTAGAAAATAAATATATGTAATTTCATTAGATACAAATGTTGTTCCCATTAGTTAAAATTAGATACGAAAAATGTATCATTTTGTTAGAAAAAATGCACTTGCATATTTAAGTAAAAAATTACCATTGAGTACAATAGATGGAAGAAGTTGAACTCTTATTATACAATTATATGACAAATTCACATAATGGAAGAGGACAGATGGTGCATCCCTTGCAAGCTACCTCAAACACTATATAACATGACATCAAGCACAGATCATGGACTCAAGCATAAAAACTAGTTCAAAGAAATCATGTATACTGAACTTCTTGGAGGCGATCTTCACATCAAGTGCCATTACAAAAATTCCATGTATGGATGTGGTAACTTTGATAAGTGGGAAAGTTGAAACCTAATCTAAGACTTGTGGAAGACATACAGTGTCCTGACAACATGGACCTACCATTATGTATGCATCTAGTGCCTTATAAGCTGACATCTAGTACATGTCTACACATGGGACTGTCAGATGTCTGTCCATGCTCAATTCATAGGCCTACAAGATGATCACATATACATGACTTTTATATGCTAATATAAAATAGAAGCCCCATAGTTCATTATTATCTATTAAGTTCGACAGTTCATTAGAACAATATTAGAACTTTTATTGCCCTCAAATGAAATATCTTCCCCAATCTCAGTTGGTAACCACAAAAAGGATAGTAAAATAGGAAACTTATAAAAAGTAAGGGTGTTTCTAAGAGTTTCGAAAAGGTTAAGGGGTTCCTATTATTTGGGAGGCTAGAGGAATATTTGAGCTGATCCATTCTTGGATGCATAACCTTACGTGTTTCTTAGTTGGTGTGGATATCAAGTAAAAGCAGGTAATTTTACAAAACCATAACATGAATTTTGAGTGTTAGTTTGGGGAGTTCAAGATATCATTAGAAATTATTTTGATGGTATTATGTCCTAAAAATATCTTTAGAAATATATGCATGAAAATAGCAAACAACTTTAGAAATTTATGAATGTTTTATGTTAAGTATATTTTAATGTGTTTAAGATGATTCCAAAGTCTGATCTTTCTGATTTGAAGTTGTACTAAGGTTTTTTATGTATATCCTAATCAGGACATTTTGTATGTTTCACCCTTTGTTTGTCTATGGAATGATTTGAATTTTTATCCAAATCCTATTACATGGTATCATTATTGTTTTAGATGTTTTGATGAGATTTCATGTGTCATTAAATTGACTTAATAAAATAGTATGTGACATGTTTCATGGATGTTGATGAGTTATTACATTACATATATTCTTAAACTCTATAACATAGTTTTTTTATATTTATATCTGACAATAACCAAATCACAGTTAGTAGAGACATATGATTATATTTGAAGGTTTTCTTTTGATAATAGATTAATATGTTCTGATATAATACATCAGGTGATTTGTTACGCCCTATTTAAGTATCAATGTTATGGTGATTATATAATATGAGTTTGAACATACATTTAATGCCAAGATTTTTATCATGGTTTTACCGTGGAGTTTTATTGTCTAAGTAAGAATCATATTTTGGTATACAAAGTTAAGGAGATGGGAGTTTGATATATAAAAATGAAAAAGGAAATTACACATGGACTTCAAAAAATCTGTTGATGTCCAACTGATTACGTTGTCAAAAAAGGAATTGAGAACACATTAAAGATATCATTAGTATCTAAGGGCGTCCATTGAATTGCATTATTATTATGATGAATCCTACACCTTCGTATAATGTAAATTAGAGATTAAGTTACTTTTAGGCTTTAGTGTTTCATATCAGTCATGCATTGAGCAATCAGATTTCATTCACATTGAGTCATCTTGCCCAATTGTTAGATTTAGATAACTAAGATTTATATTACTTTTTGACACTCAATATTTCAATGCTCAATTCAGTTGATTTTCTCCAGCCCTTTGGATTAAATATAAGTTTTCATATAATTACTAAATTAAAGAGTCTTACTTTAATATTTTTCTAGATAATAAATTTAGAACCTTCACACAAAATATTAAATGATAAGTCCTCATTCAGTTAGTCCTGGGACAATTCATAGGCAGTAGTGTCAATTCATAGGAGTGTTTACTCTAATTCAGAGGTACTTCAATACCAACTCAGAGACACTTTAGTGCCATTTAGAGGAACATATTGCCAATTCAGAGGTTCTTATGTGCAAACTCATTGACGCTTTGGTGTCATTTAGAGGCATGTAGTGCCAATTTGGAGATACTTTGGTACCAACCTTGAGATGTAGCCATGCCAATTCAAGAGGATTAACATATAATGGTGGACAAAAGAAATACACATCGATTCAGTACAATTTTACAACTTTTAGATTGTAGCTCAGCTTTATGTTATAGTATATTCATATTTCTCTTATTAGAAATTCAACTTGATTTAATGTAACTGTACTTTTCCTATTTGTTCATGGTTGGGGACAAGATGTCCGCAGGTATTAATATCTAGGAAGATCAATCAAGAGACAAGACACATCAACAAGTTTAAGAGGTTTTCCTGATGGGGAACCATCTATGTGATCCAAAATACTATGACAATGTGCAATCTTTTGCATCATGTATTTATACTTTCTTATTGAGTTTGATGTAACCAAGATTTTTTCCTAAGAATTTAGGATAATATATTTTATACAATAATATATTTTGTTTATTTTTATTGTTATTGTGATGAGTATCATGTTTGTAACACCCCCAAGTTGGAAAAAAATTAGCTTCTGGTAATGTGATATGAAAATTGGGTTGTTACATCAATTAATAAGGAAATATGAGTGGATATAAATAACAAAGAATATGGAGGGAGAAAAGAGTCAGAGAGGAAACACTTTATGGATGCATCACAAAAGAAGAGAGAGGGGTCAAAAGATGGGGGATGAAATCCACACGAGACGATCGAAATGGAGTAGCCATTAGAAGAGATTGTATTATTAGAAATATAAGTACCAAAATATAATACACATGATTGAAAGATAAAATATAACTTTAATGAATTGAGTGTGATGACTTGATGAAATCAAGTAACGCTAAGGTGCATTTTCATCATCAAATTAGTAAAGTTAGTCATAAATATCCAAAACACATGAAAGCATAAGGTGCATTTTTTCTTAACTAGATAGGATATGAGGAATCAAAGAAAAAAGTCAATTTCACCTTTTCTATCCATTTTTATAACTTTATAGTATTTTTGTATTTAGTACTCACTTAGTACATTTGTTCCAATTAATTACTCAATTATGATGTAAGATTTTGTATTCCTCCAATTCTCCCATTTGTAAGCCCAAGAATATTCTAAAATATCAAAATAAGGTTGAAACTATAAATGGTTGTATGTTCACATCACCTCATAATCTCTAATATATTATTATTATTTTATTAAAATATTTCATATACTATATGTATACATGAATTAATGATATCATTTGACTCCAATTATCCATCATGTTTTGTAAATTAGAGGAAAATGTTCATAGTATCATTTTAATGATAAAGTCATAAACAAAGAAGGAACTATCTTGGTACTTAGAATTTAGTATGCTTCAATACTCTGACTCTTAAAAGGGATCTCCTCCTCCAAATAAAAATTTCCAAACCCTAAGATGGGTAATTAGTATCAACCTAGATCATAACATATGACTCATCTCCATCATGGTATAATTGATGTAGTAGATATATTTTACCTTATGGTATGGGTGACTACATTATTCAGTTTAGGTCACCCTGAGTTGGCATCATTTATAGTTAATGAAATCCTTAGTTTGGATAACAGCCAAGAAGTAAAAGTCTCTAACTTACAAAGAAACATACTACAACCTCGCTAATCACCTAGGGGTAGTAATGGGTATGTAAGATAAGTTGTACATTTATGGATATTCATATCTTCCAAAATTTTATATATAGTCCTAGGGTTTGTAGTCTAATATAATCGGTGATGTGTTTATTCTCTATATGTTTTTGAATGATTTCATCTTCGTTTACTGGTGACTTGGTTCATAGAAAACATCCAAAAAATTCAATAGATTTTATTGTATATTGATAATCAAACTAGTCAAGTACGGAAACATAGTGATGAACTCCAAATATGGTAACAAAATCAATACATGAACCAAGTCATGTCTTCTCTACACTGAGACATGATTTTTTATACTTCATTTGTATTTTTCTATCAATTCTACTATCTTCTTATGTCTTGGGGCATTAATCATAAGCATGTTCATCAAGAAGTGTCTTTCTATAAAAGCCACAATAGATTGAAATGCATTGCTTTTGAAGAACATCATCATTGATTCTACATTTGATCCATCGTACCACTAACAATATCCATGATTTGAGCATTGGTTTTGTAGGGGTTGAGGTGGGAGGCTATATGTGAAAATACTTGTAGGAAAATATAGATATAAATATGGAAGCGGAAATAAAATTGTTATTACCATATTATCACGAAACAGGCATTCTAGCCCTACAAACCAAATGAAATACCAAAGACAACATGCGGAAGCATAAATCTTAGCATGCATGAACATATGACAAGATAATATTGACGACTGTACTTTATGGATCTAGGTTATGTGGGAAACAAGTACACATGGAGTAGAGGCATGTCAGAGGAGACCCTTGTGCAGGAACGGCTGGACGGATTTCTAGATGATCTAGAATGGATATGTCAATTTTCACACTGTAAAGTTTTCCATCTTCCCATCCATGAATCTGATCATGCCCCTATCATCCTTTTGGAAGATACTAGAGAGCACCATAGGAGGAAAAGGAAGAATTTTTTCTCTTTTGATCTAATGTGTAAAAGTGAACAAGAATGTCAAGACACCATTTAAAATTAATGGGAATAGGGAGGTGATAGTGATATCCTTGGGAAGATGAAAAGGTGTGAAGACAATCTCAAAAAGTGGGCGGAAGAGAAATTTGGGGAGAGAAGAAGGAAAATAAAAGAGCTAGAAAAAGAACGGGGTCAAATACAAGCATCACCACTGGATCATGAAAGTTTAAAAAGGTGGAGGATAAATAAAAGGAGTTGCAAGATTGGCTTAGGAAAAATGAAGAGTATTGGTGTGCAAGAGTGAGGGTCAAAGAGATTAAACAAGGGGACCGCAACACTACATATTTACACTAGAAATCCAATGATAGAAGATAAAGAAATCGTATAGAAGGATTAAAAGATGACCAGTGATGTGGGAGAATGGAAGAGGAAGATATCAATAGAATTGTCATGGATTTTTTTGATAAACTTTTCCAAACTAGTGGGCCATCAGGATTTGAACAAGCTACCATGGGCATTTAGAGAAGGATAGAGGAGTTTTACAGGGGAATGATGGAAAGAGATATCGTTGATGAGGAGATTCTGGCAACTTTAAAATAAATGCATCCTAATAAAGCACCGGGTCCTGATGGTTTCAAAGCCATGTTTTTCCAAAAACCCTAGAGTATTGTGGGTTGGGATGTAGCAAATTATATTAAAGGTTGGTGGAAAGGAGAAAAAATCATGGCTGAAATAATTGACACACTGGTGGTGCTGATCCCGAAAGTAGAGAAACATATGGCCATAGGGGAGTTCAGACCCATAAGCCTATGCAATGTTCAGTACAAGATTGCCTCCAATGTGGTTGCAAATAGGCTAAAACCAAGCACAAACACCATCATATCCAAAAACTAGAGTGCCTTTATACCAGGAAGGATGATCACAGACAATGCCCTCATTGCTTATGAGGTATTCCATGCCATGAAGAAGGATAAAGGAAAAAAGCAAGGCAACATTGCTCTAAAGCTTGACATGTCCAAGGCCTATGATAGAGCGGAATGGAGTTTCCAACATTTTGTAATGGAGAAGATGGGTTTTGGGAGGAAGTGGAGGGAAAGAGTCCTTGATTGTATTACAACTATCCAACATTCCTTTACTAAAAATGGAGATCTGACCAAGAGGATAAAGTTGTCCCATGGACTTCCCCAGGGTGACCCCCTATTGCCTTATCTTTTTATTATATGCATCGAGGCTTTTTCTACTTATCTTATTATTGTTTTACGAGACAACCTCATATATGGTATTAATCCAAGTAGAGGATCGCATCTTATTTCACACCTTTTCTTTGCAGACGATAATATTTGTTAGCTAAAGACACGAATACAGAGTGCCTGAAAATAGCTAAAATCATCAACCAATTTGAACATGCCTCTGGTCAAATTTTAAATCTATCTAAGATAGAGATGGTCTTCAACAAAGGAACACCTCATGCCAAGAGAGAGGAGCTAAAATAGCTTGTGAATTCAAAGGGGGCGGACAAGCATGCACGCTATCTAGGATGTAACGACTGATAAACAAATCATTACGATTAAGAGGAATAAAACATTAGCAGTGGATTGCTGAAAATCACTAAAAATTAAAACCATTTACAAAGAGGTCCAAACATAGGAAAACTCTTTCATCAGGAACCAATGTAATACATTTACAACTTCGTTCATAAGTACATAACTAGTACCATCTCTTCTCGAGGATTACAAACATCAACTGCCCTATTAACATAATATACAGACGACATAAGAACCACGAGGCATCAAGCCAAAATCTCAGATCGATTCATTAAAAGCACTAACTACTAACTTCTAAGACCTGAGAGTACAGAGACGACACATAGGACTACTATCTATATGACTTGACAGACAGTATCTCCACCTGAGATCTCACTACTGTCCCTGTTGATGTTGTCCTTTCACTGCTGTGGGGATTCTGATTCCTTGTCCGCGTCCAGCTAAAAATGTTGGGTCCCACGGGGGTGAGACAATTGAAAATTACCCCAGCGAGAGATATAACTCTCTGCCAAAACATTAATATTGTAGTTTATTAAAATAAAACTGAGCAGGGAAAACTTATATATATAACAGCAGATGGATCACTGTATGAACAGAGTGAAGTAATCTCCTTTCCTAAGGAGAACATTGCATCTACCCATGGTAGAGTTGTAATGCATCCATCTACTTGCAATGAATGTAAAGAGATATAAATAACATCTATCAACTAGAGATGCATAAAAGAAATGTAACATCAGCCAGTAAATTTTCTGTATTCAATCCTTAAGCAAACATGCTATACGGCTGATTACATTTTACAATCACACTGATGCCCTGAGGAGATAAGGTATACCACTCATACTCCAACCGACCATTGCAAATTTGAAATCAGTACCAGACAAGGTCAATGGAAGAGCCAGATTCCCATGATCTCCCACATCTCGGTCAGTGCGAGGCCACAAGTAGGACTATGTCAACTGCTCAATATAGCTTTCCAGGGTATACTGGCAACTTCGCTACAGAGTTACAGCGGTGGCTGCACTCTCATCACAATCGAGAGGTTTGATGTTTATATCCATCGATCTGGCATTAATATAATTTGGGAGATTCGTGATACATCCATACCAACATCAGGAGATTAGTGATACATCCATCCGAACACATGTAATGAAGGATTGAGAGGTTTAATGTTTACCTTCCATCAATTCCGCCATTAGGACGTAAGGATATGTTCGCCCATCAACCCCCACATATTAAAAAATATGCATTCTGGATTTTTCTACAGAGCAACCCGTTTCACCATCACCAAATTACTGAAGATGATAGATCTATGGTCAGGGCTCTACATGATATGATTTCACTTGATTAATAAAGTACATTAGCATATTCTTTTAGCATCAGTCAAGTTCTCAAACAGGAACTATTATGACAATTTCTACAAAGAAACATGTACTATTATCATCGATTACTTATCGGTCTTTATAAGACATTGGGATCTCAGTCCCTCATTTTATTACTTGAAAGTTCACATCTCCCAACAACATCATTATCATACTTATCAAATCTGGGTATATACCCTCAGTCTATCACTAATCACTGTTACCAACTATTAGGTAACTATTACCTCTAGGTCCTATGACCGATGTATACATGATACTTGTAACACAAGCATCTCACATGGCTCACAAGGCCATAAAGTGTCTTGTCATCTTTCACTAGGCAACATCTTGTTCATATGGCTCACAAGGTCAATCAACATCTATATCAAATAATCATCATAGCTCATATTTGGCTATGCTTATCATAGCATGATACCTATATGGTTGATACATATGATAACAACCATAAAAATCACTTATCACATCATGTGATACAATAGTAACACCACCATTCCTTTATCAGGATTAGGGTTTACTATCAAATAGGATTTTCCATTCCATTACCCAATTCAGGGTTAGGATTTCCCATTTCACATTAGTTAGGGTTTCATGTTTACATTATTAGTCCAACCCAAAATATTACTCCACACCTCTAGGAGCATCCATTGACATCTCAAGTATTCACTTAAACTTATTACTTTCATCAAATATCATTAATGATTATTAATACAAGGTATGAGATCATTTCTCATCCTTTCCATGGTATGATTATATCATACTCATTAGTTTGGCTTAACCTTTCTCTCAAGGTATATAGCCCATGCTTATCAAAATACATCAAACTCATTACATCTTATTGTAACAGTTTACATAACACTCTTCATGTGTTTCTTATCCATAAATATTGGGTTAGAGGTTCATCAAGGTATACCTACCCTAAAATGCAAAATGTAATAACTATCATGTCTTGATGTATCACTTCTCTCATCACTTCTAACTTTCCTGAGTTTATCAACTTATCTGGTATTAAGGTATTTCCCTCTTAATACTTTTAACCACTAACCTATCACATTTATCTTGTAGTGCATAGGTCACACATTAGAATTGTTCAACTATCTTTAATGATATGGACTTATCTAGTGATAAGGACATTGCTTACTATAAGGTTGCCTATAATCAACCACTTGAAATATTTCACCTTTATATGGTATTTCCTTCTATTTCATCATTAGGGTTTTCTTATACCATTACCTAAAAAGTAGGGTTATGGTTTATTGTCATTTTTCCTAGGATTAGGGCTTTATGTATGTTAACTTCAAATTAGGTTTTCACATATCTTTACCCTTATCAGGGTTTCTCATCACAACATTGCATTAGGGCTTCACATGGCATCATCCTCAGTTAGGATTTCTCATGGAATCACCCTCAATTAGGGTTCCTCATGGAATCACCCTTGATTAGGGTTTCGCATGGAATCACCCTTATTTAGGGTTCCTCATGGAATCACCCTTGATTAGGGTTTCTCATGGAATCATTTCTTTTAATTAGGGTTTTTCATTATATTACCCTGAATTGGGATCTCCCACATTATCACCCTATATTAGGGTTACACCATTACCTAAATTAGGGTTTCATCTGATATTTCCCTGAATTAGGGTTAGGCTCAACAACCTTCTTGATTTGGGTTTCATGATCTCTTTATTAAGGATCATACCCTAATTACATAATTATTCATGTTGAAGGTGTTAGGGCTTGACTTTTACATGATTATTATACATGTATGAATTCCTCTCTCTTTCATCCTTTCTAGAATATTGACTATGTCAAATTTGGTTATATTAGGTCAACCAACCCTTCAATTAAGTACATTCAATTAGGATAGACATAGTGTATTGAAGTATTGCTTATTTAAGCTTCAAGGATTAACTCACCTAAGGCTACCAATCACTTGGTACCTTAAAGGTACAACCCTAGTGATTATCTTTGAGATAAATCAGTAAAAATTATAGGGTCAATTGATCCTTCATCACAATAAGTTTTCAATTGATATGATCACATTGAATCACCAAACGATCTTGACCCTTTACTCTCTAAACGGTTTGAAACAGTTTGGGCAAATTGCCCTTGAAACCATTTGGGCAAGAAGTGTATTGAAACCGATTGGACATGGGTCTCCAAATGGTTTGAGACCATTTGGATCTAAATGGTCTTGAGACCGTTTGGACTCAAATGGTCTTAAGACCGTTTGGTCCAAACCCTCTCAAAATCGAATGGACCAAAAAGGTCTTTCAACACTTAAACAGTTCAAGGTTTCAATCAATGAATCGACTATCAATTGAATCCTTGATTCATTCATCAATTGAACTATTGAATCATCCTTCAGTTGGACCATCAATTTGGGTTTGAACCCAATTTAACTAGGATTTATAATCAAGAAACCTTCAATTAGGGTTTTGAAATCAGTTTTGAAATTGAGGAACCTTCAATGGTTAACATTGTGAAACTGATTCAATTGAAATCAATGAATCATCATCAAATTATGATATGACCTGACCTCAAACGGTCTTGAGGTCATTTGGATGACCTGGAAATGGTCTTGAGACCGTTTTCCCCATCCATCATTGAAATTTGTGAAATTCAATTAGAGTTTAGATCATTGGATTGATCATCAAATTAGCTATTGATTGCATTCAATTTGATGTCTCTGGACCTTCAATTACTCAACCATACTCAACCCTAGACCTCCAAACGGTCTTGGTTGACATCCAAACGGTCTTGAGACCATTTGGGTGACCTCTAAATGGTCTTGAAACCGTTTGGGCTAATCAACTCAAAATTTTAAATCAACCAATTGAAATTTCAGCACTTAACCCGATTAGGGTTTGATAATTGAATAACCTTCAACTGATGAACCCTTTGAAACAAATCAATTGAATTTAATGGGTCATCAACCATCAACATAAGCCTATGAAATCCAAATGGTCAACCATTGCAAATGGTCAACCACTCCAAACGGTTTGAAACCTTTTGGTTTCAAACGGTTTGTTGAAACTGTTTGACCAATTTCAATGAAACCAATTGGTCTCCAACTTTTGAAACCGTTTGCCTAGGATATTTTTGAGGTGTGTGTTTATGATGATGTCATCATCATCAAGCTATTATCCTTGATATTTTTCTGTAATTTTCATGGTGGTTCCATTTATTTCATCAAGTGAATTGCAAGAAGAACAAATGATCTACAATTGATAAGGAATTAAGTGCAATAACAATATTAAGGGTTCAAGTTATAATACCCACCTCCAATTGAGCTTCAAAGCTTCAACCTCCACATCTATAATGGTGAAAGCAACACCTTCAACTATCCCAAGGTCGTCCTCAAGCTTTGAGTGAAAAGGAATGGCTAGAATTGAAGATCGAGTGAAGATAAGAAGAAATCAAGCATTGATTTGTGATTTCCACCATGGAATCAAGGTGAAAGAGGGCCATGGAGCTTACCTACAGGTTGGGAGTCGTCCTACTATTACTCCTAAGCTCCCTTGGTCGTTTTGAAAGCAATAAGTGAAAGTTTCTTCGAAATTACCCATTCAAGCTATGGATAAATGAGTATATATGAATTTTATTGAAAATTCATTTAAGAGAGAGAAAATAGGATTTATCTCCTCTATTTCCATGCCACTTGCCCCCTTATCTTCCTTAGATACTAGGATATCTTCTTTGCCTCTTATTACTCTCAATTATCCATGATTTAAAGAAAAGCAAATCAAACACCTTAAATCATATAATACTAATATCCATAAGTTAGTGGATATTTCTTTTTCTTTTCTTAATGTGAGTGGGTTCTCCACTCACATAGATAATTCCATTTCCTTTGCAAGGCACAAGGATGTACACACTTGTTTATTTTCAACCAATACAATTTTGGTTGAAGGGCAAACCAATTAATATAATTATTTTTGCATTAAGTTGAATTAGGGTTTTACTTATGCTTAAATCTTGATTATTTTATTATCAAGATTCTCTCTCCTTCAAAGTGATACAAATGAGATGCCCCTCTCATTTTCTTTGCTCTATATGATGCCAAGAAACATTAGGGACTATTTTGAAGTGGTAATTTTCATATTGAACCCTAGGTTTTGGGTAATTACGCTGGGGTGGAATAGCTCAGGTGGTGCGGCTTACAAGCCCCTTGCGAGGGGGCACAGGTTCGACTCCCAGCATTCCATCGAAGTGAATTAGCCCACGCGTCGGCCGACCAATGATGCGACTACTTAGTGGTCCCTGTATGGGTGGGGGGGCATCTGGGGGTTTACGCTGCATGTAGGGGTCACAAAGTTGCGCTCGTGCGGGAATGGTTCCCTCGTCATCAAAAACAAATTGCATATTATACCAAAACTAGGTTTTAATGCACAAACATTGCTTTATCAGCTCTTTCTTAGTACTCAGGCTTTCCCAAGCCATACCTATGCATCATCTTCATTCTCATGATGCTTCAACACATGAGGAACATTTAATCATGTAAAATTTGCAAGTTCACCCCTCAACTTGGGTAATTTGCACTTTAGTCCAAAATAAGAAAACATTGCTTCAATATTATTCAAACAGGACCAAAATTGAAACATAAGTTCCTCTTAGGCCTTAATTACTTTTCCCAAAATAAAATTAAGGATCTAATTAACTTGCTTAGGCAAAACTTCTAGGGTTAAGGAATAACCCATGTTAGGGATATTACATAGGCCTTCCAACAGTCATTGGCAGATAAAAAAGTAGGTGTCAGGCTACATAAAAGAGAGAATATGAAGGAAATTGTAGGGATGGATGGAAAATCTTTTATTTAGCCAGGAAAGGAGGTACTCATGAAAGACATATCACAAGCCATACCAATGTACTTGATGAGTATTTTCCAGTTGTCGGTGGGGACACTTGGCGAAATTCATAGCCTTATTGCTAGATTTTGGTGGGGTGCAAAAGATAACAACATGAAAATCTCATGGATGAGCTAGAACAACCTATGTAGACCAAAAAGATAGAGGGAACTCAGCTTTAGAGATTTGCATGTTTTCAACTAGGCTTTATTGGAAAAACAACTATCATGACTTGAAACAAACCCAAGTTCTTTGATTTACAGAGTATTAAAAGCTAAGTACTTTCCAAGGACAAACATCTGGGAGGTAAGAGAGGATACAGTCCTAGATACACATGGAGAAGTCTCTAGAACACGAAGGCACTACTGATGGAAGGGATGGAGTGGGGGATAGGGAATGGGGAAGAAGTGAGGATATGGAAGGATCACTGGCTACCTTAAGAGGAGGATACACTAGAGAGGCTTTAGAGTACAAAAAGGTCATAGTACAACTTTGTGATGTATTTGATGACACCGGATGGGGAGGCATGAGATAGATAGGATAGAGAGGTGATTTTTGGAGTCATATATAGAGTGTATATGTTCTATTCCCCTAAGCATGAGTAAACCAAAGGATGTATGGTCCTGGTGGATGGAGCCGAAAGGAGTCTTTATGGTGAAATCAGCCTACCAGTTGGGGCTACTGGGGAAGGAAGAATATTGAAGGTTCATAGCATTCCAAGGGGATCAGGTATGGATCAAGATATGAAGATCAAACTAGATTCCAAAGACTTCCCCCTTATTATGGAAGATACATACTGGAGGCTTAACTACCAGAGGTAGACTTTTTGACAAGCATTGTGTGGAGGATGGTAGCTGCACCTGATTTATGTCAAAGAAAGAAACCATACCGCATATGCCTTTTAGATGTCCAAACGTAAGGGAACTCTGGGACCAAATTGATAGTGGTGCACAAAAACAAGTGGATGAAGTGCAAGATGGGGAAGGAGGGGAGGCATTACAACGATCCTTGACCGTCTGTCAGAGGATGAGTGTGAAGTGATAGTTGCTACCATGTGGGCAATCTGGAGAAGCATGAACAACATAATTTTACAGAGTAATGTGACCAACAACAAGTTCATTTACAGAACTCCTTATCCATGATCAGAGACTTTAGGGAAATACAGGCAGAAGGTAAAGCAACCAGGCAAGCGATGAGAAGCAAGATGAACCCACATTGGGAACGTTCAGGCATGGGAAATGTGAAGATAAATGTAGATGCTTCGGGTGGAGAGGACTTAGGTGCAGCAACCAGTATGGTATCACATGACCATGAAGGCAGACTGATGGCTATGGCAGGCTACAATCTTGGTGAGGGGCTGGACATCAATGTTGCGGAGGCAATCAACATGAAGAGGTCGTCGAAATGGGCAGCCAACTTGGGTCTCTCTCAACTTGAAGTAGAGAGTGACGCCTTAGAAGTGGTTCATGCATGCAAGCAAACAGAGGTGAGAAGAGACTACCTAGGGAGTATAGTGGAAGATATTGATTTTCTTAGTAGGAGTTTTAAGTCTTGTTTCTTTTGTTTTTCTAGATGTAGCAACAATTGAGCGGTACATGTCGTTGCAAACATAGCACGTAGAGGGTCAGTAAGTAGTTTTTCCTTTCACAAAATTTTCTTTGTAGAATTGTGAACTTGGTGGCAATATATTTATCCTATATATATAGTTGATAGGGGATCACAATCATATGATCCCTGATCCTTCCATAAAAAAGAAGAAAATAAAAGCACCAATCATAATCTCAGCATTCTATAAGATATATTAAACAACATTGTTTATTACAAGCTCTCAATTACATATTCAAGAGCACAATTTTATAAGCCTTCTCATGTATACTGGGGATCTCAAATCTAGTACACTAAACATAGCTCACCAATCCCATCAACTTCTAGCCATCTTTGAATCTATAAAATACATGAAACAAGGCAGGTCAAGCACACAAGGTGATGACTACAGGGCTATAAGATACATATACATAATCTTTGCATAATTTGAAAAGATTTGCAGAAGTAACAAGCAAGAATAACCAAGTTACATATTTAGCAAAGTGAGGGCATGTGTTTTATGTCATTTTACTCCATTTATACTAACAATATCATGTATCATAAGGCTTTTGATCAAATTTCCATTGGAAGGATCCGTTAGGGTGATCAAGATTAGCTAACCCTTTTATACGTGAGGGATCTCGACGCCATTGCCAAGATCTAACCCTATTTCTATGTAAGGGATATCAGTGACCAAAGTCATTGAGCAAAACCCTATTTCAACATTGTGTAATGGATTTTCCATATTATGTTTACAAGTTATACAACAATAATACGAGATAAACCTCGAGTACATATGAGGATAATACATGACATTATTTGAGCAAGCAAAGAGGCATACACATGTATCATAATTCAAGAAAGAAAGACACATTCATATACTTTTAAAGTATGTGCATGTGTCAGAGATCTCAACTTAACTTAGCATTGACCATCTAGCCATAAGCAACACCTGATTAAGAATAAGATTGTATACATGCATTAGTTTCTTATCATAAATCTTGACTAGCATAATTTTAGGGTTTTGTCCAAGCTAGGTTCCAAGTTTCTTATTAGTTCATTAGCTAATCATTTATTTCTTTAGAGGTCATCAAGGAGGTGTGGTTCAAGTTTCATGTAATTTTGAAGTTCCATATGGACATTTCAATATTGAGTTATTTATGTGCATAACTAGGTCAAAAGACTCACAATAGAGCAAGAAGGGTCATATCTTATCAAGACAAGGGGTCCAAGCATCAAGCATGTTTAGATCTTCAATATTAGGATATATGAAACACATTCTATTATCGGTAGATGTCCCATAGGGTCTGCGCACCATAGTCCCAACCTTGGGTATATATGTTTCAACATACATGCAAGCATCAACATAGCTCATATGTCATTAAGTGTCAACATGTGACTCAGGAAGGACATCCACATTTAAGAGACCAAGAATAGAAGGATCAACACTTATTTGAGAGGGGAGAACATAACAATATGACCCATAGATTTTAGGGAAGAAGTAAGGGAATCAAGTTATATGTGTGCAGAATAGATCAAAACTAGTGGATTTGAGTGACATGTATATCATGATTTGAAAGGGGGTTATCAAAGGAAGTAGGGTTACAAGAATCACATAATGTTTATTTCATAGGTCTAGTATAAATTGATACATTAATGGGGTCAAATTCAACATTTGATCAAGGTATAACCGTTCAATTTCATACATAGGCAACCACCATGCATAACATGGCATGAGGACGAAACAAGAACATAAATAGAGAGAGAGAGACATCATGGGTGTGAAATGTATCATGATGGGGCTGAGTATTGTTTTCCACATAGATTGAACATAAGATGTCATTATATAGTAGTATTAAACAATTAGAATCAAGCACATCATTAAAGTCCAATAAGAAGCCACATTCATGTGTTTGGGTCAACCATAGGTCAAAAGAGATGATTCATACCCACATTAGATCAAGAGTACATATAAACAACTTTTTTTATTCTTAGATATTCTAGGGGGCATAAAAGGTTTGTCGTTTATCATAAACATGCATTAAATGTAGTCAAACATAGGAAAAGTTCGTATTTAGTGAATACTTGGGAGAAAATGTTGCTTTTAGAGTCTTCAAGTAGGTTCATGTTGTAGATTTCATTGATGTGATCAATTTAGTATATAATTTTGAATGATTTGGCTTTAAGATGTGGGAGATATTAGATTTTTAAGGTTAAACCTAGAGCTATTGAGAAAATCATATGAACGCTACCATTATCATTCGATCAGGGTGTGTCATTGATTGTCCATCCAACCTCCAGTGATGCACCATGTTGTGGAAGTGGTCTGTGTGGCTTTGGGAGCAGTTGATCGGCCACCCCACTTGGTTCATCCATAATCCAGTTCAACCCTAGGTCGGCTTCTTGCTGCACCCACCTGGTTGCACTACAACAGAACCGACATTTAGTGTCAGTTATTTAAGGCCTATAGTGTCGGTTTCCAAGCGACACCTATGTGGGCGACGCTAAAAGCCCAGCCGTTACGCGTCGGTTCCAAAACTAACACCAAAACCCTTCGCGCGCCACCGAAAACGCACCAAAACCCTTCGCGCGCCACCCCAAAGTTGTCCGTTATTAGATAAAAAACCGACACTATATCAATCCCAGAACGGCCGTGCTGGCCAGCACGGCCGTGTTGTATGGTCAGCTGCCACGGCCGTGCTGGCCAGCACGGCCGTGGTGTTAAGTAAATAGACATTGGTTACTAGTATGGAAACTGACACTGTAACTTTGTGTGTCGATTTAAACAAATAACCGACGGCCGTGTTGTCTGGTCCAATGCCATGGCCGTGCTGGCCAGCACGGCCGTGGTGTTGAGGAAATAGACGTCGGTTACTAGTATGAAAACCGACACTGTAACGATGTGTGTCGGTTTTATTCAAATAACCGATGCCTATTGTTTGGTTTTTTTTATCAGTCTGCAGACCTGCTGTATGGCTGGTCACAGGATAAGAAACCTGTAGTTCACAGAACTGTAGGTTTTACGACATCCATTGATATCAGCCAACAACAGGCCACAAACCTGCAAAATTAACAACAAAAATATATACACATACATTAAGCAATGAAACTTGTAGTTACATTTGATTTTCACACATTTAGAAACATTCATGTAGCTAGCAATTTGTAGTTCCATTCATTTTCACATTCACACATGTAGAAACATTCATATAGCAACCAACAGTTTCATTCATTTTCACTCAGACACATGTAGAAACATCCAGACATGTAGGAACATTCACACATATATTATAATTCAGAAATTCATTTACAAAATATCATTCTTTATGCATTATTCGCTATCAACATCCTAATTATATTTTAAAACCCCCACTACTTGTATGGTTGTTGCCCATTCTTCTCTTACTTCATTTAATTCTCCCATCGTATAGGGAGCATGTACATCTGGTAAGGCCTTTCCTATAGTGTGGTCAGTTTTAAACACCTGTAAAGAGAATGATGTATATATATAATTAATGAGCTATAAATAAGATTGATATATTTCATATTATCTAATGATACTATATAATACCTCAGCAATACAATTGATGTCCAGTGCGGCATATTTGATAATCATGTGCATAAATCGCATCACATAGTATCCACATGCCCATCTGTTGTCTTGTGTAGCACACTATAAATTCAAACATACAAAATATTAAAAAATACAACTAATTAAGCACTGTTCACATAAATAATATATGCATATATTGCAGTCGGGAACTTACGTTCACGTTCTTCCAAATTATTGGCTGGTTTTTTTTCGTGGGGACCTTTCCTCCAGCCTTTTTGAACTCATCAAAACCCCTACATGTTAATGTAACACAGTACATTGCATAATTAAATAGTAATATAATAACATATGTTAACGGATATGAAAATGAAATATTTCTCACCGGAATAATGCCATTTTCATTATGTGTCCATATTTTGTATTCAATTTCATCCCACTAGGATCTAGATAATAGACCGTGAACATCTCGGGGACAATAACCAGTAACTCCCAATGCTTACCACTAGAGGTAAAAAAGTTAAAAATTAATAACTCAAAATCCACAATAAAAATGTAATTTTCTTAAGTCCAAATTATAATAAGCAAAGTAAACTTACTCTACATTGAATGGAGCCATTATCAACGTCTTCTTATTTTGAGCAAAAATTGTAAAAGCCTCACAACAATATTGTTGAACTGACGGAGGGTCTTTAGCTACTAAACTAATCAAAGATGGAATCAAAAATCTTACATGTTTGAATGCAAAATCTGCACATATCTTGTCTAAGTAGCTACAAAATATGTATTAATTACGCATGCATTAATAAATAAGAAACCAGATCACCAGATCCTACAAAAGGTATATGGATGTATAAAGAAGATCTCACCTTATCCATATCTCTATCACACTAGTACATAACCAATCATATCGAAACAACTCCAAAATATCTTGTATAAATAGTTTGCTTTCGTATGATTGACCTACAACATCTGAATCTATAGAAACAGTTATAGGGCAATTTACATCATGTTCGCCTAACCATATTGCCATACCCCTACAATTAGGACCTAACGGGACAGGTAGGTCCTGTGGAACCCAACTGGGTAATGTAGGAGGTGGAGGTGGAGGTGGAGGCCTAGATGTTGTGGGTGTCTTCTTTTTAACCTGTATATATATATATATATATATATATATATATATATATATATATATATATATATCTATTTCAGATCAACTGACATCATATACACACACTAACAATTTAAAGTAATGTAAATTTACCATACAGTTTCAGTAAAGAGGACATCCGCTTTTTGCCACAATATCACTCCGCCTTCTGCCTCACCAAACGTTTCACAATCTGGGTGAGGATATGGCAATGCAAGATGAATCCACTTGGAGAATATACGTACCGGGCTCACACGAATCCAACCAGCTGGTAATGGAGACCCGTGAAACGTATCCCCTGGTAGGGATGGGTAATCTGACGCCTCTGCAACGACATATTCTTGACTTTTTAGACGGCATGGCTTCAACCCCTACAAATTTTTGTGTAAAGAATGTTATATACATATACATATCATCTTGAAAACATATCATCTTGAATTAAAAAACTAGTTACTATGTCATAAAAATACTTACAACAGATGTGCTAGGTGGTGGGTCTACAAGATTTCTCGCAACCTCTGTAGTAGGAGTGCGAGACACCATAGGTACTGTCTGGTAAGTGGCAGTCTGAGATGTTTGCCACTTTTTCATTGCTTCTTCGAGTTTCCTATCAACTAGCTTATCTACCTATACATGGATAAAAGAAACGTTAGCTTCTAATTATTGAATTCTCTTTTATAGTAAGATTATAAAGAACGAATATGTTACATCTTCTTGTGAAAGTCCAGCTTTTGGGACATGTTTGCGCTGGGATGGCCCAAAAAAAGCTTTGATGCCCACACCAGTGCCAGCAGCCCTAACACGTCCAGGATGCTCTGGGTTACCCAGAGCAACTGTCAATTCATCCCTTGTGCCCTCAGGGATGAACTTGCCTTATTTCCTCAGCTCGTGCAGCTCCCGCTAATTGCTAAAACAAAAATTAAGTAAACACCACAAATAATCAATATATATTCAAACGATTGTTGTAAGACTTTTACCATTTTTGTAGCTACCTCAGCAGTTGTGGGCTTCCTTATTTCTCCCTTCTTATTTTGTCTCACAGCTATCCAAACATCATGTCGAGGCAGAGGTGTGCTACCTATAGTAGAGGATTCCTGAGTAGCAGCAGACTGAGCAGTAGCCTCATACTTTAGTCTTTGGCGAATGCCTGCATACCCCTTTGGACCCATTGTGTGGTCATGCACATTCAGTGCACGCCTTGATTTTTGTGCCTCACTGAGGGCCTAGCTAGTATGCACATTAATGATTTGGTTAGTAACACTAAATGTTAATCTTGAGATAGTTGAATACAACATATATTAATGAGATTGGGATTGAAGCCTAATACCTTGAATTCATCAGTTTGTCTTGAAGCAACAAACGCGTCCCATTCTTCTTTGTCCAGGAAGTTCCACTGTTCAGTGGTTGTCTTCTTCCTTTTGTCACCTTCTCTTATGTATTCTCGGGTGAGATTTGTCCTATAGTTCCTTAGGACTCTCCCACGGAATTGCATCACGCATTTACGATGTAGCTTTTCATCCAATTCAAATATACTCTGCAAAATAGAATTGCTATTAACTAGTATCCAAGAAATTTGTAATCTACAAAATAGAATTGCAAATTAATAATAACTCATGCATAAATCCTTCCATATTACATCTTTCTTCTCCTTAGGAACTTGATGCCAATAATCTATCTTACAACCGTAATGGCTACGAGTAACATACCCAAGATATGAAACAAACGAATTGCGATTCACACCAGATGCATTTCCTGCATTATCAAAATCCACAACAAGTTTGGGTCCATTGCCCTTTTGCGCTATTAACTTCTTCATCATAGTGATGCCCCTTCTCTTGTCAGCTTTTTGGTGCTACTGATCAAGTGCCTCAAGTGCTTCAGATGGTACATGTGCATCATCAACCTAAAATTTGACAAAATAAACACATTTACAAGATATAACAATAAATGGACATATAGTTAGAAATATATGATATATTTTTAAAACTTACATTGTCAGGCGGAGCATTTATGTCCTCACCCTCACGGTAATCATCAGCACGCTCATCAGGAGAATGCTCAGCCATCTGAAAGTTCACATTCACATTGTAAAGTTCACATTGTAAAGTAATTCAGTCTATAAAGTTCACATTGTAAAGTTCACATTCACATTGTAAAGTAATTCACATTGTAAAGTTCACATTGTAAAGTAATTCACATTGTAAAATTCACATTGTAAAGTCCACATTCACATTATAAGTAATTCACATTGTAAAGTTCACATTCAGAAAAATAAAACATATAAAAAAAATATAAACATGCCTCTAATATTGTGATTTTTTATCAATTAACAATCCTTCATTGTGATCTCCGCGCACATACAAGTCATCATTAGCTTCAATTATTGGTGGTGTTGGCAACCCAACTGAGAATGGACTGGAGTCATCATACTTATCATAGTACTCTTCTTCATCTATAGGATCTTCAATGAACTGTCTTTTACCATGAAGAACAACCGACCATTTATCATTTGCAGGATCATCGATATAAAATACTTGTTTCGCCTGTGATGCCAATATGAATGGTTCACCCTTCTCGCCAATCTTTTCAAAGTTCACTAACGTGAAACCCAATTCATCCACTATAACTCCTTTGGTGTTATCAACCCAATTACATTTGAAGAGCGGAATTCTGAAATCTATGTAGTCAAACTCCCATATGTCTTCAATGACACCGTAATATGACATTTCAGCTTCACGTGGATTCTTATCCTTTGCACTTGCAAAAAACATAGTCGATGCTTGAAGGGTGACCCCACTGTTTTGGACAACACTCTTATCATCTTGGCGCTTTGTGTAATATGTGAATCCATTAATGTCATACCCTTCATAAGACATAACAGTCAATTTTGGTTTAAAGGTGAGGCATTTGATAGTTTCAGTAATATCATCTGGTGTTTGAGATAGTTGATGTAAGACTTTATCTTCAAACCACTTAATAAATGTCTTGTTATGCTCTCTAGCAAGCCACATTGTATTGGCTCGAGGATATTGTCTCTTGATGAAATTGGTATGTTCCTCGATATAAACGTTCACTTCGTCCATGTTGTGTAAAATATACAAGTGACCTTGTTCCAACTGCTCACGGCTGATTACTTTCACATGTGATCCTAAAATTCCTTTGCCAAATTGCTCGTCAATATTCTTGTCATTATCAGGAGTGTCATTACCACTGAGAAAGTCATTGCAAAAATCCATAACCTCTCTCGCCACATAACCCTCGATAATACTCCCTTCAGGCCGATAACGGTTTCAAACATCACTTTTAAAAATGCTCATGTATCGTTCAAAGGGATACATCCAATGCAAGAAAACTGGTCCCAACATTTTCACTTCCCTAGTCAAGTGGACAACAAGATGTACCATGATATCAAAGAACGATGGAGGAAAATACATCTCAAGATGACATAAGGTAACAACCACTTCTCTTTGCAATTTATCGAGGGTATCAGGGTCAATAACTTTGCTGCACAGACTGTTGAAAAAGAAACAAAGTCTGGTGATTGCAAACCTTACATGCTTCGGCAATATAGATCTAATTGCCACAGGCAATATTTGTTGCATTAGAGTGTGACAATCATGAGATTCAAGACCTATCAACTTCAGATCTTTCATTGATACCAATCTACGAATGTTGGATGAGTAACCATGTGGCACCTTAACATTTACCAAACATTCACAAAAAGCTTTCTTCTCCTTTCTAGACAATGTGCAACAAGCGGGAGGTAAGTATGTTCTCTGATTTTCCATTTCACGAAATTCTGTTAATTCTAATCTTATTCCCATTTCACGTAGGTCCAGTCTGAATTTTATCCCATCTTTAGTCTTACCTGGTATATTCAACAAAGTACCAATGACACTATCACAGAAATTTTTCTCAACGTGCATGACATCGATACAATGCCTGACTATCAAAGAACTCCAATAAGGAAGATCCCAAAATATTGACTTCTTCTTGAATAAATATTTGTCACTCCGTGTGGCCATAGTAAATTGTGATATGTTACCAAATTCATTGACAAAGTCTTTTACTCTTTCATAAACAACCTCCCCTGGTATAGGTTTAGGTGCACTCCATTCCTCATTCAATCCATTGAATGCTTTGCACTTCCTACGATATGGATGGAATTTTGTAAGAAACCTTCGATGACCGAGATATACAGTCTTACCGCCATGTTTTAGTCTTGTTAAATCAGTGTTCTCTTCACATATAGGACACGCTTTAGCTCCTTTGACACTATATCCAGACAAATTCCCATATGCTGGAAAGTCATTAATAGTGCAAAACAACATAGCATGCAAACGAAATGTCTCTCTTCGTGAAGCATCATAGGTCATCACACCTTCACCCCAGAGTTTATTTAAGTCATCAATCAGAGGTTCAAGATAAACATCGATGTCATTTCCAGGTTGTTTAGGGCAATGGTTGCACTGAGGATATCCAGAAAAATTCCTTTGATTTCGTCACCAGTGCTGACTTTCAAGTTGTTACCGCAATGCCTACATGGACAGTAGAACCTATCTCCAGGTTGTTTCCTATGTTCCTCGGCAAATCTAATAAACTAGTCAAGACCAGAAATAAACTCTGGGGTGCAGCGATTACGAATGGACGTCCATGATCTATCCATTCTATGATCAAAGAGAAAACAAGTATATATTACAACAAGATTAGGGTCTAGGGTTAACAGATTATCATTTTTGCATGGTTAAAACTTTAGGCCAACAAATACATGTGTTGTCATTCTTATATATAATAAATGTGTACCACCTATCCCATTCTTGAACACCTAATCTCACTAGTAAGTGTATAATGTGTATTGGGTTTTCGAGAAAATTTCGGCAACATTTCCCCACTGTTCTCCAAGTACATATGTACTTAGAGAACAAACGGGGAAATGCTACCAACATTTTCTCGAAAACCCAATACACATTATACACTTACATCCTAAGTGAGATTAGGTGTTCAAGAACAGTCCCAAACCAGGGACTATCCAAGATTTACTCCTAATGAGTAAATCTTGGACGGGTTTCTTGGCCAACAAATACATGTGCTGTCATTCTTATATACAATAAATGTGTACCACCTATCCCATTCTTGAACACCTAATCTCACTAGTAAGTGTATAATGTGTATTGGGTTTTCAAGAAAATTTCGGTAGCATTTCCCCACTGTTCTCCAAGTACATATGTACTTAGAGAACAAATGGGGAAATGCTACCGAAATTTTCTTGAAAACCCAATACACATTATACACTTACATCCTAAGCGAGATTAGATGTTCAAGAATAGTCCCAAACCGGGGACTATCCAAGATTTACTCCTAATGAGTAAATCTTAGACGGGTTTCTAGGCCAACAAATAATGTGCTGTCATTCTTATACCTACAATCCTAGTTCTTCAAGTTAGGGTGATTATTGATGTCTTTAAAAGCATGATTGGCAATTTAGGGAAAAGTTCATCATTTACATTCAAAGCATGTCACATGTGTGCATTACAGTTCATCATTAAGCAAGAAGGGTGATTAGGATTCTCACCAAGAACGGGTTTTGATTTTCTATACAATTTTATAAAAAAATGCACATGTATGCTATATATACTATACTTTTTGGAACCTTTATACATATCTGAACACCCTAAATAACCATACTAAACACCCAAATACTTTATAACACAACTATTAAACAATGATTATAGCTAAACTATTAAACAATAGACTTGTCACACATAAAACACCCTATACAACTATAAAATAAAAAAGTATTAAGATATGCATGATACAATAACTATTTTGCATCACATTACAGCAGACTTATCATTGATACCTTACTAACTTATTGCTACATTTACATATCATCACTTGATCAAAAATTACAACAGTACATTTAACCAAAGTATACATTCTAAAATCTATGTCATGATTAGTTACATGTAATTTACTTGGATATACAGCAGTACCCGATTACTATGTCTTACATATAAAGTATGCATATTAAATTAACTAAGGCTTATCATAGAACATGATTAGAAAATTAGGTAGATGATTAAATCATAATAAAATCAGTAGATAAATAAACAGAGCAGATTAAAAAAAAATGGCCAGCAGCAGCCTAGGCGTGCCTTGGCACCGCCCAAGCCGCCGCCAGAGCAGAGGAAGAAGGAAGAAGGTGGGGTGGGCATACCTTGCAAGAAGAGAAGAGCAGCGGCTGGAGCAAGACCTAGAAGTTGCCGGCGGTGAGGAGAGGAGCGGCGGAGCAGAGGAGAGCAGCTGGCAGTGCCGGCGGTGAGGATCAGAGGAGACGGCAATGAGGAGACGGCGACGAGTGGCGAGCGGCGACGGCGATGAGGAGAACTGCGGCGATGGCAACGACGGCGAACGGCGTGCGAGCAGACGAACGACCAGAGCAATCGGGGGAAATTGCCAGACCTAGCACACGTCACAATGAAACAGAGAACAATGGGGAAAGTTTTGTTTGCGGGGCTATTAACTGTACCATAGGCGTCGGTTATTCAAAAAAACCGAAAACTAAAACTAACTGTGTCGGTTCTGAACAAAACCGACACTAATATTGAATATAGTCGTCGGTTTTTAACTACACAAAAACCGACGACTATATTCATATGCCGATTAAAAAAAATGTTCTTGATTTATGGCCATCGTCATCAGTTTTTATTTACCAACCGACGCCATATGTCAAATTTTGGACGTAATGTTTTGGCTGGAAATTTTGGATTTGGCGGGTTTTTTTAGGTGTCGGTTTTTTAATTTGTAATCGACACTTAATAAAAGAGGTACCCGTGTCTAGTCTCCCTTCATAGATTGGATGTCGGTTTATTTAAACAACCGACACTGTAGAGTTTAGGTGTCAATTTTTTTATACAACCGACACCTTGAAAAGGGGCTTTATAAGCCATTTCTGTAGTAGTGTTGCTTGAGCATCATCGACATTGTGGTGGCTCCAGGTAGGAGCTCACCGACACAAGGTGACAGAGGGGCCTGCGAAACTCTATCATCATCACCAAACCATTGTTCGCATGCGGTGTGAATCTAGGGACCGGTTAAAGGCTTAAGAAATCAAAATAGATGAGAGGGGAGCGAGCTGCAAGGTTGGTTTCCACGACGGTGGTCCGTTTTTGGAGGTTGAAGAAAGAGAAGAAAAGGGTTCTAGATGGCGTAATTAAGAGAGAAAATAGGGGTAAATGAGAGAGAAAGAATAAATAGAGTGAAAGGAGTGATCAATTAACAAAAAGAGTGAAGAATTCGGTTTATAGGCGTGCTCCATCGTGGGGTTAGGTGGCCGCAACAACTCATGTTCCGGTGGTGCATACGGAAGTGGGGGAGATGAGCCCTTGGATCTCACATATCCAAGATCTAAAAGGTGAGAAGAGATGCAAATGAGGGCTTCCCCAATGAGGGTGGCTACTGGGCCATATGACACTCATATTTGGCCCATTAAGGTTCAAATGACTAGTAACTAATTAAATTAAGCACAATTTGTGATAATCTTCTTTAATTCATAAATTGGGCTCTCTATGTCCGATTGATGTGATTTTTGTGCCTTTCAAATAATAATTGAGATCTATAAAATATGATATATACTAGAAAGACAAAAAAATGTAGTGATGAAGTTCAATTCATATTTTAAGATGGTGACATGCCAAGGAATGGCACTTAATTCAAAAGTGCAAATTAAAGTCATACATTGCCAAATTGATCATCTATGTGATCAAATTGGAGTGTCACCACATTCGAACCATGAAATTGATATCCAACTGAATAAAAAGGGTGCTTGATGAGAGATGAAGGTGTCCAATAGAAGAGAGAGAAAACTAGGTTGTCACATCCTTCCCTCTTTAAAAAAAATCATCCTCAAAATTCGTTCAAGATCATAAACCAGAGTCAAAATCGACATAGTCATCATGCTTAAGAAACCAAGATAATGAATAATGGCATCCTCCATCATGGGGTGCACACGTAGGTTTCCATCATCAATGGTGTACCCATTCTGATATATATATATATATATATATATATATATATATATATAGAGAGAGAGAGAGAGAGGGAGGGAGAGTGTCAGGCTAGAATACACTGGAGAGTATTCAGAGAGGGATACACTCTAGTAGTTTTTCATGATGCAATATTTTTTTCAAAAATCTAATTATTTGATCTTCTTAAACATCTTGTGAATAGCTCATACAAAAAATTTGTACACATTTGGACATTTTTTTATGACCGAGAGAACCCATTCCGGGCGAAGCCGACATGGTAAACTCTCAAGGCATGAGAGGGTGTGGTCCGGTCACCCCCCTCCCGTGCCTAATCAACGTGAATTGTTGTTTGCAAAGTGCCTTCAGTGAGGTTTGAACTCGGGTCCCTCTTTGGGACGTACCGAGCTCTTACCACCCGGGCTACTATGGCCGGACCACATTTGGACATTTATAGGTCATGTTATAAAGACTACAAAAAATATGCATTTCAAATTAGTTTCGTGTATTGATTTTTTTGCCCTTGGTTGAGTGACTTACACTCATCCAAACAGGATAAAATTTTTGTATGTAGCCTAGTTATAGTATGACAGTGAAGATCAATGGTTTTCATTTTGCAAAAAATAGTCTTGATATGCAAACACACTCGAGTGTTTTCATGCGATCTGTACACTCGAGTGTATTCTATCCTAACTCTCTCTCTCTCTCTATATATATATATATAATGTATATATGTATATATATGTATGCATATATATGGATACACACATATATATACATATATATACATATTACTTGGTGTTACAATCGAGTTATGACATCATATTGAGATAAGGGTTCCATAATATTATCTCTACTACCTTAGAGTATGTTCATGTCTTCATTTGAGTACACGGTGTGTTATCCAAAATATATGTTATTAGCATTTCAAGCAAACATGTTAATCATCAAGACATTCAAATGAGAATATAATTGAATGTACATTTCATCTTTATACTATATTTCATGCATGTTTTAATTTCCCCCAAAATTGTACCAACTATTACCAATTGTGTTCATCATTTATCATTTTGGATCTAAAATTAAGAAATGTATTCATCATGTTTTTTCGAGTTGTAGCACCAAGAGCATCATCATATCGAGTTAATCATTTTTCATTTGGTATGATATTAGGCATGTTACCCCGAATTAATTCAACTAAGATCTCTAGGCATAATAGTATCAAGTTCATGATTTTAAACTTACATATTTCATGTATGGGATGGTTTCATATTTAGTCTAGCTGATGAGGGTGAATCATCAAACATATACCACATCTTAGACGTAAGTGAGACATTTCATGCACTAAGAATCATTGAGGAACAACATTATCATCAACATCTAGGTTTTGTAGTCATCTCATTCGTTTCTCGAAGGAGCTCTAAAAGCTCAAGCCACTCAAGCTAAGACCTCTCTATGTCAAAGAAAAACATGCTTACCACCAAAATCTACCCATACCCAATTTATACCCAACATGCCAAATGAGATAAACCACTAGATTCCTTTATATAATACCACTAACCTCAGTATGAAGCTCATCATGGAGATCGCATGTCATGTACATCATCTTAGGGTCATGGGACATCTCTCTCACGTATATACCAATAATCGTATATTACATTGCCTTTTTCTCTAGGGTTAGATCTTTTCATAGGAAATCAAGGGTTAAACCTTTTCAAGGGACCATAAACTAGATGATTGAAATCATATACTTAGAAGTAATCTAGCTAGGGACTCATCGTCATGTATTTCATCATTCATATTTTTCAACATTTCACAGATTTTGGAGTTTAGGTACTCTGACCTTCTCCCATGGCGGGTTGACTCATAATAAGAGGTCACCCTTTTCGTACATCCCAAGCTAGAGGTCCTCTTTGTTAATAGACTGAGGCATGTATCTGTCTCAAAATATATGTTGCATATTGTATCTCAACATGTACAAGACTAGGCACAAGCAAGCATACCAACCCACTAGTTATGTTTAGCACATCAATAGAGTCATATGTACCATACAAGGTGCTAGGCTTATCTAGCATTGCATGGTCAAAATCATCTCATATCGTCAAACATACTTGACCCTCTCATAACAAGATTGGGTCATATCCTCACCAAAATCATTATAAGCATTGTCCACATCATCGTTGTCCTTGTCATCATCATCATCAACAACAACAACAAAAAACTTAGGTCATCTAGGATACTTACTAAAATAACCTTTATCATGGATCTAGACAACATTAGAGACTACAAATAGCATCTAAACATTCCCATATATACTTGATGCTACATCTCTTTCTCTTAGGTTACATGGAAACTCATGACCTTTCTGTGTGTGGTAGAATTTTTTCAAAATGGAAGCGAACGGGGGGAGAGAGGCGGCGGCGGATGATTACGGGGATCGGGGGGAAGAGGTGGCGGTGGACGACCACAGGGGTCACGACGACACACACACCATAGGAGTAGACGATACATTAGGCGATTGGAGCAGAGTTGAACGCAGAAATCATGATGGAGGGGAGGAAAGGAGTCAACCAAAAAGCCCTAGGGTTCCAGCAGCATCGGATGTGGTAACACTAAAGGAAACCGGTACGGATAGACTAAGCATACCACAAGTAGGGTTTCGAGTTTCATTATGGCAGATCGAAGGGTTCCTCAAGAAAAACTCATAAGGAACCAGGTAGGCACATAGGACGAACAATTGATCATGGTGATGGTGCCAATATGATGGACGGGAGTAGCTTTTCAGAAGAACTCTTTCCTCCGCTGCATGGACATACTCACACAACTAGACAACATGAAAGCCAGTCAAGAGGAAATGTTTGGACAGTCAACAACATAAGATCTGGAAACATATCAACAGAACAAAGCACTTCAGATCTATTCTTGCACAAGTTATTTGAGGAGAATCTAAACCCATAGATGGTAAGCTTAACCTTTATTGATGACAAGCCTGACATTATAGTCGATCCAATGCAGGAAGCTTTCCTGATCAGGCTGTGGCAATATGAAGTTATAGTGAAGGCTATGGGAACCCAAATTGGTTACATGACTCTGCGAGATTGTTTGAGAGCCATGTGGAGTCTGGTTGGTTAGTACAACATATATGAACTAGATCTAAACCACTTTGTTATACAGCTGTTAGCAGGAGAGATTACAAGATGGCCATGATGGGAGGGCCTTGGAAAGTTTTCGGCTGCAATCTGTTAGTTTGGGATTGGAACCCATCCTTCATCCCTTTGAATGATCTTCCAAGGAAAATTGTATGCTAGATGAAAATACTCAACCTCCCACTCCACCTGTATGTCCAGACCATGTTCAAATGTATAGGAAAGGCACTTGGCCGATTGGTTAAAGTTGATGAGCATACCATCAAGAGAACGCGAAGCAAATTTGCAAGAATTCCTATAGAGATTGACACCACAAAACAATTGGCACCTTATATACAAATTAATGGCATCAATTATGAGATTGAATACGAAGGCCTTCCTTATGCTTTCACCAAGTGTGGGGAGGAGGGGCACATATCAAAACACTATGAATCGACAAGCGACCAGGGTCAGGTAGAAACTGAGAAGACAGAGCACCCCAAGAAGAGTAATGTTAGATCCACAAACCCTAAAGAGTCACCGTGGCAAACTCAGTGGAACAGGCATCGACGACAAAGAAAAGAACCAACAAGAAAATCTCTTGAAATACCAAGTGGTATGAGGAATCATTACGGCGATCTTACAGAAGATCATGGAGACGAAGAGATTGAACTAGGCAGCCATCTGCAAAATGAGACCGGAATGAATAACGATGGACGATACAGAACAGCTAAAGTGTGGAGGAAGAAGACAAATACAAAAAATATAGAAACAATAGAACAAAAGGTTGAGGTTCTCAAAGACATAACTAATGCTCTAACGTCCCACAGCAGGATCCAGGCAATCAACGGGCATAACAAGAATACAAAATACCATACAATGGTTAACCCGGATATCGATGAAGCGGTTGAAATTTTCTCAATACTTGAGTCCTCAGTTACAGAGGATACACCTACTCCAAAGGATCTAGACAGATGTGCAACCCCTGCCACGCTAACATCCGCTAAGAACAATAAAAACCCCAAAAAGTCCAAGATCGGGAAGATGTTCAAAGGTAGCGGTACGAGGATGAAAAGGTCTGGCTCAACAAAATCGAATTTGGAGGGTACACATAGAAGTCCTCGATAGAAAGGTACTTAAGACTCTGAAGTAATTCTAGAAGCTTTGAAGGCTGTTGCAAACAAAGAAAATGAATCACCGTCCCTGTAAGAGGACATTTTCCCACGGTACTCGAATATACCTCTTGTTTGTAATGACGAAGATCTTATGCTGGAATACCAGATGTATAGGTAACACTGATACATGCAGAATTTTGAAAGAATATATCTTTATTCACAAGCCCATGGTTACAGTTATCCTGGAGCCTAGAATTAGTGCTGACAAGGCAGTACACACCATCCGAAAGCTGGGATTTTCGAACTCTCACATATCTGAAGCTCGTGGATACTCGGGGGGGATCTAGGTATGCTAGAACTCAACTACATGCACCGTCGAAATCATCAATACCCATCACCAATTCATAACCTACAGAATCAATAACTCCTTTTACGCCACCTTTATATATGCAAATCCACATATACAGATACACAACCTGATCTGGAAGCATAAAACTGAGTTGGGAAATAGATATAAAGATCCATGGTTAGCTGTTGGTGATTTTAACACTACTTTAACTCCAGCTGAAAAGGTTGGATACCAGACCTTCAATCACAGGGAAGCACAAACCTTTACTGCCACAATGATGCAGGCAGGTTTATCTGACCTTGGCTTCTCTGGCCAACACTTTACGTTCCACCATGGTCTGAAACAAAGTAGATTTGACCGAGGATTAGCTAACTACGCCTTTCTTCAAAAGTTTCCTAATGTTTCTGTGTTACACCTAGCGAGGGTCGAATTTGACCATTGTTCCATGTTGATCAACATGGCTAGACGCAATAACTATCATGGTCGATTCAAGACAAAAGCTTCTTGGCAGAAGGAATTGTCTTTCAGACCTTGCATTGAGAATATCTGGCACAGGGATCTTAACTTCCAAAGTGCTCTCGCCATTTCCAGCCCGCACTTGAGAATCTCAGACAGTGAGCTGCAGAAGACTAAAAGAGCGCACAAAGATTGCCTCTTGCACAACATTAACACTCTGTAGAGAAACCTGGCAACCAGGTACGATGTTATAACAAATAATTTGTGCTTGACTAGGCAAACTGAACTGAATGATTTGTCAAAGAAGGAGGAAGAAGATTGGAAACAGAAAAGCCATATCAATTGGCTAAAGGATGGTGACTTAAACTCGCACTTCTATCATGCCTTTGTCAACCAGCGGGCAAGAATGAATAGATGTGAAGATATCAAAAGACCTGATGGAGGATGGGCTACTGAAACTAAGGAATTTTTTTTTTGGTCGGTAAAAAATCCTGTTGCTATTAGATGAATCCAAAACTCTAGGTATAGAGGTCTGTGCCCCTACAAAATTGGGATGCTAAAGAATCTGATTAAAAACTAAGAGTGTCCTGATTTGGACCTCCTGAAAGAACAAGAAATAAAAGAAAACAAAGACAGCCAGTAAACAGTTGACATCGCCAACAACTGAAGAGTCCACCATCCAAACCACCAACACTAATCACTATCGTTATGCACACCTTCAAAGAGTGATGTCTTTGGCTTCTGGAGGTTGTGTCTAGAATTGCAGGAGAACGTCAGCATTGCTAGAATCTAAGGATCAGTTGCTTCTCATTCGATCCTAATATATACATCACAAGAGGTGAGAGTCTCACAAGAATCCATCAAAATGTTGCACTGCACATTGGGATCCTGCGATTGGTCCACACTACTAGGCCTTCACTGGCATTAATGAGCACCCACAAATTTTTTAAGAACAAGTAGATCTATAACCCCATTCCTCCAGTCAACAGTGAAACGGTTCTTTGAAACCAAGTAGTACCGCACACCTACAAGGATGTATTCAGCACACAGCCAGATAAGCAAGAACAGAGTCAAGGTCTATTCGACTTTTTCCAGGCTGACTTTTTCTTCCTTTTGGTCCAATTATGTTCCAGATCTAGGACATTAAATTCCCAATTATCAGAATCAAAATCAGAGCCATTTGAGTCTTCTTCTTCCTCAAAGAGCTTTTCCTTTTGGTTCACATACTCAGCCGAGGAACCACTCTTCCATATCCTATTAATTTTCCATGACTCTGAGCCAGCATCTTCCTTAAAGCTCCTAGAAATTCCCAATTCCCATTCTAAATTGATACTATCTACATTGCAAACTGGGGTACTACCAAACATATCAGGTTCCCCCTGTTGTAGACTCGAATCAATGGAATAGTTGAGGAAAGCTTTGGAGCCACAGTTTATAACTGTCTCATTAATCTGTCGAGAGATGATACCTATGATAGCATCATCTTCCACCAACTGGTCAGGGAGATCAGTATCCTTACTTTCTGGAGTCACCTGCGGCTGCACACTGGTGGCAGTGTTGGAAATCCTTCGAGCACCTATCCTCTTCCCCAGATGCACCTGGACATCCCTCTCTGGAGGGGCCTTTCTCACCTTCATCGGGCAGGACAATGCCCTATGACCAAACTGTTTGCAGCTGGGGCAATGGGCAGGTTTAGCAACCACCGCCATCTTCAAAATCTTCAGTTCAGAGTCCACCTCCACCAATGTGGATTTTGGAATTTGGGAGTCGCAGTCCATTTGGATACAAACCAGTGCATCCCCGAGACAGCCAAAAGACAGAGAATTGTCGTCGATATCTACAGGTTTGCCTATGGTGCTGGCGACAGATGCAATATGCCTGCGCGTCCAAGGCAATCATGTGTTCTCGATTTTGAACCATATGGGAACTTACGTGAAGGAGAGGGGTTGGAGAGGAGCACCAGGAATCCACACGTGGACCACAACCAAGGATCCATCCATGAACCATAGAGCTTCATCTAGAACCCATTCCTTCTCATTGTTCGTCGGCATCTTGATGATATATCCCTCACGCTCTTCAGCTATGATCTCGACTGAACCGCTTGACCTCCATAGACTTCGGATCCAGCCATTGAGTTGGCCTCGGAATGGCTTCCTGCCCACAAAATGGATTGACAGGAACTCCTCCCAGGTAGGGATAGAGCACTCCTGGCTTGAAATAGAGGCGCACCTCACACCGTCGCGGAGGGCAGGCTCTATATACTCGACCAGATCTGCAATGATCTCCTCTCGACCCAACTTGTTGGGTTGAAGCCAATCAGCAATCGTAGAAGAGGGAGCTGCTCCTTTGGGACTGCTGCGAGAGGAAATCGGGGGTTTGGTGGAAGATGTGAAAGCCACCTCCTTCCCTTCTTGTGAGGCAACCCTAGACGGAGCAGTGGAATTGGCTTGAGGAGCGTTGCTACCTTCTCCATTTACCCCAGATTGGCAAATTGGATTTGTCACGGATGACTCTGCAGCGCCGCCATGCCCTCTTCCACCTCTTCCACCAAAGAGTCTCCCTCGCCCTCACCCCCGACCCCCGCGCCCACGAGCCATCTCCCAAGAAAATGGTTTTTACAAGATACCCCTTCTCTCAAGAAGGTTACAAGTTTTCAGCTTGGTTACATAATACTTTATAAAAATATTCACCACACCCAGCTGTGTCTTCCATCTGGCCATGCGGAGAATTCCAGGCTACTTTGAAGTCATTCCTAAATATCAGAGACAACACCTCACGAGGGAGGCTCAAATGGAGGAAATTGACGACATCCTCTTTTCTATGCATCCGTTCAAAGTGACAGGTCTAGATGGAACAACTACACACTTCTTACAATCTAACTGGACTAATGTTAAGGAATCAGTCACTAAAATGATCCAAGAGGCCCTCAACGCTTCCACTCTTGATGACAAACTATGCAATGCCACTATTGTGCTTATACCCAAAGAAAAGAAACTAGTATGTCGAAGTCAATTCAGGCCTATTTCACTCAATAATACTATCCTTAAACTTTGCTCGAAGGTTATTGTCGAACACCTGAAAAAGTGGCTACCAAAATGGATCAGTCCGGCACAAAGTGCATTTGTACCAGGAAGGAGAATTACTGATAATATCACTATTGTACAGGAGCTCATTCACACAATGAAAAGAAAGAACTCTAGCAAAACCATGGCCATAAAAGTCGATCTTACCAAAGCTTATGATAAGATGGTGTGGAGCTTCATCCAGGATACGTTAGAGATGACATATATTCCAATCAACATACAAAACTACATTATGAATTCCATCAGGTTTGGCAGCTCGCAAATAGCCTGGAATGGTGCGATGACACCAAGCTTCAAGCCATCCAGAGGTTTAAGACAAGGGGACCCCCTAAGCCCGTATATATTTGTCCTATGTATTGAAAGGTTAAGTCAACTAATTGATCAATTAGTGACAGAAAATAAATGGTTTCCTATGCAGCTAG
Source organism: Alisma plantago-aquatica (assembly GCA_963693085.1). Taxonomy (NCBI): domain Eukaryota; kingdom Viridiplantae; phylum Streptophyta; class Magnoliopsida; order Alismatales; family Alismataceae; genus Alisma; species Alisma plantago-aquatica. The sequence goes on along the minus strand of OY856412.1, from coordinate 875,296,000 downwards.
GGAGAGGAGGACCTAAAATAGCTCACTTATGTTTTTCTGGCGACATCATCCTTTTCTCTAAAGTGATTGAATCCAACATTAGCACCATCATGAAATGCTTCAATGAATTCGAACAAGCATCTAGACAAGCCATCTCTATCAAGAAAACTAAAGTTTTCTTCTCGAGAACTGTAACTCGGCAGGAAGCAGAAGCTATTTGCAGTAGATGTGGCCTACAAAGAACTCACGATCTAGGCAAATACCTAGGAGTACCCATAATACATAATCAGGTTAACAGAAAAACCTATAATGAAGTGTTGGAGAAGGTAACAAGTAAGATCAACTATTGGGCTGCTAAGAGATTATCTATGGCGGGGAGAGTGACCTTGGCCAAGAGTACCTTAACCTCTATACCTACTTACGTAATGCAGATGGCTAAATTGCCTCTACAATTATGTGATAGAATTGATGGGGAAATAAGGAGGTTCATATGGAATGGAGGGCGGAGTAAGAGGGGAACTCATCTCATATCCTGGAGCCATCTTACTAGTATGAAGATTCATGGAGGACTCGGGCTCAAATCAATGAAAGAATGGAACCAAGCACTCCTCATGAAGAACAGCTGGGACATCTACAACAAAAGGAGAACCATTTGGAGCGAGTCCATGACAAAGAAGATCTTAAAGGACAAGCCAGTTTTAGCACAGAACCTTTCCCATCTGTCCAGAAGCATCATCCTCACCAAACCGTTCATGGAAGCTAATACCTATCTTTGTCCAGTGAGTGGTAATTCCATAAAAGTATGGCACGATAAGTGGATACCCAATGAAGTTATCTTGAAAAACCATGCCTTACATCCCATCCCTGAAGAGCTAGAAGATCTGACAGTGAGTAGTTTGGTCAATATGGAAGGGCAGTGGGACCGGAGCTTCTTGGAACATTGGTTTCCACCTGATATCACAAAAGCTATATGTGAACTTAATCCTCCCATCAATCCAGATGCTGAGGACGTGCGGGTGTGGATGCTTAATGAAGAAGGCAGTTATACAGCCAAAACTGCATATCATGCTCTACGTGTTGATACAGAGATCAAAAGAAAAGGTAGTTGGCATCTAATATGGAATGCACAGGTGGCAGCACACATCAAGATGTTCATGTGGATTGCAACTAATGGAGCTCTCCTCACCAATTATAGCAGGAAACGCCGAAAAATGACAGCAATTTCAACCTGTCCTAGATGCAATGAAGAGGATGAGACCAGCCTACATGATCTCCGTGATTGCCCAGAGGTAAAAAGTGTGTGGCATACACTGCTTAGACTTCATACTTCTCACCAATTATGGACTACAGATAACTTTGATTAGTGGATGAACCAGAACATCAAGGCCCCTAATCACCACAAACATCTGTTTTTAATTGCTTGCTGGAGAATGTGGAAACAACACAATCTATGGATCTTTGAGGGCAAAGAAAGTTACCCACATCATCAAATCAATCTCATAAACCAGGAGGTCACCATGAACACCAGAGCCTGGACTGTCGCACAAAACACCACTGGTCAAAATAAAATACCATGATCAAAAAACCTCAACCCAAGAACTATTCGGTTCAACACGGATGCTGCTTGGAAAAAAGGGAAGGGTGCTATAGTTTTCATCATTACAAATTCTAATGACCAATGGATAAGTGGGTTGGACAATTGATAACGGCGAAGAGCCCTTTGGAAGCAGAACTTATGGCAATCGCCTTGCCAGCAAAAATCATCAAGACGAGTGCTACGCATGAAGCTGAGATAGTTACAGACTGTCTCCAAGCTTCCATTATGATCCAAGAAGAGTACTGGAAACACCCTCACTTTGCTAATATCATCTGATGGATATAGTTGATAAAGAAGGAGATTATTGTGGTTAACTATACGGAAAAAAAGAACAATATGCTGGCCGACGCCCTTGCTAAATATCACTTCCAACAAAGCAATGGTAACACCCACTATAAGACCCCTCCTACAGTTGTGCTTGACACTGGTCAGGCACCTTCTTGTAATGGTAGTAGTACTACCATGTTTCTTTCTTTGCAGTTATCCAGCATATGTGATGCTAATTTGTTTTTTCTTGCACAAGGTGGGCAAGATGAATAAGATGACCACCTGACTTACCCAAAAAAATAGTTTTCTCATATGAGAAAATTTGGCATTAACATACTTTCCTTGGTTTTTCCTCTCTAGAGTGCTCTAACTTCTCTCTAGACTGAGGGCGATCTATGGAGAGCACCGCCTAGGGCGGGGTGGGCTCCTCCACCTCGTCCTCCACCTTGGCTACTTCTGGGAGGTGGGGTGACCCATTCACAGATGTCACCGTGGGTCGGGGTTGGTCTTCTACACTGTCCAGGCCGTTGGTGGTCCGACATAACCTTGCTCCGGTTGTGGCGCTGGGCGACCCCATAGGACCCATCTTTGAATTATTCTCGAAGTGATGGGAAGCAAATGTATCATCAACTAGCTCTACGGGTGGATGATCTGCAAATGGCGACCGAAGGGGGAGTTGCAATGCTTGCCTCTGGTCGGCGGTCTTTTCCTAGCCCACTTCACATGTGAGGAGGATCTGAGGGTTGCCTTGGACAAGGGCCCTTGGTTCTTCGATTGCATACTGGTGATTACTAGGCACTGGACTTCGGAGGCGGACATCAGGCGAGCTTCCCTCTCTTCAGCATCAGTGTGGATCACCATTCCAGGGGTCGGAAACCACTAGTTAAGGAGAGCCATTACCATCATCGCCAGTAGAGTGGGGGTGCCCAAGGTTATCGATTTTCATACTGAAGGGAGATACAAAGGCGTTGCTCATGTCTGTGTTGAGGTCACGACTGATTGGAAGCTAGACGAGGTGGTGATGGTTGAGATGTCTGATGGGAAGGATCTTGAATTCAAAGTAATCTTCGACGCGCTGCCACAGCATTGTTGCGACTGCAAGGTGTTTGGCCATTTTACCGGTGACTGTCCTGGTGAAAGGGAAGCACATCCTTGCCCTCCATTTGCTTTGGGGGGGACATGAGTAGTAGACCCAACCATCACAGAAGTGGGAGATCGAGAAGGCCCTTTTATAGGAGTCAGGTGACCAACGTCACAGCAACAACGATGAGGACTACAACGAACAGTGCGAAGGAAAATCCCCAAATTTCTACTGAAGAACCTGAGAGAGATGATGCTCAGGCTGGGGTCGATGCGGTGGAGATTGAGGGTGGAGGACAAGGGCTGGAGATGACTCGAGAAGGGGTCATCACTCAGGTTGTTGTTGTTGCCGTGGATGTGGCAACAGAGAAAGAGGACAATATGGAAACCGACCAGACGCATGAGGAAGGGGAGGTGTTTGAAGACTGGGTGAATTCTTTTCAGGTGCTGGAAGACCAAGAAATGGAGGAAGTGGTTCTACAAAATACTAGAAGAGTAAGCACAAGAAGCAGTGGTGGGCCTGAGAAGATGTAAAGAGGAAGAGGTAGGGGTAGAGGCAGAGCCGGAGGATGAGGTAGCTTCCCTAGGAGAGGGGAAGTGGTTTTGGGTGCCCAATGACCTTGCTAATATAGAATGTGAGGGGTGCTTCACGGGAAGCAAGCGACCCATAGACATTTCATCCAGGATAGAAAGGAATCATGGTGGTTTTCTTGGAGATGAGAATTCGAAGAGAAGTGGCAAAAAGAGTAAAGGGTTTGTTCCCTGGTGGTTGGGACTATTACACGAACTTGAATAGGATTGAAGGAGGAAAGATTGCGATTGGGTGGAATCCTGTGATATGGGATGTGCAACCCATTTTTGAGAGTAACCAGCTGGTCACTGTAAGTTGTATTAATATAAGGGGTTTTCACTGTGTTCTTTCAGCAGTTTATGGGTCTAATTCTGAGGTGGACAAGAGAAGACTATGGGATGTTTTAGTTCAATCTACGCAACATGCTCTTCCTCAATTGGTAGTGGGTGACTTCAACCAAGTAAGGAAGGCTAGAGAGAAATGGTGGGCTACCATTTCCAGAATCCATTTTGAATAGATTCAATGATGCAGTCGATGCTGCAAATCTGTTTGAATTAAACATGAGAGGCGGGATGATCACTTGGCATAATAAAAGGAACCCTATTAGATGGATATCCAACAATCTTGATCGGGCATTAGTGGATGAGGCTTGGTTAGACGTTTTCCTAGAAGCTGCCCTTAAGTTGGGGGGTCATCCTAATAGTGACCATTCGTGGATGGAGGTCCAACTTTCTAAATAGTAGCAAGCAAATAGGTCATTTAGATTCTTGAATCATTGGCTTATGTGGCCCTCCTTCGAGGGGGTGGTGAAGAACAACTGGAATGAAAGGGTGGATGGGAATCCTCTCTTTGTGGTGGCGGAGAAGTTGAAAAAAGTAAAACTTGCCCAGAAGGCCTGGTCCAATAAGTTAGTGGATTTACCCAATCTGATCAAACAAGTTAGAGAAGAGTCTGATGGAGATGCGACTGATCTTAGGATGCATCCTAATGACCCTGGATATATGGAAGCTGATGACAAGTCTGGCAAAAGACTCACTCAACTCAAGAAAGCTCATGAACTATTCGTATGACAGAGAAGTAGTTTGAAATGGTTGAAAGATGGTGACTACAATTCTAAAATCTACCATGTTGTAGTTAAAAGAAATAATATGAAGGACTACATTCACAATTTGATTGATGTGAATGGAGAGCTTGTGGATAAAATGGCCAAGGTGGAGGAGGTGGCTATTGGGTATTTCACTTATTATATAATAGAGGTGGGAATGATACTAGCAGTAGGATATCACTGTTGGACAAGAGGGTAACCGATGAGATGAATAGAGATGTTCTCAAGTTGGCGTCTGATGAGGAAATCAAGGAAGCTGCTTTCTCCATAGGTGCTTCTAAAGCCCTGGGACCGGATGGGTTCAATGCAATTTTTTTTCAAAATTGTTGGCATGTTATTTGCAGGGATGTTTGTAATGTTGTGAGGTGGTTCTTGGTCGGTGGGAGAATGGTGTGTCAAGTTAATCTTACCTTCATCAGGTTGATACCAAAGAAGATAGGAGCTGCTGAGATGAATAATTTTTGTCCTATTGCCTTCTCTTTTGTGATTTATAAAATCATATCCAAGTTGTTGGAGAGACGCTTGAAGAACATCTATCCTGGCATCATATCTCCTAACCAGGCTGCTTTTGTGAAGGGCAGAGCTCTTCATGATAATGTTCTCCTTGCTATGGAGTTTCATCGAGAGTTTCATGTGAAAGGCAACAACAAGCAGGTGTGCATTAAATCAGATATCTTGAAGGCTTATGACCACATGTCTTGGAAGGGGCTGTGGAGATCTATGGAGGCGTTGGGGTTTTCTAACAGGTTCATCAATATTCTCATGCAATGTGTACAGACAACTTCTTTCTCTGTTCTTATCAATGGGGTTCCCAAAGGCCTATTTAGAGCTTCTAATGGTCTCATGCAGGGGGATCCGCTCTCACCCTTGCTATTCATGATGGCTATGGAGAACCTATCCTTTCTTGCCCAAAAAGCTGAAGAAGAAGGGGACATTAAACCGTATAAGGTGCACGTAATTAATTTGCTAAACCATATGATCTTCACTGATGATCTGATGTTTTTTGTTGTTTCTCATGCTAAAATCTTCATAGGGGTTAGAGTTGTGTTGGGGAGATTTGCAAACATGTCTTGCTTATATATTCATGACATCAAGTCACATGTTTTCCTATCCAAATCTTGTGATGCAAGGAGAGGACGTTTGAAGGCTACTATTCAATTGGAGATGGGATCCTTCCCTACCAGTTACTTAGGTATCCCCATGTCGGGAGGTGCTGGGAGAGGTTCTAACTTCAACATGTACATGGATAATATAAGGCTCAAGATGGATAAATGGGTTGGTCTTAATATGTCCATGGCAGGTAGAGTTGTGCTCATTAAAAATGTCCTATAGAGCATGGTTGGTTTTTGGTGTAGACTAGCTGATATCCCAGAGTTTATTTTGGGAAGATTTAGATCTATTATGGCAAGTTTTTTGTGGAGAGGAGGGAAGCACGATGTTGCTTGGGCTGTTGTTTCTCAACCGAGACATGGGGGGTGTTGAAAGGTCCTTCTGATATCATGTGGGAAGCCACGGCAAAAAGAATATACCAATTTTTTATGGAACTGGACAACATTTGGAGTGGTTGTATGAGAACCCGGTACAGTTCATCTCTTAACTGTGGAGCTGAAGATTTGGTGGGATGCTCTAGGATTTGGCATAGCATGTGTATGATTTGGGATAGCTGCAAACAGAATTATGAAGAAGATGAGGGGAACTGGAAGCTGGTTGCGGGGAGTAAACCTTGGCGGATCTTTTGCAACCAACCTCAAGTTCCTTCGCACATGTTGATATGGTGCAAGATCCATTGTCCCAAGTGGAGTTTCAGCACTTACCATGCTCTTTTGGGTAGACTTCCCACTAAGGATAGGTTGAGCAAATGGGGGGCTGTTGTGGAACATGTCTGTCTTCTCTGCTGACAGGAGCCTGAATCACACACACATATCTACTTTGATTGTGCATATACCAAATATCTATGGACCCGCTTCTCTCTCAAGCTCTTGTGGGGTGGTACCCCACCCCTTAGCCTTCAAGATTCCATGCTTTGGATTTTTAATAGAACTAAAGGGGAAAGACATATGAAAAGGTTTGCGGGACTTTTTTGGTCCAGTTTGATATACCTGGTTTGGCAGGAGAGAAACGGTAGGCTTCATGGAAAAAAGGAAAGGGACAAGTTTCAACTTTTTGATGATATTGTAAATATTTTGGTCTGGTTTTGTAAGGCTAACCCGAGTATCTTGTTTAGGATCAAACCCGAGGTTATGTTGATGTGGGGTCTGCTGTGACCTTGTAGCATATACGGAGTGGGTTATACTCCTATACGTTTTATAGATTTTTTTTGATGGTTTAGTAATATTTTACCTTATCCAAAAAAAAAATAGTTTTCTCCAATGTTAAAATGGATGATGGAAACCACCAAGCTCCAATAGAAGAAACCCAAAAACAAAATGGGATGCCACACTGATTAGGTAGCCTAGAAGCATGACATCTAGAGAACTAGCAAGAGCACAATGCACACCTGTGTAGCTACCCTAAGCACATGCCCCGAACATATGTCTAGGGTGGTAAAAAGAACTCCATTTTCTCACTCTCCTAAACATATAGCCCATATTACAAGACAGAAGGAGGAGAAAAGAAAGGTCCTCTGGATTACACAAGTCTACTCCTAGTTCTAGAACATCTAGGTCATCATAGTCCACAATGGACAACTCATTAATTTTCAAGGTATGTGATGTAAGGTTATCTTTAGTTTGTGGTTCATGTGAGAAATTTTTGGTTCAATTATTGTTCATGCTCTGATACCATCTATCATGGAACTAGTATTCCATCCCCCCAAACCAAATGAAATACCAAAGACAACATGCAGAAGTGTAAATCTTAGCATACATGAACATATAACAAGATAAAAGCACCAATTATAATCTCAACATTCAATAATATATATTAAACAAGATTGTTTATTATAGGCTTTTGATTACATATTCAAGAGCACAATTTTACAAGTCTACTCATGTATATTGGGGATCTCAAAACTAGTACACCTAACATAGCTCACCAAGCCCATAAATTTTTAGCCATCTCTGAACCTATAAAATATGTGAAACAAGGTGGGTCAAGCACATGAGGTGAAGATTATAGGGATAAAAGATACATATACATAATCTTTGGATAATTTGAAAAGACTTGCAGAGGTCATGAGAAAGAATAAACAAGTTAATTATTTAGCAAAGTGAGAGCCTCTATTTTATGTCATTTTACTCCATTTATACTAATAATATCATGTATCATAAGGCCTTTGATCAACTTCCCATTGGAAGGATCTGTAAGGGTACTCAAGATTAGCTAACCCTTTTATACGTGAGGGACATCAACGCCACTTCCAAGAGCTAACCATGTTTCTATAGGAGGGACCTCAGTGACCAAAGTTATTGAGAAAAACCATGTTTCAACATTGTATAATGGATTTTCCATATTATTTTTTCAAGTTATAAAACAACAACACAAGACAAACATCGAGTGCAAACAAGAATACTACATGGAAATATTTGAGCAAGTAAACAAGCATACATATGTATTACATTTCAAGTAAGAAATCCATAATCATATACTAATTAAAATCCCATACCAGATTAAGAGATCTCAACTTAACTTAGCATTGACCATCTAGCCATAAGCAACACTTGATTAAGAACAAGATTGTATACATGCATTAGATTCTTATCATTAACAGTGATTAGCATCATTTTTGGATTTTGTCCAAGTTAGGTTTCAAGTTTCTTATTAGTTCATTAGCTAAACTTTTATTGCTTTAGAGGTCATCAATGAGGTGTTATTCAAGTTTCATGTCATTTTTAGGTTTCATATGAACATTGCAAGAATTGAGTCATTTATATACATAACTAGGTCATAAGACTCACAATAGGGCAAGAAGGGTCGTACCTTATCAAGACAGGGGACTGAGCATCAAGAATTATTTACATCGGCAATATTAGGATATAAGAAACACATCCCATTATAGGTAGATGCCCCCTAGTGTCTAGACATCATAGTCCTGACCTTGGGTATCAACGTTTCAACATACATGCAAGCATGAAAATAGCTCATATGCTATTAAGTGTCAATATGTGATATAGGCATGACATCCACATTCAAGGGGTCAAGAATAGAAGGATCAATACATATTTTAGAGTGGAGAGCATAACAATAGGACCCATAGAGTTTAGGGCATAAGCAAGGCAATAAAGTCATATGTGTGTTGAATAGATAAAAACTAGGGGATTTGAGTTGTATGGAGATCCCATAAGGGAACCACTCCCTACTAAAATAAAAAGGAAACATCCCAAACCAAACACCAACATAATTTTTTTTATCAAAATAGGATAATAACCAATTTATTTAACATGAATGTATCATAATACCAAAGTAGTAGTGGAATTTAATGATGTATCTAACCATTACAAAGCTTGTTATCATTACTAGGATTTCACCATGCATGGTGATATATAGGAAAAACTAACTAAACATAGGACTAGCTGAGGATCACCTAACAACTTCAAGAAAGTCCTCCATAAGGTTTAAATAAAAGTTGTTAAGGCCCTGGTTCAACCTGGTTGTCCCCTCCTTGACATAAATTTGGTGTTGGAAGCATACCCCAGCAAGAAGAAAAAAGTAGATGACATCAACAAAGGCTATTATGTTCTTAATAAAATAGAAATTGAGCAATATATAGAATAAAGGACGTCAAAAATAAAGGCTTCCCATAGAGAAGTAAAGGACTACCTAATCAAGCATAAAAGAAATGAATCACAATAAAAGAGATACTTCCCATAAAATAAATAAATGAAATTGTGTCATACTAGAACATATAAAGAATTAGGGCACACACCCCATAATCATCAACTTTCATACATGTGAGATAAGCATAACACTAGAACAATATAAAGACAATGGTAGCCAAGCCTCACTAACTTGAAACCTAATGGAGAATAACGTACTGTCAAACTCCCAATATATATAAAAGTGTTGGGCCAAGCCTCAAAAACTTAAAACTTGGGTATGGGGAACCACCACCTCCATCCCAGTAGTAATAGGAGCATACTGCCTAAAAACCAATACAATTACACTTCTCAAGTGCTACTGAGTCACATAACATGATTAATAGAGAGGCAAGTAGAAAGTATAGTCAATTTATACAATGTAGTCACCACAAAAATGACCAACATATATATCCAACTCACATGTCACCATCCAGAGTTCCAAAACGAACCAAGCATAAAGTAGAGTCCAAAAGAATGTCAAACCAGATAACATGATCACAAGATTAGTAACAAATAAGGTACTTTACATGAAGCAATATTTTCAAAAGAAAAAGAGATGGTGTGTGGGATAATGTCCATAGGACCAAGAGAAAGATGAAACATAGGTCAATTTCTCAAAGGAATAATATGGTTTGCAAACATACCTTACTTTAGAGTCTAAACAAGTCAAAAGTCAACCTAGATCCAATCCTTGGTATCCAATACACCTATGATGCATATATGTAGAATTAGGGATAGGTTTACATTAATTATTCAAAACCCTAAAAATTACCTTTTTAATATTAGTGAATTAGGTTATCAAAACCAAGTAATATTATAGAGTTTAATTTTTCTAATTTCAAAACATATTTTACTTTATTTTTTGACTTATAAATTATTACTTATGAATTTTACAAGTTATTACTTATTAGAAAAATCCATTAAGATCACCTTTTCAAAACATCAGATTTAAGCGACAAACTTAGCATCATTAGATAGGTTATATTTTTTCTAACTCCATATCACATTTTAATATATTTTTTGAGCTATAAGTAATTAGTTATGAATTTTTGAAAATTGACCAATTAGGAAAATCCACTTTAGCAAATCATCTCCGATAAAAAGAGAGGAGGGTGCACGCATTGAGTTGGCCCAATCATGAGCGGCCAAATCAGCCGGCCCCATGGAACGCCTTAGCAACTCGCCTAAGAATCAAAACAAAACAATTATAGGTGAAAAGACCAAAATCCCCTAATAAAAAAATAGGGGGAAATGAAGGGCACAACAGGGAAAGCACAATGGGGATTCATAACCTAAGAGCACCCTACCATGACCACAAGGAAGCAGTAGGTAGAGGGACCAACCCGAACTTCTGACCCCCTGCTCATCCTGGAGTCAAGAGGGTTGACTTCACAAGAGTGCAACAAACTCAATGAGCCCTTGCTCAACAGTTGAGGTGACTAAAAGGGGAAAGGCCACCCCGACAGCAACAATAGAAAGGGGAGAAATCCAAGAAACTGAATTCCAAGATGTGAGTGATGAAATGAAATGTAAAGTGAGAAAAAATCAATTGGCCTAGGTTGTTTAAGACAAAACCATGCATCTGTAGCCATGGAACCATATACAAGCACTCATCGGAAACGTCATGAACAGAACTTGGCAGCACTTTGTCGACATAGATTAAGGAAAAGCATCAGGCGAAAGTAAACAATGGAAAAGATAACAAGTAGTCCAGGGAAACTCACCACCCAAACAATTGGGTTCCAGAGGTTTGAAGCATCCCCAGGAGCAATGAGGACTCATCATTTGAAGAGAGGATCTTCCACGACAAAGCACTGACCAAGCAACCCAATTGGGGGTAGAGGAATGAAGGAGAAGGCCCGATGATCATTTCTGAGCACTTGTGCGATGACAGGAGGCGATGGGAGAACTTCTGTGAAAAATGATGGAGAAAGCCAAATTGTGTGTTTCCTACCAAAACAATCTAGGCCTTAATCCAAAAAGAAACTGATGCGTAATCGAATAAGGAAATCAACGACTAAAGGATCGTGAGAAATAGATGAGAAATGAGGATTCTAGAAGAAATGGAACATCAGTGTTACTTGAGGTAGGATACGATGCCACAACTATTAGATCAAAATATCAATGGCCTAGATCAAGATAAGGATCGCATTAGGAAACCAAGGCGCGTGACAACGTGACAAAATCCAATTAATTTAATAAGTGAAATTGCATTTAATTTTTTTTTCTCTTTCTTCAATTAAGGGTTCAAACAAATTCCAAATTAAATAAAATTTGGCACCAAGCCTAATATGAATATATAGAGTCCAAATTTGCAATTAGATTTCCCTTTTCAAGCCTTTTGATTCATTAAATTAGCAAATCTCATTTTATATTTCTTCATGCATTAATGGCTCTAGAATTCTCCAAATTTGATGAAACTTCACCCACAAGTCACATTATGTATGTTTGTTATGAATTTGCCCTTAATTTCACATGATGAAGTTGTTTGTATATTATTTAATTTTTTGAAGGTTCTACACATTTTTCTCTCTCCTAACCTCACCTTTTCATCAAATATTTTCCAAATTGGATGAAAATTCATGGAAAGGATATTTTTTTAGTGTGTATATTATGAATCTAATATTATTTTCCACTTTTGGAGTCAATAAGTATTTTATTTCATATTTTGAAGGAAAAACACCTTTTCTTTTCTAAATAAAATATGTGTGGACTATTATCCTAAATTTTGTGAAACTTGACCTCCAAGCCAAATTATATCTAAAGAAAATGAATTTGAAGTTGTCTTAACCAATTAGTTTTCCTTTTATTAATTTTAGCCTTTTATTCATTATTACCACTATTTATCATTTTAAATAATTATTTATCACATTATCTTGCTGAAAGAGTTATCATTTATCTTTTTATTTATTCTTTACTCTAAAGTTTTATAGAAAAATCTCAAAAGAATTTATCTTATCATTTTTCATTAAGATTATTAATTCTATATTTATTTGGATAATGTAATATTTTATCTTAATCATGAACACATATTATCTCACTTATCATCATACCTTAATCATCATTACCTCATGTAACATATTCTATGTATCCATTATTGGTCTAAAGATTAATATGAAAGCATTAAGCCATTTTTGTTTATATTTCCGCATGTTAGGGTGATTTTTTATGCATTAACATGTTAGGGTTTCAATTAGCTACTAATATGTATATATTTATCCTTGTTTGGCTAAGCCCAAAGACTAGGGTCTCTAACCTTTTTAACCTTGGGATAGGATTAGGTCCTAGATTTTGGTGTGTTACAGCATACCACCCTTTAAAGGGATTTCATCCTTGAAATCTAAGCGTCAATAACTAACAAACAACTATTCACCACCCCTTAAAAGATTCATCCTAATAAGTCAAGAAAATCTATAGGTAAAATGGTAACTACCTTACATTCATCCACAAGGTATCACACAAAAAGGAAACATAACTTTAAAGTCTAACTATGGGACTAAGGCTTTTCTTCAACATTATCATCATCATAGACTTCTTAACCATCCAAAACAAAAACTCTTCTAGCTCGCCTTTCCACACGTCTTATACCATTATATTTACCATTATTTTGATAAGGCACTTGTGGTTGTTGTTGTTGTTGAGCTGGTGTAGGTCCATTATGCAGCTTGGGACACTTAGGTCGAATGTGTCCAGGTTCATAGTAATAACGACATATCACTAGAGTGCCTTACCAAGGTCTATCCTGAGAACACTTCCCTAGAGGATGGTGACCATTGCACTTAGCAAACTCATCTCTATTCTATTCATTTCATGAGGGCTTCCTCTTTTTGTCAAACTCCCTAGGTTGAAACCGTAGGTAAGACTCCACAGCCAAATCCTTATCTACCATCTACTGAAAGATCAGGTGAATTTGTGGGATAAGAGCATGTCCCACATTGTAGTTGAGTTTTTACACATATAGGTCATTTCTTCATTCTTCACTAAGTCCAGAAGCATATCTCTCAAGCAACATGAAATTTTACACATAAGAAAAAATAGCCAATGAAGCTTTCTACAGAGTATAGAACTTAGCTTCCTTCTTCTTTTGAGTAGTAGTGCAGATTTACTTCCCACAAAAAAGCACCAAAAACTACTCTTAAGTCATGGTAGAGACATCACGAGTCCTTTATAACCCATTCCACCAAACATGAGTGGGTCCATCCAAAACATATGAAGCAAATCTAACCTTCTGGTGTAAAGGGCATGCCATACCATAAAAAGTCCACTCTATGTGTAGCGCCCAATCATTAGCTTTTTTGACCATCTCTATTTCACCTTCACCTAGAAGGAGGGTGGTTGAATCTTCATAAATTTCATTATTGAATACTCCATAGACTAATCAGGAACAAGTGGGTTGTTCGTTCTCCCAACCATAGTTGTGGTAAAAAGTTGTCATAACATGGTCAACTTTTACTCAGGAGAGATGACTATGCTCGTGTTAGAGGAAGAGACTGGGGTTTCCAGACCTACTGATGGTCCACTTCTGGTTGGAGGACTACCTTGAGTAATTTGAGGGGAAAGGGTGGATCCATCCTTGGCATCCTAAACCTAGGGTTCTGGGGTATCTCATAGCCAGATAGGTTGTCAACAGTTGAGTTATCTCCTGCCATGAGGTTTTCCCTGCACAAGTCAAGGGTACTAGATATAAGAAAACTATGAAAATAGTACACGTCCTAAGGGAGACACGATTGAAATATTTAGATAAGTGATATTCACTAGCTCTAATACCATGCTTTGAGGTGTAGGATCCCAGAAGGGAACCACTCCCTACTAAAATAAAAAGGCAACATCCCAAACCAAACACCAATATAATTTTTTCCTCAAAAAGCGATGATAACTAATTTATTCGACATGATTGTATCATAACACCAAAGTAGCAACAAAATTTAAAGATATATATAACCATTACAAATCTTGTCATCATTACTAGACTTTGACAATGTAGGGTGATATAAAGGAAAAACTAACTAAACATAGGACAAGTTGAGGATCACCTAACAACTTCAAGAAAGTTTCCCACGAGGTTTCAGTCAAACTTGTTGAGGTCCTGGTCCAACCTAGTAGTCTCCTCCTTGACCTAAATGTGGGATCAGAAGCATACCCCCTCAAGAATAGAAAAATAGATGACATCATCAAAGGCTGGTATGTGTATACTGAAATAGAAATTGAGCAATATATGGAATCAAGGACGTTAAAATTAAAGGTTTTCGATAGAAAAGTAAAGGAATACCCAATCAGGCATAAAAGAAATAAATCACAATAAAACAGACACGTGCCATAAAATAAACAAATGAAATAGCACATATAAAGAATTAGGGCACATGCCCAATAATCATCAACATGCATGCATGTGATATAAGAATAACACTAGATCAATAAAAAAATAATGGAGACAAGCCTCATAAACTTGAAACCTGATAGAGAATGACATACTGTCAAACTCCCAATATATATGAAAGTGTTGGGCCAAGCCTCACAAGCTTGAAACCCGATTATGGGGCACCACCTCCAACCAAATAATAACAGAGGCATAGTGCCCAAAAACCAATGCAATTACACTACTCTAGTGCTACTGAGTCACGTAACATGATTAATAGAGAGGCAAGTAGAAGGTATAGCCAGACTATACAAAGTAGTCACCACAAAAATGACCAGCATATACATCCACCTCACAAGTGGACAAAAGATATCACATGTCACCATATAGAGGTCCACCATGAACCAAGCATAAAGTAGAGTCCAAAATAATGTCAAACAAGATAACACAATCACAAGATCAGTAACAATTAAGGTACTTTACATGAATCATACTTTCAAAAGAAAAAGAGATGTTGTGTGGGCTAATGTCCATATGACCTATAGAAAGAAGAAACATAGGTCAAATTTTTAAAGGAATAATGTGGTTTGCAAAGATACCTTACTTCAGAATCTAAACAAGTCCAAAGTCAATCCTAAATCCAAGCCTAGGTATCCAAAGAACCTATGATTCATATGTAGAATTCGGGTTAGGTTTACATTAATTATTCAAAACTCTAAAAATTTCCTTTTTAATATTAGTGAATTAGGTTATCAAAACCATTCATGTTATAACCCCAATTTTTGGGTTCTTTTGGTGAGAAATGTAATTTCTCATATTAAAGATATTTGAAAAAATAGTGATATAATTGTTTTGAATAAATGGATTTCGTTTACAATAGCCTTGATGGTTGTTTTGTGGGCTTTATTGGCTATTGGGCCCAATAACAAAGGTAAATACAAAAGAAACTCCATTATTAATAAGAAATGGAGAAAAGAAAGATGTGGAAACCTCTAGAAGGTAAAAGAATATAATCCAAAGTTGGATTTCATGCCTCTTGGGTTCCTTGGGTTCCAAGGAGTCCAAAGTTGCAAAGAAAATGCAATAAGAAAAGAAAATATCAATTAAGTATTTCTTTATTAAGAAAGAAATTGAAAACAATGATTAATGTGGGAAATAAGTGGAAAGAGGTATAATTGAGTTATCCTTGTTGGATTTTCGTATCCCAAGGATTCCTAATGTTAAAAGGAATACCAATGAGGAAAATAAAAGAGAAATAAAGAGAAATCCTCAAAAAGAGATATTTTAATAAGAAATAAACAAGGTAATGAGAAAATAATAGAAATAGATGCATCTAGAAGGATAATAAGTATCCTTAAAAATGAATTTCGAAATCTTAGAGTTTCTTGGGGTCCAAGGAGCCCCAATAGAGAAGAAATAAAGAGAAAATACCAATAATGTAAAATAAGAGGATAATGTGATACATTATTAAGGAACTTTGTGGTTTTGTTAAAGAGGTGGTATTTTCTACTAAAGGAAAACCTAGTTTCGTGTCAATGGGATAAAAGGCAAGTACAAAAGAGAAGAGGTAAATTTCGAAATCCTAGTATCTAAAGAATAAAGAATAGTAAAAAGATAATTAGGAGTGAGAGAGGAACTTGCTTCTCATTGAAGGAATTGGATTCCCATTGGGAAAAGGCCTTGTTTCCTCTTGAAAGAACATCTTGGGGCGTGGATACCCTCCCCTATAAAAGGGGTAGAGCCCAGGGTCGAGTTGCAGAGAGATCACACGTCTCCCACTCTCTTCCTCATTTTCTTCTTCTCCTTCTTCAACCTTGCATCCGTTCTAACCCTAACTGAAGGGGGGTGGTGCAATCCCAGAAGCAAGGAGAGTAGTATGAGGAGTTTGCAACGCTCCTACATTGTGAAAGAGAGCCTTGACGATCATCTGTTTGGCTCTTTACATCTGCACGACACCTGCAGGTGGGTTGCAAGTCGACCCGGTTGCAGACCTACTAGGCATGCTTCCGTTCGTCTTGGCCAAATTTTGGAAGTGCCTCGAGGGCACCAGGATGTAGCGGAGCTGGGGCGGCCATGGACGGCCACCCCCGAGCCCTGAGGAGGGAAGGGGAGACCCACGTCATGCTACAGGTAGATGGCTAGGGCAACGTAGCAGAGCTGCGTGAGGTTGAAGGAGACGGAGGTGGCGTTGGGTGGTTTTTCCCTCCGCGGGCTAAAAGAACATTAAACTTAACTAAGGGAAATTCTGACATTTCAAAATGTTTTCCAAGCAGCTTGCAACGTTGCATGAATAGAGGCGACGTGGCAGCTTCTGATTGGTCCAAAAAGGTTGTTATAATAGTGATGATTGGGTGGCTTTGACACATAATGATTGACTGTGAGTGATAGACATGGGATTTGTCCCTCCTACTAGAGTATGATGTCCTAGTCCTCTTGATAAGCTAGACTAAGAAAAGAATGGCCATGTGCATGTGAGTCAATGTATGATATTGAGCTTACATATATCTCAAATAGTCTACTATTGGTTCAAGAACAAGATTCAATAATGATGAGGGTGACTGTTCCATGCCTCTAGTTCATTCTAGACATCAGTGACAAAGGAACTATATAAACACTATAACACCATACATAGATTGTAGGTTGAAGTTGTTCCCCAACTTCCAAATTTACTTGGGTAGAAATAATGTGCGACTAGGAACCACTCTTTTCTTATTACATAAGCTATTATGGACATTCACTGCCAATGTAACATAGGATCTATAGGGTCACACACATAGGTCTCAGCCTAGAAGAGGAGTTCAGATCTCGAGTGACATTCGAATTAAGTGCTAATGTGTTTAGGCATTTGATTCATGCAACAAATAGGTTGACAACACCTCCAAATGCCCATATCAAGTGTTGAGACGATCGTCTGGAAGTGCCAAATAGTCATCTCAAGAGTTGAGATGGGCATCTAGGTGTTAGGCCTAGTTGTGAGTTGAAATTGGCAATAGAACGAACCAACCTAGCCAAATGGGCTCGACTCGGGTCACCAGATGACTGTCTAGGCCAACTGAGACAGCCATCTCGCATGGGCGAGTTGGCCCAATTTTGTTGGGGAAGGTTCTAGATGTTTCCCTATTTGTTTCACTTGAGCAATACTTGTTGCACAAGAAAATCAATGACTAATATTTTTGAGAATTAATTTTTCAAATTCATACACAGTTAAAAATCACAAAATGACCATCTCGTGTGTGAGATGGCCTTCTGGCTTTTCCAAATGGCCGTTTTGACTGTCGCAAGTTGTGCAATTTCCATAATTGTTGCAAAAATTCAAGTTCTTCCGGTACTTTCCACTCTCGTGCATTAATCTCATATCGCATAGCAACTGGGAACCTTGAACCTGGCCTCTACTATAAATAAAGGGGTACTAAGGGCTTCCCAGAGTACAACATAGACAACTAAGAATTAGTTCCTCTAACAATTGTTGTCCTCTTTGGTTGTAGTAACCATGAGATCCCAGGAAAGTCCTGCCCGACTAGGGAGGGATAGCCATGGGAGAGAACAACTGAGAGTTGTCATTGTAGGAGAGAAAGTCAATGATTAGTACACCTACAGAGAAGGACAACTCCTTCTTGATCCTTCTAGCAGGATGATAGGAGTTCTAGGCAGTCAATGTGGACTACCATAGAGGCAGGAAGCTGTTATTTATCGCTCGGAGGAGAACGTCAACCGACAATCTGTGGTAAGAGGGTCTACTAAAAAAGATGACATTTGTTGCTGCAGTCCGTGGTGCCAATTAGTAGGAGCAGAAGTAGATGTGTCTCAGTGCAACTAGGATTCAGAGTTGCGCATCTACAACTAAGAGGATTGTTGTTGGACTTGCTCCAGGACCAGGTATATCCCTTAAACTATCCTTCCTAAGGTGACTACTATTTATGGGGAATATGGTAATAAAATTTTAAATTCCACTGCCTGCTCTGTACCATATTACCCAACACTAGAATAAAAAAAATAGATTGAATCAAATCAAGAGCATCAATATGTTGCAAAAAATATAGGCTTGTAGTTTAGGAGAAGTATTTCTTTTTGGCAAAACTTGTGCAATGTTAAGAAACTAAACAAACAATTTCAAAGACTTTCTTTTTAGCACAAAGCATATCTTAATTGGGTTTACATGATATTACACAACATCATCCCAATGCCTTTGACCATCTTCCCAAAGGAATGGTCTGTGAGTGAAGACATGGCTAGAATTCAAGGGTTGACCTTTTTCAAGTTTATGAGCGGCCTCAAGTAGAAAACACAAGTACTAACCCTATTTCAAAAGTTAAACTTCTTGAACAAAACACGTATTTGCACAGATACTTGTTCTTTCACCCCAAGAATAAAGGTAGCTACTATAATGGTTGTATAAAGAACATATATGATTATCTTTGTAATTTTTTCATCATAAAATAAATAAAATAAAACATACGATTCATGTGGAAGAGTATCTCAAGCAAACATTTAATAAAAATGCATTCATGCGTAAACAATGCAACCATCAATATTAGAATCAAGGTCAATTAGAGGTAAAGCATACTTTAGAACAAGAGAAGTAGATTAATGAGCATGAGTAGATCCTTGAAATGAGTCCATTAGAGAGATATTTAGATTTATGGAGGAATGTTTCATCTAATTCAGTAACAACATTTTATATGTTCATTTTCATGATGTTTGGATGTTTCGCATAGTCTAAATTGATCACCATGGTTTCATATTACACGACTGATCATACTTGACGTAATGGATTTTGAGTTAGAGTTTCCTTGATTTTTGTAGGAAAATCAATGATTTGATAATGTTAAAAGCATTTATGAGAACAAATCCATATTAAATCACATTTCATGTCACACTTAGAATCATCACGTTGCTAACATGTACAAGAGTGGTCAACATAGAATTTCTTATCATTAGGCATCATAAGTCATTGATTAAGGGTCAAGATATCATTGTAAGTCATGATTAGATCAAGATTAAGTGACCTAATAATCAATGTACTTATTAATTTACATGTCATTTTATTTTCTTTTATAATGCACAAGAGTTATAAGGTTTAATTTGGGTTTTTAAAGATCAAAAGTTACTAATGTAGTTATATCATTGAGTCTAGATCAGGTCAATATTGACATAATGGTTTAATAATTCCATAAATAGTAAGTTATGCATTTCTAATAAATCAATATTTTTTTACATATATGTCTAGGAACCATCTTAATGAAGTTTCTTCATATTTTTAATCAAAATAGAGTATCTACATGCAATATTTGGCTAAGTGGTCAATATATTAGATATTTTTTGGATGATGGAAATTTCTTGAATATTTGATAGTGATAGAAATATACCTTTTGTTTTAGGAAAGAAGAAGACTATTGGATACACTATGGACCACTTATTGAGTGTAAATCTCCATATAATTCACCCCACTAGCATGTTAAGAGAGAGGAAAAGAAGATCTAGGAGCCATGGGCTATGGATCATGGGTGAACCATGGACCAAATTTGAACCAATGGATAGGAATTTTCTCATTGGCCCAGACCACTCATGTGTGAGGGAAGATTCCATATAGGCTCATCTCATTACAACCAAGAGAAATAGGGAGAAATGGGAATTAGGGTGCATTGTAAGGAGGTTAATCAGATTTGTCTAGTCCTTACAAAGGAAAATGTTGTTGTGACTTGAACAATGGTGTCTTGAGGAAGGAGATGCAAGCTTATAGGAGATGGCCAAAGAGCGGGAATAGAGTGAACTCAGTTGGGTTTCGAGATGAGAATGGAAATATGGGGATAAGAGATAAGAGGTTGTGGAAAAAAGGAAAAAAGACAAAGGAAGGTCGAAGATGGTGTGTGTGGTATGGCCAAGGACACAATGCTAAACATTTTGCACCATATCCCAATGTGTATATGGATAACAAGGATCAAGGAGGGATGCTCCTTAGTCGTATGATTAGGATCTAGATGTATGGCCTCTTGATCAGGTGTTTGGCAATCACCCATGGCTGGTGGGGTTGTATTTTCCCCAACCTACAAATGATTCAGTCATGGGATCGAGATCTAAGGGCCACAAAACATATCAAGTCAACAAAAAGGAGGGAGAATGAGGGAAAGAAGGAGGATAAAGGAACATGGTAAAAATACCATTTGTAGTGTCACTTATTTTAGCCTTATGTTGTCGGTTATATACAGGAACCTAAGTGGGCGATGATATAAGTATGAACATTCATCATCAATTTCCATGGTAAGAGACAACTAGAGGCACAAATATAGTGCTAGTTGTTATGAAAGGAAAATTGACATAACAATCCTCATGATCTATAGGGAAATAATCAAGGAACTGATGAATTAATATGATATTAGCAAGAATTATAAGATTATTCTCATATTTATGTCTTTGGTTCGATGCAAGAAATCAACAATGACATAAAATCTTTTGTTGTTGACTTTATTTGGAGAACCAACGTTGTACTAACGTATCAGTTAAAATTTAACTGATAAGGTGTGTTGTTTTGTTAGTTTCCTTTAAAAATTGATAGTGTAGATCTCTGTCAGTTTTCTCAAGGCAGCCAACATCTTAGAATTTTTCTATAATTAAGTCTGTAGACCTATTGACGTACTATTCAGCAGGATGCAAAACGTTCACTTCATTAGAACAATAGGTTCCATCATATGTTTAGCCTAACAATAGACCAAGGGTACCTATAAAAATTGCAATAATAAGCACATACAAGAGTCCACATCAAAATAATTAATTCACACACACATAATTTCATTATCATCCACATTTGATTCCATTCAATTTGCATACAAATATGTACATACACAATTCATTCACACACATGTAATTCCCTTCTCATCCACATGTGAGAATTCAATTCTCATCGTATTAATTTCTATTCAAATTCATTAACACACATATACATACATACACACATCATTCACAATGCACTATCAATTGCTTACTTCAAATTGAAAGTTACAAAAAGTCATAACCATTATATGCATGACATCAAAGTTTAAAAGTACCATAATTTAACCCAATCAATTAAAAGTTGACTTCTTTAGTTGAGGACTCTACATACTCTTCTTATATCTCATCCATATATTCTTATTTATAGGGCTTTAGTGTGTTAAAGAGATGCAAACAAAATGACATAATTCAATAGTTTAATTGATTATGTATAGTATCCAGTGATACTATTTACTTATGATTCAAGACAATATAGATTGCTATTTGTATAAATTAGATATCTTCTGATGTATATTTGACAATTAGGTCCATATGCCGCATCATATAGTATCCACATTCCCAATTATTATCATGTATAGAAGCCAATAAATGTATGGTTATGCATAACATTAATAAATAAAATTGTGCATAATCGGCATATATGTGCATTGAAGTCAAATACTAGCTTATCATTCTTCCAAGATATTATTTTGTTATCCATATTTACTTCTCCTTTGGCATGTTTGAATGTTTCAATACCCTTATAAGTTAACAACCATTTATTTGTATTATTAAATAGACATGTAATGATGCAATCATTAATATATGTTTATGGATTATAAAATTTACTTACTCTATAATTCCAAATTTCATTTTATGTCCCAGACTCCCTAATTTTCTACTCGAACGACCAAGATAATACACACACTTTGTCTCAGGGACAATTACCAACAACTCTTAATGCCTATTACTGAATGAAAAGAACATAAACAAAAGAAAACTCAAATTCCACAATGAATGTAATTCATGGGTTGAAATTATAATCAAAGAGATTGACACTTACCAAACATTGAAAGGATCTATAATCACATTTTGTCCTATAGTAGCAAAATATCTAAATGAGATAGAGGAATACTCACTAATATAAAATTGATCTCTAAATACACAGCTAACAAATGATCAAATTAGAAATGCCACATTTATTAGTGAAAATGGTGCACTCACCGTATATAAGAAAACTTGTGCATGGATTAATATATTAGAAAACAATTCAGTAGGAACAGTAGGAACACCATCAGCACTCTGAGGAATAGTAGGAATGGATCACAGAGGAGACATGCCTTATGCAGCTGGCTGTGGGTCACTTTAAGAAGGTCCTTACTGCTCCAGTGCCCAATAGGAATCTGAGTATGGAGGAGGTTCTAGGGGAGTTCGAAACCCTCTTTGTCAGCTAGAAAGTGAATATCAGTAGGTGCCCTTCTGAAGCGGAAATCTGCTTCGTGGTCATGTATATGGACCCGGTTAAAGAAGCTAGTCGCGACGGCATCAATGGCACATTCATCCAAGGAAATTGGAACACTGTTGGACCTAGTGTTATCAGAATAGTCCAGGAAGCCATAGTTACTGGACATGTCATGAAAGATATCTGTAACTCAACTATTATCCTAATCCCTAACGTGCAAACGTCCGAGAGATGTGAGAATCTCAGACCTATATCGTTAAACAACGTCATCCTCAAAATCATATCCAAGGTTGTGGTGGAGCAGCTGAAACCCCACATGTCATATTGGGTGTCCTGGTGCCAAAGTAGCTTTGTACCTAGTAGGAGGATAGCGAATAATATAACCCTAGTGCATGAGATTGTTCACATGATGAAGAACACAAAAAGAGCAAAAATGATGGCGATCAAGATTGACTTGACCAAGGCGTTCGATCAAATGTCATGGGAGTTCATCAGAGATACCGTTAGTAGAGCTGGAATTCCTCAAAACATCTGTGATTACATCATGTCCTCGATCTCTCGCGGTGATAGCAGAATAGCATGGAATGGCAAAACTACAAGCACCTTCAAAGCGAGCCGCGACCTGCGGCAAGGCGACCCTTTATCGTCGTACCTCTTCGTGCTCTGTATGGAAAGGTTATCTCAGCTCATTCATCAAATGGTGGAAGAGAGACACTGGAAGCTGGTGAGGTTGGGGATTCATGGCTTCAAAATTTCCCATGTCTGCTTTGCAGATGACTTGAATCTATTCGTCCAAGCCAATGCTTCACAGATGAGGGCCACTAACGACTCCTTCAAACGGTTTGAGAAGGTGTCAGGACATACTATTTTGAATGCCAATACTAGGCTATTTTTCACTAGGAGCATCGATGATAGGCTTAAAGACTGCATATGTGCAATCAGTGGGTTCCAATGCACCAACGACCTGGGCAAATATTTAGGGGTCCTCCTTATTCATCAGTGGGTCAACAAAAACACCTACAATGACATTATGGCTTCTTTCAGTGGCAAATTACAAGCTTGGGTGGATAGGAATCTGTCTCTAGCTCAGAGTATCAGCTAGGAAAAGACAACGCTTGAGACTAAACCCATGTACATGATGCAAACTACGGTACTCCCACTTCAATTATGTGATAGAATCAAAGGAATCATCAGAAGATTCATATGGGGTGGAAACTATAAGTCCCACCCCCTAGCCTTGGTCTCTTGGGACAAGGTTACCTACCATAAGAGTGAGGGAGGCTTAGGCCTGAAGAATATGTGTGATTGGAACCTCACTTTGAACTATAAGCACTCATGGGATATCATCAGCGGAAGGAAGGTTACATGGGCTGACGTCATGAGGACAAATCTCCAAGTTAACCCGAAGAAGGATTACCACAACTGTTTGAGGCTGGGGAATGTTTTTCTTGTCGGAAAAAAGTTCATTGAGGACAATTCATACCATATACCTATGAACGGCCTGAATATAAATGCATGGACAGATCACTGGTGGAAGGATGGACCGATTCTGAAAGACTATACACTTAAGCCCATTACTGAGGACCTGATGGACTTGAAAGTGGGTAGTATAGTCGACCTCGATGGTGGTTGGGATAGCAAATTCCTAGAGGACTAGCTGCCTAATGACTTAGTCGAGAAGGTGAAGTGCATCCGAACCCCATCCATGGAGGATGGCAATGATGTTAGGGTATGGAATCACACGAAGAATGGGAGCTATACTGCGAAGTCTGTCTACAGGAGGCTGCGTGAGGGAAAGGGGATCAGAGCGGAGGGGAAGTGGAATATAGTCTAGAAGTCCAAAGTGTCCGCCTACATAGAAACTTTCGCATGGCTCATGATGCACAATGCGTTGCTCACCAATATGAAGAAGGTCCAGAAGAACATCACTAGATGCAGTTTGTGCCCTAGGTATAGAGAGACTGAGGAATCTATTTTGCATGCAATCAGGGACTGCAAATATGCCAAGGACATCTAGGGGGTTATCCTTGCTGGCCAGTCAGATCCAGACTTCATGGATATGCAGGAAGTTAAGAAGTGGATCCAAAAATAGCTAGATTCTGATGAGGAACATGGCGCTCAGTTCCTTATTACCTGCTGGCACATATGGAACACAAGGAATAAGCATATCTTTATAAATCAAACACCGCACGTTTTGCATTAGGCCAGGCTCATCAGATAGCAGATCAGGCTCAACAGGGAGGCATTCAAGAGAGAACTGGATAGCAGAGAGGAGGCAGGGATAGCAGATGATATAACCTGGACACCACCTATGTACGGAGTCATAAAGATGAATACTGATGCGACGGTGAAGCAACAAAGGGTGAGCTGCGCGGTGGTTGTTAGGGACCGTCTAGGAAGATGGATGGTTGGAGCGGCGAAGAGTGCATACCACAGATGTTACCAAAGCCGAACTTGAAGGGGTTCTCCTAGCTATGGAAGTAGCCAATGGCTATGGGTTAGTCTCTATCGAGATCAAAACTGACTCTTTGACAGTGAAGACAATGGTTCATTAGTGAGGAATCGAGAACCCTAGTTATGCGAAGCAGATATGGAGAATCCAAAGACTGATGAAGCATGGTTGGTGAGTTGATCATATTTCTCGGGAGGGGAACATGGTAGCTGACAAGCTGGCTAAACTTAGCCTCAAAAACAATTACGCATACTCTGAGTATGCAGAGCCTCCTAGTGAGGTTCAACAGTTGTTAGAATCAGATATATGTAATGGTAGTAGTACTACCATGTTTCCAGTTTCTAATTTGATTAGTGATTGTAATTTGAACGAGTTGGCTCACATGACGAGGGTGGGATGAATAAGATTGCCTCCTGACTTTATCAAAAAAAAATTCAGCTTACATTTTCACATATATAGAATGAGGTATTAGACATAAGATCTCACTGTATCCAAATGTTCTATCACAGTTGTATTCTGCCAGTTATATTGGACTAACTCCACAATATCTATTGAGAATACACAAGCATCATGATCTTGCTTTGTAACTTCCTCCAAAATATGGAGTTCCATGGTCAAACCTTTTTCTACATTGTCTAACTATAATGCCAACCTCATGCACTTAGGACCTAGCAAGTAGAATAGGACTTGCAGAATATAATCAAGTATTAGAGGCTTTGGAGGAGAAACTTTAGGGCTCTTCTTAGGTATTATGGCTTGAATCCATAATCATATAAAGTACCAAATATATATATGTAAATAGAAAAAAAATACACAAATACAAATACAATATAAATTTGTCTTGCATTCTCACTAAGAACTCCAGCTTTAGTCCACAATACATTATGCTTCTCCTATCATGTTGTGCTTTAGGTGGCCAAGTGAGAGTGGTGTGTCTTTCCATTCTACATAGACAAGTTGGATACTCATACAAAGAACATCCTTGGGCATTGGACACCATGAAACTTGTCACTTGGAATGTGTGGGGAAACTTTTCCAAATTCCAAATTAGATGGTAGGTTCTAGTAATGCAAGATGACATTTTTTTCAACACTTATGATTTTATATATACTGTTATATACACTCAAGCACAATATGTTATAAATCACTTAGAAGACTATTATACATAACAAAAACTTACTCTGCACATGCCAACTAATGAGTCTATGGGATTACCCCCAACCACCTCTGTCTAAGGAGGGTCCACCTCATAAGAAGAGTGGTGCGGTTGAGGTAGTATCTGAGAAAGTTGAGATTGAGAAGCTTGAGACTGTCTCATTGCTTCTTCTATTCTCTTTTCAATCAAGTCCTCTACCTCATCTTGTAATAATACACCTTTTTTGATAGATTTACTCTTTTGCATTGATTTTTTGAAAGAACGTATTATTCCAACACCAGTCCGGGTACCCCTAAAATGGGCATGATTTTTTATAATACCCAAAGAAACTGCCAATTCATTCCTTTGGCCCCCAAGGATGAACATGCATTATTTACTTTTCTCATAGAGATCCTTTTAATCATTATCAACAATATTTGGATAGTTAAACATAACAGTCAAGGTAACAAATTAACACGCATTCTAAGAGTTGAATTTTACCATTTTTGCAGCCACTTTAGTAGTTGTAGGGTTGGGTATCTATATGGAGTGGATTGTCCTCACATCTATCCACTCCTCCTAGTGACGTAGAGGTGTAAGAGTAGTAGAGGACTCATCAAACCCAAGATTAGGTTGTCAAAAGAAGAAGTTTGCTCTCTTGTTCTTCTCACCAAGATTTTCTCCACCTGGGTCAAATGTGGTTGTGTAGATCCCTTGCACATGTTTCTTTTTTATCTTTGTGTATGAACCTGGTTAATAGAAAACGTATGCTAAATTTGTGATACACTAAATGAATCTGATTAATCATATGAATGTACTTTAAATATCATCATAAGACCTTTAGTTTATCATATGTATTGGGTTTGCTCATGTCGATGACCTCTATGTCCCTCATGTATAAAAGGGTTAGCTCTTGGTGATGGCCTTGAGGTCCATTAAGAATGGCTTTAGCTAATCTTTAGCACCCTCATAGACTCTTCCTATGGGAAGTGAGACAAAAAGGTCTTATGAATACATGATATAATGGTATAATTTGAGTAAAATGACATAAAATATGGCCTCTTAGTTTGATAATCCCTATCTTGTGTATTCTCTATCACTTATTCCTAATATCTTTTCAAATTATTCAAATCATATATATATGTATCTTTCTACACTATACTCAACACCTAATATGTTGATACACATTGTTTCACATATTTTATAGGTTTAGAGATGGATAGAATTTTATGGAATTGGTGAACTATGTCATGATGTGCTTATTGTAAGATCCCTAGTGTACATGAGAAGATTTGTTCAATTTGAATCTTGAACATGTAATGTAAATCTTGTAATAAAATAATGTTGTTTAATATATCTTCTTGAATGTTGAGGTTATATTGGTGCTTTTATCATGTTATCTATTCATTTATGCTAAGATTGTATACATCCACTTTCATACTTTGATAATGCCATTCTAGGTAGGGATGCTTAGGTCCTATCACCAATGACTTTGTAGTCATTTGAAGTTAGGATTTTAATTATAGACAACTCTCTGACAAATGATATTAATGAATGAACCATAACTAAACCAAACATTGCTAATCTGAAACACAAATTGAACACAATCTTACATCTCAATGTTAGAAACTTAATGAATTGTATGTTGTGGACTAAGTTGACTTATCCTCTAGGTTAAAACCTACATATTTTAGAACTAGATGTAGACTTGTGTTATCCCTAGAACCTTTCTTTTCTCCCCCTTTTCTTCAGTAGTATGGGATGTAGGTTCAGGAGGTATAGAAAAGAGAGATCTTATTGACACCCTAGACATATGTATGTGTCATGTGTTTGGGTAGATACACAGGTGTGCACCCAGTTCTTGCTAGTTCTATAAGTGTCATGGTACTAGACTTCCTAATGAGTGTGGTAACTTGTTTTGGTTTTGGTTTAATTTTAATGGAGTATAGTAATGTCCATTGGATGTTTCCATATTAGAGAAAAACTATTTCAAATAATAGTATATGCACATATTAAATGTTGACACACACAAAAAGGTAGAGAGCATCCATGTAACCTAGAAGAAAGAGATCTAATATTAGTCTAGATGAGAGTGTTTACATTCTATTTTTAGTCTCTACAATTGTGTAGAGCCATGATGCAAGTGACGTCACCAAGTAGCCTAGATAACCTAATTTATTTCTACTACTATTGTTGTTGTTGCTACTACTGTTGCCGATGATGATAATGATTATGATGATGTATATGCCAATGATATGAGCTTACTTTAATATGACTTGATTCAAGTATGTTTTGATGATATAAGATGAGTTTTACCATTCAACACTAGCTAAACCTAGCACATTGTATGGCACATGTAACTTGGTTGATGTGCTAAACATAATGAGTCGGCATGATTTCTTGTTATTAGTCTTTTACATGTCAATATATGTTAGTGATATATAGTTTGATAATAATGCAGGTCACAATCTCTTTGTGGAGGAGGACCTCTAACGTGGGACATATGAAAAGGGTGAACCCTTGGTATGGTTCAGATTGAGATGGGAGAAGGTCAGAGTACCTAACCTTCAAAATGTATGAAATGTTGAAAAATTTGAACAATGAAATATATGATGACGAGTCCCTAATTCTAGAATACTTCTAAATATACAAATTGAATCACGTGGTGTACAGTTTCCTTGTCAATTTTGAAGCCTAAATTTTTCTATGAAAATATATAACTGTGGAGGTGGAGGCATTTGAATATATGTATGTTTGCTACTTAGGTGAGGGAGGTGTCCCAAAACCATCTTGATGTATATAATGTGTAATATCCATGATGATCCTCATACTCGGGTTAGTGGTTTTGGGCAAAGGAATGTTGTGTATATACTTTTTCTTGATAGTTGAGTAGAAATTTTGTTAAGAATAGATGGTTGTGGTAAACATGTATTATAGGACATAGACTATGCCTTAACTGGAGTGGATCGGGCTAGTGGATCTCTTTTAAGATATAAGTGAGATTTAAATGAACCCTCAATAATGATGACAATGTTGTCCCTCAAATGTTGCATGATACATGAAATATTCTCACTTATGTTAAATTGGAATATTTATGAGAAGTCACTCTCACAAGGTAGGCCTAATACAATACCATACTATACATGAAAGATATAAGTTTGAAACGATGAATTTGCTACAAACAAGCATGGAGATATTCTCAAATTATCTTGAAATACAATTCTTGATATCAACTGCAAGATAAAATTAAATCAACATAATTGATTAGAGTTGGTATAATTATTAGGGAAAACTAAAACATGAATGGAATCAAGTATAATGACGAAATACATGTTCAATGATGGTCTTGTTTGAAAGTCATGATAATGAACATATTTTATTGAGAAATTGATAACATATATTTTATAAAACACCTTGGTTTGTTTTGGTACATGAATAAAACCCTAATTTTGTAGGGACAGAGGATGGTAAAATCCTAATGTGAAGATGATGGTATAATATGATGGAACACCAAGTAATATATATCTAATCAGGATGGTACACCCTTGATGATGATATCCTAAGTGTGCACCCAATAGGGATGGGTTCCTTAAAACCTAAGGTTGGATAGCTAGACATAATGGATATCAACATTGACTCTTGAAAATGATCTCAAAAGAATTTTGAGAATGAAATTTCTTTGAAGGAGATAAGGATGTGACAACCTAACTTTTCTCTCACCTCTATTGTACTCCTCTCTCTTTTGAGACCCATTTTACCCAACTAAATTTAAATCACATGAATAGAGTTTTTTTATTAACCCAGTTTGTTCACCTTG
Organism: Alisma plantago-aquatica; assembly: GCA_963693085.1. Lineage (NCBI taxonomy): Eukaryota > Viridiplantae > Streptophyta > Magnoliopsida > Alismatales > Alismataceae > Alisma > Alisma plantago-aquatica. The sequence continues at coordinate 875,265,636 of OY856412.1, read as the reverse complement.
ATGACAAATTTCAAAGTATATGGCTCAAATTTGAGAAATTGAACTAATTATCATGTGTTAACCAATTGCCATCTTGTAAACTAAATTGAACCTTATCAATTTGATCACTTTTTTCATACTATATTTCCTTTTTTAGATATTCTAGTTGTGTATCTAATGACGAAAGAATCACCTCAATCGGACTTTTCAAGCTTGACATATGATTGTCCTATTTTGTCTTGAATTATAGTTGTTTTAATCAATTTTGTTTGATTTTTGAGCCCGATTGTGCCCAATTTGGCGAGGCCCAGTGTAGGTTAGGCACATGCCATGTCAGATATCCACTAGTTGTCGCTCATCCAATTAATCATGTCTTATTGGATATTTTATACCACTTGTATCCTTACCCTCATATCAACCCTCCCTCATCCGTTGTACATTGTGTAGTGTATGACCTAGCATCACACCAAGATCCATGCCCACACTATTTTATATTTCCTTCCATAAAATTGGTGAAACTTTTTGCTTCCTTTCCTCTCCCACTCATTTTCTCCCTTTTTCCCCTTCCTCTCTTGCCCTGGACAACCCGTAGTGCTTCTTCTTCTTCTTCTTCTTAGACATGGGTGTTGCCGTGCATCCATGGTTACAGGGATCAAGACCCAAGATCCCTCAGGCCCTTGGCTTCCTAGTGCCTCCATAGGTGCAAGGAGAATGTGATTGGCAAATTCTTGTTTCCTTGGGTAGGCCAAGGCTACCAACACCAGAGTGTCGACAGAGCACTCAGTTATTACGGCGACAAGTCTTGTGAAGGATCACTCACAGACACAGAAGTTTGAGCTCTACTGGATCACGTGGCTACTAGATCAATGGCCCATGTAGAAGAAAACAACATGAGAAGTAGTTGGGATCAGAACCCTATGGATGAGCATCAGATCGTGGATCAATGGAGGGGGTTGCCACATAAATGTTGGTAACATTTTCTTTCACATCCTTCAAGGTTTTAGATTAAAAACCATCAAAAATTCATATCTCCTACCTCATTCAATCAAAGGGTATGCTATAATATACCAAATTCATTGTCATTAAAAGATCTACATCCTAGACATGGTTTCATATCTTGATTATCAAGTTCTTCTGTTCTACTAAAAATAGTATCTTTGATTATGGACAACTTTTGATGCATGATTATGATAAAGTTGGGAACTTTGATGCTCTATCTACCTCCTATACCTCTTATCAATAACTTGGACGAACTTGATACTCTATAGAAGCCTTAATCACTTAATATGCACCTTGAATGTCCTTAATGCACTAGTATATCTCTTACATAGGCTTTGATGATTATTGTCCCTTATGCTAATCTTGACCCATTTAAATATGAAACTCTTCCTAATCTTAGAAAATAGTAGCCATATGATTCCATATAACATAAATCTCCATGATCAAACTATTTCTTGCTTGTTCACCTCATATCACCTAATATGCATACTTGTGATCCATTTATGTTAATCCTTGTTATACTTTGATCAAATAAGAGTGTTGACCTATCTAATGCATTAAACCATATTAGACCTCTAAATTCAGTAACCGTAGGATGGTATGTGACCTTTATGGCTATAACAAACCCCATGATATATTGATGTATGTTCCCCTTTTATACTTATATGTCCAAATTTCACTTGATTGACTTCATGGTGCCTTAATATTCATATGAATCTAATTATTCTGCTCTCTAATTAGAGTTTATTTTTCAACCCTTTGATATGATGCCCACTTAGGTCAATTGTTAGATCCTAGTGCCATAAGTCTTATGTTGGATTTTGAATGTATGTTGATATGTTGATACCAAGTTGGAACCTTTATGCCTAAACCCTTGGGGAATTCCCCTAATCTTGATATATGACTTGTATGTTCTTATCTTGTGGGTATAAAAAATCATGTAAGTCTCGACCTCTTGACTTGAAGAACATTTGTCTTGTTTTCCCTATTATGAGTCTTTTGACCGTAAAATGCAAGTAAGTAACTAAAATGTAGAAATTTTACACAAAATGAATGGAAAACCTAAATATCATGAAACATGAAGGACACCATCACGATGGCATCTAAATTTGTAAATCATCAAGCCTATATCTAGGCAACATTAAACCTAGTTCAAAACCTAAAAAAAGATCTAAGTAGGGTTAATAATGAGAATAGTGCATGTATACAATCTTGCTCTTGATTATGTGTGGCTTGTGACTAGATGATCAGAGATAAGTTAGGTTATGAATCTCTAAATCAAGTACATGCTCTATATAATTATATGATTATGGATCTCTTGCTTGAAGTGTGATACATACGTATGGTTGTTTACTTGATCAAATAGTGTCATGTAGTATTCTACTGTTTTACTCGACGTTGATGTCCTTGTCACTAGTACATAACATGCCTTTAGTGTCAGTTATTTAATCCCTTTAGCATCGGTTTTAATGTGACACCTATGTGGGCACCGCTAAAAGGCAGATCCTTAGGCGTCGGTATTGAAACTGACGCCATAACCCTTTGTGCGTCACCGAAAATGTGCGCCAGCAGGGGGTATAAGCGTCGGTTATTAGAATAAAAACCGACGCCATAAAACTTCACGCCATAGAAAGGGCACCATCTATGGCACCATAAGCGTCGGTTTATTAGCGAAAACAGACAACATTTCAACTGCTGCCACGGTCGTGCTGACCAGCACGGCCGTGTTGTTTGGCCAGCTGCCACGGCCGTGTTGTCCAGCACGGCCGTGGTGTCCGGCCACCACGTCCATGGTGCCTGGCTATTTAGGGAAATAGACGTCGGTTACTAAGACGCCAACCGACGCAAGAACATTTTGTGTCGGTTTTTCAATTATAACCGAAGCAATATTTTCTTCCTTAGGCGTCGATTTTTGTTTTTATCCGACATTGTAATCTATTGTCGTTGGGTTTGTACAAATAACCGACACCGATTGTTTTTTTTTTCTTATCAGTTTGCAGGCCTGTTGTGGCTGGTCGCAGGATGAAAACCTATAGTTTAGTTATGAACTTCAGGTTTACGACATCCATTGATATCATCCAACAACAGGCCACAAACCTGCAAAATTAACATGATGGACAATATTATATATATGTGATTGACACTCATGTATAAGAACATTTAATTCATATTATTTTTTCATCACACGCATGTAGAAACCAGTAGCAACCTACAGTTCCCTTTATTTCATCTCTTTTCACATTCAGACACATGTAGAAACCTGTAGCAACCTACAGTTCCATTTATTTCATCTCTTTTCACATTCAGACACATGTAGAAACATTCATGTATTGATGATTTTCACACACATGACATTCATAAAATTCATTCACATTCACACAAAATTAATTATGAGAACAAAGTTATTCTTTATTCATCATTGTCATCATTGTCATCATTGTCAACAAAATTATATTTAAAAATTCCCACTCTTTGCAGGGATTTTGCCCAATCTTCTCTTACATCATCTAATTCATCTCTCGTATAGGGAGCATGTACATCGAAACGCTTTGCACCTGTTTCGAAGTCCTCAGTTTTAAAGACCTACAAAGAGAATGACGTATATACATAATTATAATAATATATAATAAGATTCATATATTTCATATTATCTAACGAGACTGTGTATAATACATGTTGTATGTTATCGATTTCCAATACGGCATGTTTGATTATTAGGTCCATAAATCGCATCACATAGTAGGCACATGCCCAGCCGTTGTCTTGTGTAGCACACTATAAATTGAAACATACAAAATATTCAAAAATACAAATAAGCACAGTTCAGATAAATAATATATACATTGGAGTCAGGAAATTACTTTCACATTCTCCCAAATGAGTGTCAGATTTTTTTTCCTGGGGACCTTTCCTCCAGCTTTTTTGTACTCTTGTAAAGCCCTATATATGTTAATGTAACATATTAAATTGCATAATTAAATAGTAATGCAGTAACAAATGTTAACAGATATAAAAACATAAAATATTTCTCACGAGAATAATGGCCTTTTAATTGCATGTCCATATAATACATCCAACTCACTCCCCACAGGATCTAGATAATAGACGGTGAATGTCTTGGGGACAATAACTAATAACTCCCAATGCTTATCACTACAGGTAAGAAAGTAGAAAATTAATAACTCAATATCCGCAATAAAAATGTAATTTGCTTAAGTATAAATTACAAGCAAAGTAAACTTACTTGACATTGAATGGAGCTATTATCACCGTCTTATTATTTTTACCAAAATATTCAAAAGCATCACAGCAGTATGAAGTAACTAAATACGGGTTTGTATCTACAAGACTAATCAAAGATGGAACCAAAAATCCCACATGGGAAATCCCAAAATATGTACATGTCTTGTGTAAGTTGCTGCAAAACATGTATTGTGTATGCATTAATATATAAGAAACCAGATTGTCGTATATAAAACAAGGTATATGGATGTATAAACCAGATTGCCGTATGCATAAATCTCACCATATCCACAGCTATGCCATAGATGTGTTCAGCCATTCATAACTAAACAACTCCAAAATATCTTGTATAAGTATGTTATTTTCGAATGTTTGACTTGCATTAATACGTATCCAGAACTTCTATTACGCATGCATTAATATGTATGCTAAAGTTGTATAAATATATTGTTATCGTATGATTTACCTGCACCATCCTCCAAAATAGTAACATTTATAGGGAAATTTGGATTATGTTCTCCGATCCATACCGCCAAACTCCTACAATTAGGACCTATCGAGGTGTGCAGGTCCCCTGGAAGCCAACTTGGGAGTCGAGGAGGTGGAGGCCGAGATGTAGCGGGTCTCGTCTTTTTGACCTGTATATATAATTTCATATCAATTGACTCATATATATACACACTAACAAATTAAAGTAATGAAAATTTATCATACAATATCAGTATAGAGGACATCCGCTTCGGGCCACAGTATCACTCCACCTACTGCCTCACCAAGTGTTTCAACATCTGGGTGTGCATGAGGTAGTGCAAGACTCGTCCAGCCAGGGAGTATATGTATCGGGCTCACACATACCATGCCATCTGGTACTGGACTCCCATAAACATGCACCCTTTAAGGGGTGGGTAAGTCGATGCCTCTGCAATGATATATCCTTCACTTTTTAGTCACCATGGCTTCAAATCCTACAAATTTGCGTAAAGAATGTTATATGCATATATACACAAACATATCATCTTGAACAGACTAGCTATTATATATGCCATAAAAATACTCACAGAGGACGTGCTAGGTTGTGGGTCTACAGGATTACTCCCAACCTCTGTACTACGAGCAGTAGGAGAAGAGAGTTCTGCCACAGGTACTGTCTGAGTGGCAGTCTGAGACGTGTGCCACTTGTTAATTACTTCATGGAGTTTTTTATCAATTACTTCCTCAACTCTCCTATCAATAAAGGAATCTACCTATACATGGATAAAATAAATGCTAGTTTTGATTATTTAATTCCCTTTTGCAATAACATTCAAAAACCAAAATAAGTTACCTCATCTTGTGAAAGTCCAGCTTTTGAGACAGTTTTGTGTTGGGATGGCCCAAAGAATGCTTTGATGCCCACACCAGCTCCTGCACCCCTTACACGTCCAGGATGCTCTGGGTTACCTAGAGAAATAGTTAGTTCATCCCTTGTGCCCTGAAGGATGAACTTGCCTTCCTTCCTCTTCTCGTGCAGCTCCCGCTAATCACCATCAACAAAAATTCGTAAGTAAACATAACAATAATCAATATCGATAGATTGCTCTAAGAGTTTATTTTTACCATTTTTGCATCCGCCTCAGTGGTTGCGGGCTTCGGTATTTCTCCCTTCTTGTTTTGCCTCCCAGCTATCCACAAAGCATGGTGAGGCAGAGGTGCGGGAGCAGCAGTAGAGGACTCTGCAGTCTCCTGAGTAGCAGCAGGCTAAGTAGACTCAGCCTGTAGTCTTTGGCAAATGCCTGCATATCCTCTTGGACCCATTGTGTGGTCGTGCACATTCAGTGCACGCCTTGCTCGTTGAGCATCGCTCTTAGCCCAGTTAGTTAGCACATTGATTTGGTTAGTAACACTAAAGGTTAATCTTGAATAGGTGAATACATAAAAATGTATATTAATAAAATTGGGAGTGGCGCTTAATACCTTGAATTCATCTATTTTTCTTTGGGTAACAAACTCCTCCCAGTCTTTGGGGTCCAAGTAGTTCCATTGTTGTGTGGCTTCCTTGCTCCTATATTTATTTTTCAAAGAGAATACAAACAAAAATAATTATTAGTGTAGAGTTAGTGAAATACTGATCAATGTCTAGAATTGGAATCAATCAAGAACCTATTCTCAGCATCGTGTATGTAATCTCGAGTGAGATTGGTCCTATAGTTTCTTAGGACCCTCTCACAACATTGCATCACACATTTACGATGCAGCTTTTCATCCAGATCAAATATGCTCTGCAAATTAAATAGAATTTCTATTAACTAGTATCTAAAAATTAAATAGAATTACAAATTAAATAGAATTGCTACACAAATAGAATTACAAATAATAATAACTCACGCATAGTTCCTTCCATATGTGGTCTTTCTTCCCCTTAGGAACTTTATGCCATAATTCTAGGATAGGACTGCAATGGCTGCGAGTAAGAACCCTAAGATATGAAACAAATGAGTTGCGGTTCACTCCATATGGATTTCCTGCCTGATCAAAATCCACAGCCAATTTGGGTCCATTACCCCTTTGATGTATTAACTTGTTCATCATTGTGATGCCCCTCACTTTCTCAAGTTTCTTTTGTTGCTCATTAAGTGTTGTAACAACTCCAGGGGGTACATCACCAGCCTAAAATTTGATTAAAAAAAACACACTTACATGATATAATTATAAATGAACATATAGATAGAAACATCAGGGATATATTCATAATTAAAATGAACTAACATTGTCAGGCGGCGCAATCACATCCTCACCCTCATGGTGATCATCAGCAAAGTCATCATGGGAATGCTCAGCCATCTGAAAGTTCACATTCAAACACTACTACAGAAACAACCTTTGGCGTCGGTTGTTTAACCCCCTTTGGCGACGGTTTCCAAGCGACGCCTATGTGGGCGCCGCTAAAGGTCGAACCCTTTGGCATCGTTTTTCTACTCGACGCCTACATGAATTCTAAGCGTCGGTTATATATAGTTGGCTGACGTCTATAGTGTTCGCGCCACAAAAAAGGGCACCACCTAGGACACTTTCTGCGTCGATTAACAATTGAACGACCGACACCATGTGAGTAAGATAGCCATCGGTTTTATACGAATAAGCGATGCCTTTTCCACCACGACCGTGCTTTCCAACACGGCCGGGTTGTTTGTCAAATTAGGCGTCAGTTTTTGTCTAATACCCGACGATGTAGGCCTTTGATGACGATTTTCTATAAATAACCGACGCCTATATATATATATATATATATATATATATATATATATATATATATATATATATATATATATATATATACATATATATATATCAGTTTGCAGGCCTGCTGTGGCTGGTTAGTAGGATGAGAACCTGCAGTTCAGTTTTCTAAACTATAGGTTTACGACATCCATTGATATCAGCCTACAAACAGGCCACAAACCTACAAAATCAACAAATATTTTTTCACACAAGTGGATACATTCAGACATCAATTCAATTCTCACATTCACACATGTAGAAACATTCAAATAAATGTAGAAACATTCAGACATGTATAAACATTCAGAAAAATTCATTTACAAAATATCATTCAGCATCGCTATCAGCATCCCAATTATATCTTACAATCGCCACTGCTTGTATGGCTTTTTCCCATTCTTCTCTTAATTCATTTAATGCTTCCATCGTATATGGAGAAGGTACATTTTTTAAGTGTTTACCTATAGTGTGGTCAATTTTAAACACCAGCAAAGAGAATGATGTATATATAAATAATAATATAAAAATAAGATTGATATATTTCATACTAACTAATGAGACTATATATAATACCTCATATATGGTATTAATATCCAATGCGGCATGTCGGATAATCATCTGCATAAATCGCATCACATAGTATGTGCATGCCCAACCGTTGTCTTGTGTAGTGCACTATAAATTGAAATATACAAATATTAAAAAATACAACTAAGCACAGTTCACATAAATAATATATACATTGGAGTCGGGAACTTACTTTTACGTTCTCCCAAATTATTGGCTGGTTCTTTCTCCTTGGGACATTTCCTCCAGCATTTTTGAATGCATCTAAACCCCTACATGTTAATGTAACACAGTAAATTGCATAATTAAATAGTAATGTAATAACAGATGTTAACGGATATAAAAATGAAATATTTCTCACCAGAATAATGGCATTCTCAATATGTGTCCAACTTTAGTGTTCAATGTACTTCCCGCAGGATCTAGATAATAAACAGTGAACATCCCGGGGACAATAACTAGTAACTCCCAATGTCTACCGCTATAGGTAAAAAAAGTTAAAAATTAATAACTCAAAATGCACAATAAAAATGGAATTTTCTTAAGTCCAAATTATAAATAAAGTAAACTTACTTGACATTGAATGGAACTATTATTATCGTCTTCTTTTGCTGACCGAAAATTGTAAAAGCATCTATACAGTATTGTTGAACACTATCAGGGTCTTTAGCTATCATACTAATCAATGATGGAATCAAAAATCCCACATGATCAAATGCAAATTGTTTGCATTGATCTTCGACTAAGTAGCTGCAAAACATGTATTACATATGCATTAATATATAAGAAACCAGATCACCAGATCTTACACAAGGTATATGGATGAATAAACAAGATCTCACCTTATCCATGTCTCTACCATTGATGTATTCAGCCAATCATACATAAATAGCTCAATAATATCTTGTATAAATAAAAAGCTATCGTATGATTGACCTGCATAATTTGCTTCTAAAGAAACAATTATAGGGCAATGTATATTATGTGCCCGTAGCCAACATGCCATTCCCCTACAAGCAGGACCTAACGGGTATTTTAGGTCAGTTGGAACCCAACTTGGTAATGCAGGAAGTGGAGGTGGAGGCCTAGGTGCTCCGGTTGTCTTCTTTTTAACCTGTATATATAATTTCAGATCAGTTGACCTCATATATACACATTAACAATTTAAAGTAATGTAAATTTATCTTACAATTTATGTAGTGTAGACGACATCTTCTTTGGGCCACAATATCACCCCGCCTTCTGTAACAGCAAGTGTATCAATATCCGAGTGGGGATATGGCAATGTAGCTTCCCTCCAATCGGGTAACACACGTATCGGGCTCACACGAACATAGCCCTGTGGCATTGGAGTCCCGTGAAACATTGCCCCAGGAAGGGACGGGTAAGCCTGCGCCTCTGCAACAACATAGTCTAGCATTCTTAAGCGGCATGGCTGCAATGCCTACAAATTTACGTAAAGAATGTTATACATATATACATATCATCTTGAAAACATATCATCTTGAAAAGACTAGCTACGATGTAATAAAAAATACTTACAGAAGACGTGCTAGGCGATGGGTCTCCAGGATTACTCACAGTCTGTGCATCAGGAGAAGAGTGGGTCACCATAGGCTGATGGGAAGCCTGAGATGCCTGCCACCGCACTATTTCTTCCTTGACCTTCTCAGCAACTATATCATTGACCTTCTTAGCAACTATATCCTCGACTCTCTTATTCTCCTATACATGGATAAAGGAAACATTAGATTCTTATTATTGAATTCCCTTTTGCAGTAACATTCTAAAAAAAGAATAGGTTACCTCTTCTTGTGAAAGTCTCGCTCTGGGTTTGCGCTGGGATGGCCAAAATAATGCTTTGATGCCCACACCAGCGCCTGCACCCCTAACACGTCTAGGATGCTCTGGGTTACCCAGAGCAACTGTCAATTCATCCCTTGTGCCCTGAGGGATGAACGTGCTTTGTTCCCTCTTCTCGTGCAGCTCCCGCTAATCACCATAAACAGAAATTGGTAAGTTAACACCACAAATAAATCAATATTCAAATGATTGCTCTAAGAGTTGTATTTTACCATTTTCGCAGCCACCTCAGCAGTTACGGGCTTCTTTATTTCACCCTTCTTGTTTTGCCTCCCAGCTATCCAGATATCATGGCGATGCATGGGTGTGGTAGACTCCTGAGTAGTAGCAGACTCCTGAGTAGCCGCAGACTCCGCCTGTAGTCTTTGGCGAATGCTTGCATAGCCCTTTGGACCCATAGTGTGGTCATGCACATTCAGTGCACGCCTTACTTTTTGCGCGTCACTAAGGGCCTAGTTAGTATGCACATTAATGATTTGGTTAGTAGCACGAAATGTTAATCTTGAATAGGTGAATACAACGTATATTAATTAAATTGGGAGTGACGCCTAATACCTTGAATTCTTCAGATTTTCTTGAAGCAACAAAATTGTCCCGATCTTCTTTGTCCAAGAGGTTCCACTGTTCAAGGGCTGACTTCTTCTTCTTATCACCATCTTTTATGTATTCTCTGTTCAGATTTGTCCTATAGTTCCTAAGCATCTTTCCAGCGCGTTGCATCACGCTTTTATGATGCAGCTTCTCATCCAATGCAAACAGATTCTGTAAAATAGAATTCTTATTAACTAGTATCCAAAAATAGAATTACAAATAATATAATTTGTAATCTACAAAATAGAATTGCAAATAATAATAACTCACGCATAAATCCTTCCATATCAAGTCTTTCTTTGCCTGAGGAACTTTATGCCAATTATCATACTTAACACCACAATGGCTTCGAGTGGCACACCCAAGATAGTTTACAAAATTATTGCGGTTCACTCCAATTGCATTTCCTCCATTATCAAACTCCACAACCAATTTGGATCCACTGCCACTTAGCGCTATTAACTTCTTCAACAGAGTGATGCCCCTTTTCTTGTTAAGTGTTTGGTGCTGCGCATCAAGTTGCTATAGTGCTTCAGTGGGTACTTCATCAACCTAAAATTTGACAAAAATAAACACACTGAATTAGCGCAATATAGAAATATGGGATATATGACATAACTAGAAGATAATGAATTTTATAGAAATATAGGATATGTTTTTAGAACTTACATTGGTATCCTCGCCATGCTCGTCATGGACAGCATGCTCATCATGGACTTCATGCTCATCATGGACATCATGCTCATCATGGTCAGCCATCTGAAAATGTCATTAAAAAGGCAAACATTTAGCATTTGTATTGACTAGAAGATAATGAAACATCAAATCTGAAAAGGATCTAAAATCCAAAGCCCTAGAATGGGTCAAGTTCAAGTCAAAATGGCTACAAGTGTGCGTTTTGGGTTTTCTATGTAAACGACCTTAGAACATCTATGTAATCACTTGTAATCATGAATTGACTTGTAACTTAGAAGAGAAAAATGTTTGGGACAAATTTCACCAAGTGCTAATCACTTTAAATGCAAATTAGAAAATGGATTATAGGCACCTAGTCGGTCGAGTTTTCCTGGATTGAAACTCGACCGATCATCCTTGGTCGATTTTCTGAAGATTGCATCAGTCGAGTTGTGCACTCACAGAACTCGACCGATGCAATCTTCAGAAAATCGACCAAGGATGATCGGTCCAGTTTCAATCCAGGAAAACTCGACCGACCAGGTGCCTGTAATCCATTTTATAATTTGCATTTAAAGTGATTAGCACTTGGTGAAATTTGTCCCAAACATTTTTCTCTTCTAAGTTACAAGTCAATTCGTCATTACAAGTGATTACATAGATGTTCTAAGGTCGTGATCATAGAAAACCCAAAACGCACACTTGTAGCCATTTTGACTTGAACTTGACCCATTCTAGGGCTTTGGATTTTAGATCCTTTTCATGTAAAGGCCATTTAGCATTTGTATTAACTAGAAGATAATGAAAAATCAAATCTGAAAATGATATTGATATTAAAAAAGCAAACATTTAGCTTCAATAGAAAAATATAAACATACATGCCTCTAAAATTGTGATATTTTATCAATTAACAATCCTTCATTGTGATCTCCGCGCACATATAAGTCATCATTAGATTCAATATTTTGTGGAGTTGGCAACCCAACAGAGAATGGACTGGAGTCATCATACTTATCATAGTACTCTTATTCATCTATAGGATCTTCAATGAACTATCTTTTACCATGAAGAACAACCGACCATTTATCATTTGCAGGATCATTGATATAGAATATTTGTTTTGCCTGTGATGCCAATATGAATGGTTCACCCTTCTCGCCAATCTTTTCAAAGTTCACCAAAGTGAAACCCAATTCATCCATTATAACTCCTTTGGTGTTATCAACCCAATTACAATTAAAGAGCAGAATTCTGAAATCTATGTAGTCAAACTCCCATATGTCTTCAATGACACCGTAATATGACATTTTAGCTTCACGTGGACTCTTATCCTTTGCACTTGCAAAATACATAGTCGACGCTTGAAGAGTGACCCCACTATTTTGGACGACACTCTTATCATCTTGGCGCTTTGTGTAATTTGTGAACCCATTAATGTCAAACCCTTCATAAGACATAACATTCGATTTTGGTTTAAAGGTGAGGCATTTGATAGTTTCTGTAATATCATTTGGTGTTTGAGATAGTTGATGTAGGACTTTATCTTCAAACCACTTAGTTTAGTCTTATTATGCTCTCTAGCAAGCCACATTGAACTTGCTCGAGGATGTTGTCTCTTGATGAAATTGGTATGTTCCTTGATATAAACACTCACTTCGTCCATGTTGTGTAAAATATACAAGTGAGCTTGTTCCAACTGCTCACGGCTGGTTACTTTCACCCGTGATCCCGAAATTCCTTTCCCCTCCTCAATATTCTTTTCATTAACAGGAGTGTTATTACCACTCAGAAAGTCATTGCAAAAATCCATAACCTCTCTCGCCACATAACCTTCAATAATACTCCCTTCAGGCCGATAACAATTTCGAACATCACCTTTAAAAATGTTCATGTATCATTCAAAGGGATACATCCAATGCAAGAAAACTAGTCCCAACATTTTCACTTCCCTAGTCAAGTGGACAACAAGATGTACCATGATATCAAAGAACGAAGGAGGGAAATACATCTCAAGATGACATAGGGTAACAACCACTTCTCTTTGCAAATTATCGAGAGTATCAGGGTCAATAACTTTGCTGCATAGACTGTTGAAAAAGAAACAAATTCTGGTGATTGCAAACCTTACATGCTTCGACAATATAGATCAAATTGCCACGGGCAATACGTGTTGCATTAGAGTGTGACAATCATGAGATTTAAGACCTATCAACCTCAGATCTTTCATTGATACCAATCTACGGATGTTGGATGAGTAACCATGTGGCACCTTAAAATTTACCAAGCATTCACAAAAAGCTTTCTTCTCCTTTCTAGACAACGTGTAACAAGAGGGAGGTAAGTATGTTCTTTTATTACCCATTTCACGAAATTCTGTTAATTCTGACCTTATTCCCATTTCACGTAGGTCCAGTCTGTATTTTATCCCATCTTTAGTCTTACCTGGTATATTTAACAGAGTACCAATGATGCTATCACAGACATTTTTCTCAACGTGCATTACATCGATACAATGCCTAACTGTCAAAGAACTCCAATAAGGAAGATCCCAAAATATTGACTTCTTCTTGAATGAAGAATTGTCACTCCGTGTGGCCATACTACATTGTGATTTCTTACCAAATTCATTGACAATGTCTTTTACTCTTTCATAAACAACATCCCCTGGTATAGATTTAGGTGCACTCCGTTCATCATTCCATCCATTGAATGTGTTGTGCTTCCTACGATATGGATGGAATTTTGAAAGAAACCTTTGATGACCAAGATATACAGTCTTGCTGCCATATTTTAGTCTTATTGAATCAGTGTTTTCTTCACATATAGGACACGCTTTAGCTCCTTTGATACTATATCCAGACAAATTCCCATATGCTGGAAAGTCATTAATAGTGCAAAACAACATAGCGTGCAAACGAAATGTCTCTCTTCCTGAAGCATCATAGGTCATCACACCTTCAGTCCAAAGTTTCTTTAAGTCATCAATCAGAGGTTCAAGATAAACATCGATATCATTTCTGGGTTGTTTAGGGACTGATATCAACAACGACAACATAACGTACTTATTTTTCATACACAGCCAGGGAGGAAGATTGTATATAACAAGCATGACTGGCCAAGTGCTCTGTTGGCTTCTCAATGTCCCGTACAGATTCATACCATCTATACAAAGCCCAAGTCTTAGATTCCTATCTTCTTCACCAAATTTGGGGTACAATACATCAATCTTCTTCCACTGTGGTGAATCAGACGCATGTCGTATGATCCCATCATTATTTTTCTTAACATCTACATGCCACCTCAAATTCTTCGCATCTTTCGGATTTGCAAACAAGCATTGAAACCGTGATATTATAGGTAGATACCACAACACCTTGGCAGGAGAACCAGTTTAGGACTCCCCCGAAGTCTTCAATTTATACCGTGACGCACCACATTTTGGACAATCTTTCAAATCTACATAGTCCTTTTGAAATAATACACAATCATTCGGGCATGCGTGTATCTTCTTGGCCTCCATTCCCATTGGGCACAACATTTTCTTTACCCGGTATGTTGAGATTGGCAGCTCGTTTCCTTCAGGAAGCATTTCTTTCAACAAAGTCAACAATGAAGTGAAGCTTTTGTCGCTCCATCTATTGTTAGCTTTCAACTTATACAATCTCAACACAGCGCTAAGCTTCATAAGCTTAGCACAGCCTGTGTATAACGGTATCTCAGCATCATGCACAATGTTTCTAAAGATAGGAGGTGGATCGGTGTGCTCTACCCTACAACTATCCAGCATCGCATCAACGATGTCTACTGGAACTAGTTCGTTCACATCTACGTCATCGGAGGCAATTTCTTCTTCCACCCAAGCACTGCTATTGACATCTAATGGTTTTGAGTTTGAAATCTCTCCATGCCAGTGCCATTCTGTATATCCTTGTATAATCCCGTTGCACATGACATGACTTTTGATTTCCTCACCAGTGTTGACTTTCAAGTTGTTACCGCAATGCCTACATGGATAGTAGAACCTATCTGTAGGTTTTTTCCTATGTTCCTCGGCAAATCTAAGAAACTGATCAAGACCAGATATAAATTCTGGGGTGCAGTGATTGCGAATGGACATCCATGATCTATCCATTCTATAATCAAAGAGAAAACAAGTATATATTGGACAAGATTAGGGTATACACTTACATACTATCCAAGATTGTTCACTTTCTAGGCCAACAAACACATGTGATGTCATTCTTATATATAATAAATGTGTACCACCTATCCCATCCTTGAACACCTAATCTCACTAGTAAGTGTATAATGTGTATTGGGTTTTCAAAAAAAATTCGGCAGCAAATCCGCGTTGTTCTCTAAGTACATATGTACTTAGAGAACAAACGAGGAAATGCTGCTGAAATTTTCTCGAAAACTCAATACACATTATACACTTACATCCTAAGTGAGATTAGGTGTTCAAAGATAGTCCCAAACTGGGGACTATCCAAGATTTACTCCTAATGAGTAAATCTTGGACGGGTTTCTAGGCCAACAAACACAATAATAGATATGTACATGTTAGGGTTTCATCACAATTGATGTTAGGGTTTCATCAATGTTAGGGTTTAATCAAATCAAATTAGGATGCTAGAATGGACAAGTTTAAATCTAAGGCAAACATTAAAAAGGCAAACATTTAGCATTTGTATTAACTAGAAGATAATGAAACATCAAATCTGAAAATGATATTGATATTAAAAAACCAAACATTTAGCTTCATTAAGATTGTTTGCATGCATTAGGTACATGAAAAGGATCTAAAATCCAAAGCCCTAGAATGGGTCAAGTTCAAGTCAAAATGGCTACAAGTGTGCATTTTGGGTTTTCTATGTAAACGTCCTTAGAACATCTATGTAATCACTTGTAATGATGAATTGACTTGTAACTTAGAAGAGAAAAATGTTTGAGACAAATTTCACCAAGTGTTAATCACTTTAAATGCAAATTAAAAAATGGATTATAGGAACCTAGTCGGTCGAGTTTTCCTGGATTGAAACTCGACCGATCATCCTTGGTAGATTTTCTGAAGATTGCATCGGTCGAGTTGTGCACTCACAAAACTCGACCGATCATCCTTGGTCGATTTTCTAAAGATTGCATCGGTCGAGTTGTGCACTCACAGAACTCGACCGATCAGGTAACAGGACATTCCAAGTTAAATAAGAATGTACTCAAATCTATGTGGGAATGACCTCTATCCATTTGGACATGTAATATGCAAAAATAAGAATGTACTCAAATCCACAGGCAGAGGGGAAGGGGACCATGTACTCGATGCCCAAACATTAAGATATCTAATTGTAGCCATGAACTCATGGGAATTTGATCCCTCTTAGAGATAATTTCAGATCTCTGTTATTGATCACAAGCAATAATAAAGTCATAGGCATCTTTAAACAAGGTAAGCTAGTAAAATTCACATTGAAGTACTCTCCTTACTATCTTTTGGAAACTAATGGCTTTCAAATAAGTTTAAAATATATTAGTGATATTAGATGTTAATGATTGAGTGAATTATGAAAAAAGAATTAATGAAGTAGGTTAAATCCATAAGGAAATGCCATTTGTTGTTTAGTAATTACATAAAATTCGAAATTATGACTAAGTAGTACATAAGACTGATTAGTAATTAGGATTATTATAAAGATGTCTGTGATATGTACAATCTTTTTGATGAGATGGGGAGGCATTTATAGCCCTTATGTTGAGAGTTGTAGCCCATGAAGACACACGAGAGAGAACAATGATCCAGTTTGTCATTAGTGTAATCACAATGATAGGGATAACACCAGGTTCTGAAGGTGTAAAGGTGACTGAAGGTAGAAGGCACCCCATTCACAGCCCCGATTTTCCCGAATGAAGAACAGAGGCTAATACCTGGACAGCAGAGCGGGCGGCAGTGGCGACGGCGAGGAAGACAGCAGCCGGCGGCGGCGGTGGGCAAGGAGGAAGACGGCAGCCGGCGACGAAGGAAGAAGCTAGGGCGGCGGCGACGAAGGAAGAAGCTAGGGAGGGCGGCGCCGGAGACGAAGGAAGAAGCTAGGTGGCGTGCGGCGGCGGCGACGCACAGCAGCAGCGTCGGCGACGGCGAGAACCAGCAAGCGGGTGATTGAGCAGTGCGGCAGCTAGCGGGCGATGAAGACAATGAAACAAGTGCCTAGCGGGCAATCGATCGCGGGTCTATTAAGTTCATAAAGGCATCGGTTATCAAATTCAAACGACACCTAAAGTCTTCGGCGTCGGTTGATAGCAATACACCGACGCCCAACTAGACAACCTTTACCCTGATTTTTTTGGCGGGAACCATTATCAGCGTCGGTTCTCTAAGGATAACCGACACTAAAAGTGGGATTTTTTTGCGCAAATTTTCATTTTAAATAGGCGTCGGAGAATAGTTAAAAAACCGACGCTCTAGGTGACCTAAAATGTTTTCGCTCAAAAATTAGTTTTCACGGGCTATTTTAGGCGTCGGTCTGTTATAAACGGCCGACGCTGAATACAAAGCGGTACCCGTGTCTAGCTGGTCTTCGAATATAGACGTCGGTATGCATAAATAACCGATGTCTAATATTATAAGTGTCAGTTTTCCTAAATAACCGACGCCCAAATAAGCGACACTAAATGTTGTTTCTGTAGTAGTGAAATTATAAATTTCACATTGTAAAGTAACACTAATTGTAAAGTTCACATTGTAAAGTACACATTCACATTGTAAAGTAATTCACATTGTAAAGTTCACATTCACTTTGTAAAGTTCACATTCACATTGTAAAGTAATTCGCATTGTAAAGTCCACATTCACATTGTAAAGTTCACATTTAGAAAAATAAAACATAATAAAAATATAAACATCCATGCCTCTAATATTGTGGTCTTTTATCAATTAACAATCCTTCATTATGATCCCCGTGAACATACAAGTCATTGTGATCCCCAGCTTCAATGTTTGGTGGTGTTGGCAACCCAACTGAGAATGGACTGGAGTAATCATACTTATCATAGTACTCTTCTTCATCTATAGTATCTCTAATGAACTGTCTTTTACCATAAAGAACAACCGACCATTTATCATTTGCAGGATCATCGATATAAAATACTTGTTTCGCCTGTGATGCCAATATGAATGGTTCACCCTTCTCGCCAATCTTTTCAAAGTTCACTAACGTGAAACCCAATTCATCCACTATAACTCATTTGTTGTTGTCAACCCAATTACATTTAAAGAGCAAAATTCTGAAATCTACATAGTCAAACTCCCATATATCTTCAATGACATTGTAATATGACATTTTAGCTTCACGTGGACTTTTATCCTTTGCGCTTGCAAAAAACAATGAAGACGCTTGAAGGGTGACCCCGCTGTTTTGGACGACACTCTTATCATCTTGACGCTTTGTGTAATATGAGAAACCATTTATGTCAAACCCTTCATAAGACATAACATTCAATTTTGGTTTAAAGGTGAGGCATTTGATGGTTTCAGTGAGAGTATCTGGTGTTTGAGATAGTTGATGTAAGACTTTATCTTCAAACCACTTAATAAATGTCTTGTTATGCTCTCTAGCAAGACACATTGAATTGGATTGAGGATATTGTCTCTTGATGAAATTGGTATGTTCCTCGATATAAACATTCACTTCATCGATGTTGTGTAAAATATACAAGTGACCTTGCTCCAACTGCTCACGGATGATTACTTTCACCCGTGATCCCAAAACTCCTTCGCCAAAATGCTCCTCAATATTCTTGCCAAAATGCTCATTTCGTCACCAGTACTGACTTTCAAGTTGTTACCGTAATGCCTACATGGACAGTAGAACCTATCTCCATATTGTTTCCGATGTTCCTCGATAAATCTAATAAATTGATCAAAGCCAAAAATAAACTCTAGGGTGCAGTGATTGTGAATGGACATCCATGATCTATCCATTCTATGATCAAAGAGAAAATAAGTATATATTACAACAAGATTAGGGTCTAGGGTAAACAGATTAGAGTTTATGGTTAAAACTTTAGGGTTTATACATGTGACTTCATTCTTATATATAATAAATGTGTACCACCTATCCCATTCTTGAACACCTAATCTCACTAGTAAGTGTATAATGTGTATTGGGTTTTCAAGAAAATTTCGGCAGCATTTCCGCGCTGTTCTTCAAGTACATATGTACTTAGAGAACAAACGGGGAAATGCTGCCAAAATTTTCTTGAAAACCCAATACACATTATACACTTACATCCTAAGCGAGATTAGGTGTTCAAGAACAGTCCCAAACCGAGGACTATCCAAGATTTACTCCTAATGAGTAAATCTTGGATGGGTTTCTAGGCCAAAAAATACATGTGTTGTCATTCTTATACCTAAAATCCTAGTTCTTCAAGTTAGGGTGATTATTGATGTCTTTAAAAGCATGATTGCCAATCTAGGGAAAAGTTCATCATTTACATTCCAAGCATGTCACATGTGTGTATTACAGTTCATCATTAAGAAAGAAGGGTGATTAGGATTCTCAATATACTCAACAATGAAACAAGTTACCAATTTCATAGTTAGGACGATAGAGATACCCTAAGATCTGGATCTAATGGTTCATAATGAGCCTGTGATAAAGTTACATCAATTAAAAGTTACATCACTACATGATTATATAATTTCAAAAGTAGTACACAAATAAATTCAAATGAGTAGATAACTAAATAAAAATAGTAGACAAAAAAATACAAATAAGTAGATGAATAAATACAAATTTCTTAGGTAAGAGTAAGATGAAACTCAACATATATGCACAATTAGCATCAAATATAGGACAAAAGGGTAGATTAGAACCCTAATTTACTCAAACATGTATAAAAATTACCCTAATGACAAAAACTCTAGGAATCTTTACTAGACATTATATATATAGCCCTAATCATCATATTTAACATACTACATTATTATTAACATCCAGATCAGATTAAGATCATACTATGTTATAACTATTAGTTTAATAACTCTATTTCTGCATGTACATGATTATCAACTTTAAAACCCTATAATTCATTGAAATCATTCTAATTCAATTTAAGATGTTGGGGTCGCATAATTATATACTGACATCAGAATAAATAAAAGAATCATAATTAACATGATTAACAACATGCTCATCAAACTAGAGTTTTCTTGAATAACATCTAATATTCGTGTACTAACTATACCTTTGTAACAAGAAGAAATAATAGACCTTTAAGTATATTTTATTCACAATCTACGCATTTTTCTGATCAAAACCATATACAACATGGTAATATTAATGTGAATCAGAGCATTTTTTATTCACAAACTACGCATTTCCTACATTATTCGAGCAGGAGCAGGGTACCTACTTGAGGGAGAAGGAAAAAGAGGAGGAAGAAGAGCAGGAGCAGGGTACCTTTGTGGTGGAGTTGGGCACACAGGAGATGTGGTCGGAGCGGAGCAGTGACCTGGAGAGCAGGGAGCAGAGCCCTAGGAGCCGCGGCCTGCCTGGAGAGCAGTGGCCAGAGAACTGGCGGCGGCTGGCGGAATCAGATGTGGCGGTAGAAGGAGCAAGAGCAGGAGCGGCGGCAGTAGTAGGAGCAGGAACGGCAGCGGTAGCAGGAAGAGGTGGTAGAAGGTGACGGCGGTAGGATGCGGAGGCGGTAGCAGGAGCAGCGGCGGTGCACGCGGCAGCAGGCGACGGTGGTAGTCTCGCGCACTGCTACTCGTGGCGTCGAGGTGGGCGGCGAACAGAGAGCTAGGGCGGGTGATTGTCGAGCTAGGGCGGCGGCCGGCCTAGAGCATAGCGGCCGGAGGACCAGAAAACGGTCGCGGTGGAGGCGAGCGGCGGCACAAGAGTGGTGAGCAGAGGAATCGTCGTCGGATCTTAAACCCTCGAAATTGATTTGAATGAAACAGAGAAAGGGGAAGAGTCGGGCTCGCGCGGTGCTATTAAGTTAACATTACGTGTCAGTTATAAAATAAAACTGACACATAAAACTATAGGTGTCAGTTCTACAGCAAAACCGACACATAAAACTATAGGTGTCGATTCTACAGCAAAACTGACACTTATTCTCAACTATAGGTGTCAGTTTTAACTAGAAAAAAACCGATGTCTATCTACATATGCCGAATAAAAAAAATGTTCTCGATTAATGACCATAGTTGTCAGTTTATATCAAAAACCGACGCTCAAAGGGTGTGAAAAATTTCCCACGGACGACGTGAGAAAACCCATAAGTGTCGGTCGCTGTTGTAAAACCAATGACCAAAATGTGCCCAATTTCTGTCTCGTGAATAACCTTTAGTCGTCGGTTTATTAGTTAACAACAGACGCAGTATGTTAAATTTTGGAGGTAATTTTTTCACTGGAAATTTTGGATTTGGCGGTTAATTTTAGGCGTCGGTTTTTTATTAAGTAACCAACACTGAATAAAAGTGATACCCGTGTCTGGTCTCCCTTCACATATTGATGTTGGTTTATTTTATAAACCGACACTGTATTGTTTAGGTGTCAGTGTATTATTACAAGTGATGACTTTCAAAAATCATGTAAGTCTCGACCTCTTGACTTGATGAACATTTGTCTTGTTTTCCCTATTATGAGTCTTTTGACCGTAAAATGCAAGTAAGTAACTAAAACGTAGAAATTTTACACAAAATGAATGGAAAACCTAAATAGCATGAAACATGAAGGACACCATCACGATGGCATCTAAATTTGTAAATCATCAAGCCTATATCTAGGCAATATTAAACCTAGTTCAAAACCTAAAAAAAGATCTAAGTAGGGTTAATAATGAGAAGAGTGCATGTATACAATATTGCTCTTGATTAGGTGTGGCTTGTGACTAGATGATCAGAGATAAGTTAGGTTATGAATCTCTAAATCAAGTACAGGCTCTATGTAATTATATGATTATGGATCTCTTGCTTGAAGTGTGATACATACGTATGGTTGTTTACTTGATCAAATAGTGTCATGTAGTATTCTACTATTTTACTCAACATTGATGTCCTTGTAGATGTTTTATAACTTGCATACATAAATTAGAACTTCATTATACAATATGGAAACATGTTTTTTCTCAAGGACTTTGGTCACTGAGGTCACTCGTGAATAAATAGGGTTCACTCATGGTGATATCCTTGAGGTCCCTCCCCTATAAAAGGGTTATATCATGGTGATGTCCTTGAGGTCCCTTAAGAATAGGGTTACCCAATCTTAAACACCCTCATAGACTCTTCCAATGGGAAGTTAGTCAAACAAGCCTTACAAATACATGATATTAATGAATACATGATATGATGGTAGATTTGGAGTAAAATGACATAAATATGGGCTCTCACTTAGATAAATATCGAACTTGTTTACTCTCATTCGTTTATTCCTAAAATCTTTTCAAATTATGCAAAGCTTATATATGTGTATCTTTCTACCCTATACTCAACACCTTGTCTGTTTACACACATTTTTTTACATATTTTATAGGTTCAGAGATGGCTACAAGTTGATGCCCTTGGTGAGATATGTCTTGGTGTAATTATTGTAAGATCCTTAGTGTACATGAGCAGAGTTGTACAATTTCACTCTTGAACATGTAACTGAAATCTTGTAATGAAATGATGTTGTTTAATATATATTATTGGATGTTGGGATTATATTGGTGATTTTCTCTTGTTATATGTTCATGTATGCTAATAATTTACACTTCTAAATTATTTCTTTGATAATACTATGCTAGGGATGGACGCTTAGGTCCTATTGCCATTGACATTGAAGCCATTTGGATTTAGGATTTGGGTGATAAATAGTTCCATGATAGGCATGTAGAGGGAACCTAATCTTATCATCTCTACTAGGATGGACTGACACCACAAGCATTTTGGAGGTAAAAAAATTGGTGGGTCACATGAACGTTGACGTTGGTTTTTTGATAGAATAAGAGAAGACATAGGCTTTTTGAAGGTAAAATTAATTTCATGAGAAGGACTACATCGTTGGTTCTTGTCAGCATATGTGACATAAACTTTACCAATTCTTTCTGCAAAATTGAATTTCATAGTCTATTTGTGGTATTAGTTCTTCTTGAGAAACTGATGTCAAAATGAAAATGCTACCTACATTTTTCACTAAATGACAACACTTAACCTATTGTAACTATAACATACCCAAACTTAGGTAAATATCACCTTTTACCCCTTTATTTAATAATGTTTTATTTTGAACCCTCTTCTTAAGTTGGTTTGAGACAGTATACTAATAATCTTAAATTATAAGAGTTTTATTCAATAACAAAATTATTTGGGGCATTAATACAAGAAGTAGGAGTATTATGCTAATTTGGGGGTAGTCGTGAAAATTTATCAAATTGATGGATTCAATTTCAAATAAATCTTCCTGATCTTTCCTATGGATAATTTTAGGCAAGAGAGACTCACACACAATATTTGGCCAATAAATGATAAATGAGTACACTAAAATGTTAAACAAAATCTTTCCTTCAAATTATGGGTTTTGGGTACTAAATTTTTCCAAAAGGCAAAATGGATTTCTAATTTGGATTCTTTGGTTCCATATTAGTATAGTTTCCATGTTTCAATTTAATTGGAAATTATTTACTCATCCAATTTGATTGTCAAAGAAAAAAAACTATTAATGCATCACTTTAAGAAAAAATTATTTTAGAAAGGGTTTTAACAACATGTGTGATGCAGACCTAGATTATATATGATGTTCATGCTTTTCCTTGTTGTAGGATGGCTAATCAGACGGCCAGATGATTGTCTTCAACCTTGCACAAATAAGTAAAGTCTTGGTTGGAACACTATACATTAAAAGGTCAATTTCTTTCACTCCAATAAACCTTTGCCCAAGATTTCTTCTCCAGTAGTTTCTTGATCAAAATTCACATCGAACGATGCCCTACTCAAAGCCTATAATCACATATTTGAGATACACCCAAAACATGTTCCCCAAGCTTCTGAAGCCCCACCCTTTAGGCCAGGGGACCAATTCCTATATATATCTAACCTTATCTAGGATTTTATCTCATCGTGAGCCTTTTCTCTCTTGTCTCAATTTTGTCTTAGGTCTAGACAAAGGTGCCACCAAATTCATTTTCTTCATCAAGCTTGAGGCCCTCTTCCCTGATGATCTACTGCATCGTGGAGCGATTGGCTTTTGGGTAAGATAGTGAGGTCTCTATTTTCTGTATTCATCGAGCTAAATTCACAAACAATTGAGAGTTGGGTGTTTCCCTAAACCAACCATCATAGCTGCTTCCAAATCGATACCACAGTGCGGTCAAGCGAGGAAGAAGATGATTATTTTTCATTTTTTGATTTCACCACCATGACACCTAATGTCTTACTTTGTTCAAATGGTCATTTTGGTAAATTATGGTGGTTCTATATTAAGTTGGAGCACCATGATATGAATGAAATTGGGACTATAATACCATGTCACACACTAAAGTCCAAATTTAACATTGAAGGGAAATTTGGACTTTTGCGAATTTAAATTCACTGATAAATTAGTAAACAATGTAAATCTGATAAAAATCATAACTTTTTACAGGTAACTCCAAAAATTATAATACATTATGTTCTAGAATCATGAGATTATTCACTATGTTTGCTCTAGTTTTTATTTCCTAATTCAAAAATTTTAAAATTCATGATTTTTAGGGTTTTTCTCTCTCTAGTTAACTTATTGATAATTGAGGAAAATATTATAATTAACAAAGTTAAGATTTCAAGTCAAAGTTACAATCTGTAACCCTAAATCTTATATTAGGTTAATGTCAAGAGTCAATCTAGGGTATCATCTTATATAACATAAATTGAACCCTAATGGTTGTACAAAATACTATATGTAGGTTTGAGGTGAATTTAGACATGCAAGGGTAGATTTTTATCCCTGATTTAATACTCAAATCATGGTATATGCATCTTTCCCAATTATCTAGTCAATACTATGATGACCAACATATATTCACATATAAGGTTATTTCTTGATTTATTTTTGTCATCATTGAATATATTTTCATATTTCCTAATTTATTGTTGATTCCATGAGATTCTATTATTAAAGATCATCTAGCCTATTTGTTGGGATATTCTCCTTCTTACTTGAATCAGATTGATGATGACTGAAATTATATCTTAGCTTTATCTTTTGTTTGTGTGTAGATAGACTAATTTTATTTATTATAGTAGTGCATACTTCCATAATATTTGGACACATGTATTCCATCCCAGGTGTGTGTATTCCACTTGAACATATATACAGGGTGCACATATTTTGCCCAGGGTGTTCATCTTCCACCCAAATACATATTCTTGATTTTTTATGGGTCTCAACCCTACATAAGTAAAAGTAATATAATTGTTTGACATGCATTGGTTATGATTTATTAATGTTTTTACATAGAAAAAAGTATTTACATTAATCATCTCTTTTGTTTATAAGGCCTCATCTATTGACTTGTCAAATCTCTTAAAACATCTTCTCTTGAACTTCCCCTTATTTGATATTAAACATTGACTTTGCCTTACCTTAAGTATTGTCTAGTTATTACTTATGAAACATACTCAATGTTTGTCATTGTTCTTACTCTCATTTTCTTCCACTTGGGTGTTTCCTTCAACCCACCCAGAGGTTGCATATCCTGGGGACTAGGAGATATGTGGTGATGCCATGAACTAGCTATAAGAGGACTTTTAAAAGGGATAGGTTCATCACAACTCATTTTATTAGTTTAGGTTTAAAATCTTGTTAGATGCCTTGCATGGCTCCTTAATTTAATTGGTATGACAAAATTTTGTAATAGTTAGATTTACAACCCACTACAACAAAATTTTGTCATCTTATCCTTATGTTTAATAAAATATTTCTCACCACCCCCACTTATTTGAACAATTTTATTTTATGGATGTGAATGATGGGGTACCATGCCATTTTTTCCTTAATTTAAGTAAGGAGTATACTCCTCTTGGGCCCCACTCCTTACAAGAATGGCATCAGAGCATGTCTATGTAGAGTAATTTGACTATCTTAGAATTTTCCTTAGTACAGATTTCATACCCGTTAAACCTATGCTACACAAGATGCAACTTGTTTGACAACACTAGTGCTACCCCGGTATGGCAATTTTGGACGGTTTTTCCACACCACTAAACCCTCACTTTGGCATGGATCACCCTTCTAGGAAAAACTCAAATTCTTAGCCATACCTTCTTCTAATAGGTTTGGTGACAACAGAGCCTCTACTTCAACTGGCCTCACCACTAAGAAGGAGTTATCCTTCCTGTAACAATTTCTGACCACTGTTATGGTGGGAACTTTGACACCCCTCCTATGTCTATTAAGTTGTAGGAGTACACACTGACTGATTTCATGAAAGACAACCACCCTACTTCAAGGGTTATGGGGAACTAGAGATGGTCGATAAGGTCATGATTAGGTTTTAGCCATAGACCAAACTTTTGAAGGTATGGCATTCCCTACACACTAGAAGGTTAGATTTTCTTTTTATGTGTTGAATGGACCAACACATGTTTAGTGGAATGGGATAGAATGGAATCATAGCACCTCTAATTTGACCTGAGAGCCATTCTTGGCACTATTTCATGAGAAGTAATATGCACTAATGCCCTTAGGAATAAGGAATAAGAATTGTTTAGTTTGAAGGAAGGTTCCATGTCTATTCCAAATTATGTGCAAAATTTCATGTTGCTTAAGCGTCATGCTACTAGGTTGATTAAGGGTCCTAGGACTAATTTGTTCCTTTCAAGACTCAACTACCATTTGGGTCACACTCTTATCCCTCAGCTTCCACATACTTTTTGACAAATGGTGCATAAGTCCTTAGCTGTTGCAAAATAGCTAGAGAAACAATTTTGACTATGATCAATGACAGAATGGGTGCAACCATTGTTACCACCATCTTCCTCCGGGAAAGTGCCCACAAGGAAGGAAAGTTGTACCTAGGAATGATAGGATGATAATTTTTCATGAGTGTGGTGTGGTTGGATAGTTCAGGCCCCAGTAGCCCCGACTGTATTAACATCTTGTCCCTACCCAACGTCCTGCACAACATTCTACCACAACAAAAAGCTCTAGGACAACATCCTCCAGTGGAGCATCATGCTATATATGTTTTCTCTATGAATGTTTCAGATGTTATTAATCGAATAAGTCATTTAAGGTAATGTATATCTTAATCTACATTGTACAAAAGTTCTATTTGATTACGAGTCTTCAAATACTTTTATATCCTTACAACTTACTGAGATGTTATATCTAGAACCTACATATATGGACTTTATTCTGGATGTCCATACCCCTAGTGGTAGGATATGCTCTTCTTATCTAAATCCCCACCCATGGAGCTATGTATATCCAGAAAAATGTTTATAATAGAGCTCATCCTTTTAAACATGATGACCTTTGACGTCATTATGGGTATGTATTAGTTGAAATGATTTGATGAAACCTTGTTTTATGGTAAGAAGAAGGTTAATTTCCTCCACCCTAATGGTGAGTGACTTTGTACTAAAGGTAAAAAATGTGAGGATAGATAATTAATTATCTCAGCCATTAAAGTTGTAAAGATTATTTCTAATGGATGGTCAAGCTTACTTGGTATCCACTATCCTTAACTCCTCACCACCTCAGTTAGAAGACACTAATGTTGTTCAAGATTTTCCTAACGTATTTCTTCAGGAGTTACCTAGTATTCCCCGATCTTAAGAGGTTGAGATCTCCAATTATCTTGTACCAAGAACTGCTCCTATCTTTGAACCCCCTTACCACATGTAACTTACTGAGCTTGTAGAACTTTAGAAGCAACTGTAAGAGCTTATTGATATGGGTATTGTCCTGCTCAGTGTGTCACATGGGGAGCTCTTGTACCATTTTTAAAGAGGAAAGATGGTTCTTAAAGTATGTGCATAGATTATAAAATGGTGAATCAAGTGAGAGTGAAAAAGCACTATCATGTACAATGCATTATGGTTTATTTGATCAGTTGAAGTCATATATAGTTTTCTCTAAATGCATCTACGAAGTGGATACTATCAGATGTGGGTAAAAGATGAGGATATACCAAAGATGTCCTTCTGCATTCCCTATGTGAATTATGAGTTCTTAGTGATGCCTTTCTGTTTGGCTAATACCCCTACCACTTTAATTGACCTGGTGAACCATGTTTTCCACCCATTTCTGGATGGCTTCATAGTAGTGTTCAATGATGACTTTTTCATTTACTCTAGGTAGATGGACGGACATTGGAAACATCTACAGATTGTGTCACTGACATTTCATGAAAAACAACTTTATATCAAGTTCTTAAGTGTGAATTTTGAAAAAAAAAATGATGCTCTTAGGCCATGTTATATTAGCTGGTCACATAGTCATGGATCTAGCTAAAGTTGAAGGTGTGACTGATTGGCAACCTCCAAAGAATCCTTTTCAGATGTGAAGTTTCTTGGGTATTGTGGGTTATTACTGATGGTTGTTAAGAAATTTTCTAAGATGGATCATCCTCTAACCAAGTTGACTCCCAAATACACCAAGTTTATATGGACCCCAAAATGTGAAAACATTATTCTAGAGCTAAAGTGTTGTTTGATATATACCCCCATTTTGGTCTTACCCGTCAAAGGAAAACCTTATGTTATGTATACGGATGCATCTAAATAAGGGTTAGGATGTGTCCTTATGCTTGAATGATGGGTTATGGATTTTTCCTCTCTCCAGATGAAGTTGAATGAAGAAAATTGGACAATCTATGACCTTGAGGTCACAACTATTGTCCATGCTCTCAAGATGTGGAGGCACTATTTGTATGGTTTGCAATTCAAGGTTTCTCTGATCATAAGAGTATTGAATATCTTATGATGCAAAAGGACTTGAATATGAGACAAATGTGTTGTATGGAGTATTTGAAAGATTATGATTTTACCATCACTTATCATTGTGGAAAATAAAATGTGGTCATTGATGCCCTTAGTCGAAAGAAGAATGTTGTTTGCACATTGATTCGTTGTTTTGTGTGGAGAAGTATGGATCATATTTCTCAATGAGCTTAAGTTGAATGATGTTGTTGTGGGAAGATTGTGCATGCACATGGCTCATCTCTTGATTACTCCATATTGGATCTCAAAGTTAATTAGAGCTCAACTAGACAACCCTAACCTTAATGAGATGAATTCTTTAACTAAAAAACCACACTTTGATTTCTCTATTGGTATTGATGACACAAGTTGTTTCCCTCATCAATTATGGATACCAAATGTTGATTACCTGAGATAGAAATTTCTAAGAGAGGCTCATGAATCAAAATATACAATTCACCTTGGCACTACAAAGATGTACAAAGATTTGCAAATAAGTCTGGTAGGAAAATATGAAGAAGACATTGGAAATTTTATTGCAAAATGTTTGAGTTATCAACAAGTAAAGATTGAACATGAAAGACCAGTTGGAGTTCTTCATCCCCTCAAAATTCTAGAGTGGAAGTGGGAAAATGTTACGTTGGATCTGTGTTCCAAAATCTAAAAATGGTTATGATGTTGTCTGGGTTATAGTTGATTGAGTTACCATGTATACTCATTTCTTACCTTCCAAGACCACATATAGGGTTCTAAACATGGTACGCATATATGGGAGGATTGTATAGTTATTCTGTCTGGTCTATCCAAGTCCATTGTGTCTGATAGAGACCCTAAGTTTATTTCCCATCTATCGAGGCAGATTCAATAAGAGACAGGATCTGATCTACATCTTCAATACATCTTACCATCCTCATATTGATGGGCATTCTAAGAAGAGAGTTCTACTTATAGAAGGTATGTTATGAGATTGTGCGGTAGGATTGAGAGTAGTTTGGGATAGATATCTCCTATTAGATGAGTTTGCTTATGAAACCAGCTAACAAGTGAGCATAGGTATACCACCCTTTGAATCTTTATACATATCTTTTCACCCTTGTACTAGAATGATACAGACGAGCATACTCTAGTTAAAACTAACAACATGCAACTAATGAAAGATAAGATTTTTTTTATTAAGATACAGATGAAAGAAGCTCAAGATCGTCAAAAGATGTATATTGATAAGAGGAGGATGGATGTGAACTTTTGAATTGGTGACTATGTTTTGTTGAAAATAAAATTGATCTAGTCAATTGTAAGATCCTAGGTGAAGGGAAATCTTAGTCCTTGATTTGTGGACTGTTTGAAGTTCTAAATTGAATTGGATAGTGTGCTTTTTTAGTTGGTGTTACACCATTCTATGACAAGATCCACAATGTTTTTCATGTCTTTGTGCTGAAAAAAATATGTGAAAGATCCGTCCCATGTTCTATCTATAAAACCCATAGAAAATCATGAAGATCTGACCTATGAGGAGTATGCTATGAAGATCCTTGACTCTGGAGTGAAGTCCTAAAACACAAGATATTGAACTAGTAAATGTTTTATGGAAGTATCATGGTCTAGAATAAATAACTTGGGAGCTCAGAGAGGAAATGTTGCAATCTCACCCCTCCCTCTTTATTTGAGATTTTGGGACGAAATCCTTTTAAGGGGAGGAGAGTTGTAACATACTCAAACTTAGGTAAATACTACCTCTTATCGCTTTATTTAATAATAGTCTATTTTGAACACTCTTCTTAAGTCGGTTTGAGCTAGGATGCTAATAATCTTCCATTATAAGAGTTTTAGCCAGTAACAAAATTATTTGAGGATATAATGTAGGAAATAGGAGTGATATATTAATTTCGGGGTAGTTGTGCCAATTTATCAAACTGAGGGATTCAACTTCAAATAAATCTTCTATATCTTTTCCTATGTGTAGGTTTAGGCAAGAGAGAGTCACACGCAAAATTTGGTCAATAAATGATGACGTAATACATTAAAATTTTAAGAGAAAGATTTCCTTCAAATAATGGATTTTGGTTGTTAAAGTTTTCTAAAAGGCAAATTGACTCCAAATTCAGATTGTTTGGGTTCCTATTAGTCTACTGGACAAGTTTCACTTGAATTGGACATTGCTAACTCATCCAATTTAATTGACAAAGAAAAAGGAACTATAAATGTATCAAATTAGGAAAAATTTGTGTCGGAAAGGGTATTATTGTCACTCATCATGCGGACTTGTGATCATATCTAATGCGTCCATTTGTCCTCATTAATATCTGATCGAATGGCCAGATGATCGTCTTCAACCTTGTGCAAATAAGGAAATGCATGGGTGGAAACATAAGACATTAAAACGTCAATTTCTCCCACCTCATTTAACTTTTTCCCAAGATTTATTCTCCTACAGTTTCCTAGTCAAAATCCACATCCAATGATGGCCTACTCGAAGCATATAGTGGAGTATTCAACAAACTCCCAAAACCTACCTCACAAGCTTCTAAAGACCCACCCTTTTAGGTCAGGGGAGAGAGTCCTATATATAAATCTAGCTTTATCTAGGGTTTTGTCTCATCACGAGCCTTTGCTAACTGGTCTCAATTTTTCCACAGGTCTAGAAAATGTTGTCGTTGAATTCATTTTCTTCTCCAAGCTTGTGGCCATCTTTCTCAAATCTCTTCTGCATTGGGGCACAATTGGGTTTTAGGTTAGACAATGAGGTCTTTGTTCTTTGTACCATCTATACAAATTCACAAATGACTTATATATCATATATTGACTCTCATGAGCATGGCCATGCATTTAATAATCTCTCTTATAATGTGGATGGGGATATCACTCCAAAGGAGTGACAAGTTCCTTCTACATCACTCGCAATAAGCCACATGTGCCAAACTGCACCCAATCACCACTTTTTTTGGCAACTCCTATTTTAGAGAACATTGGGCTAGTGTCAAAGTCCACATAGAAACATGTGCTATTGCAATAATTGTAGGTCTAAGAATCACAAAAACCAATGTCACATTGAGGTATGACTCTAACATGTCATTACATGACTTCCATGGGTCAATCTCAAGGTGGGTGTCTCCAGTATAACTTATTCTCTAACAAGTACCCATACATCTAAATTGATATAAAATATCATGACTAAAGAGACACAATCATCACTCATCATACATGCTAGTATTGTGTATTATTGTTGTTCTATTTTGTCTAAAATGATAATTAACTATGGACATAACAGGAATGAATACTCTTATTATACATATGATATCAAGTTTATGTCCTTAACATAAACCATATGACATCGAGTAAACCATTATTATAACATTATTAAATTTATTTATTATCCAATGCTTATACAAATATTATAAGTGGAATTTCCTTTTATTGATAATCAAATAAAGTACAAATTTTCCCTTTTACAATCCTCATATGATGGATCTGGAGGCATATAACCAACAAAACTTCAACCCTTACCATACCCTTTCTAGTTGTGGGTAGTGTAAGCAAAGGGTAGATGGTTGATGGGAAAAAGGTATGCTTACCCTTAGCCTATCATACATGGTATGGCTTGTGGGTAAGTAATACTCTACTCATTTACAACCTTACATTTGATCATGAGAATTTAGACTGTCGAGATGGGTCTTATCTAGTTTTTTCTAACAAGATTTCTTCCAACACCTCAGCAATTGCCCCATGACTATATAACACATAATTGTTTTCCATTAATTTTTGCTTGCTCTTTTTATCCAAAAAATAGAAAATGATGAAATTTATTTTTAATATGAGGCTTTTCCCCAAACCCCTCATATTTACTAAAATTTTTGAAATCTCTGACTCTCTTTGACCAAATAAAATACTCATTTTTCCCATACCATTTCCATCCTATGTCATTACCTATGTTTGGATATAATGATTTTTTTTGTGTTCTTCATCATTTGCTATTTGTCAGTTAATGAAATTTTAATATTGTATATTTTATTATACCACTATTTATGATATATTATAATTTTTAGTGATTTATAATTTATTATATCTCAATAGTATATGATGATATTTGAAAATTTAAATTCTGGCCAACCCAACCTGACATGTCATGCTCATAATTGCTATGTATAAGGGTCTGTCTAGGTTCAGGTTAGGGTAAATTTTGTTCATGTTAATTTTCAGATCGTGTCAGGTCAAATTTGGGTCAAGTTTCCTATTCTTTTTTGCAAGAATTCTCAATATATAATTTTTATGATGTTTGGGTATACAAGTCAGGTTGAGTCTATATGGATTGGGTCCAGCTTTTTCCAACTCATGATTAGGTTGAATTTTGGTTCAAGCAGAACATGTCATGGTCAAGTCAAGTTGGGTTTTAATATTGTTTGAGTAGGGTCAGGTTTAGAAAAACCTTACATATTTCCGTGCCAAACATAAAATATTAATAAATATTGATGTGATATATATGTGATATTCTAGTAATATACAAATATGAATGTTGAATTCATGCACTAATGTGCAATATTGGTTTCAAAACTTGTACACAAAAAGATGAACAGTATCTAATATTATCTCATTTATAAGGATTTTGGTGTCCGACAACATCCAAAAATTTCATTTCAACTATCTAATTTCATTGTATTCAATCCAAAACCTTTCAGAACTCATATTTTATATTAGTGTATGGATTTGAAAACTGTATACACATTTCTATAAATTATCATAAATATCAAAGATAAGATTGTTATTTGTATCGAGATAATGATAGGTATGATAGCGTGTTGGGTTTTACAGAACTCGACCCGGTTCAATCTGAAAATGTGCAAATCAAACCCGGCCCTACTATGACATGTTTAGGCCCAATTAAGCCTAATCCAAGCAAGAGTTGATAAAGTCAAACCCAACCTATATCCACCCCAATCAACTCATCATGACATAAACACGAAAAGATATTTTCATTATGAATGTAGATATTAATATATAAAAATATGGAAAACCCTAAATGGGACCTGACCTAAACTAAATCTGACAGATCTTGGATTGAAACAATATAAATTTCACCTTATGTGAGACCCATACTGACCTTTAGGTTTTAAATTTTGAGAGTTAGTTAGGTGAGTTTTATTTGGTTGAAATAATAATGTTAAGATATCATATACTATTAATATAAAAACTGGTGATAATTGATTAATATATATCATTAAATAATATCATATATTAGCATACAAAAATATACAAGACACAATAGCTACTGAAGAATGGGGAGAAAGTTTTCACGTGTAGGGAGAAGAACAAAGTGTCTAACATGTTGGCAAAATAACATCTTGAAAACAAAACCAGGACCTGTCAGTACACTGGTTCACCTATTGAGGACCAACACCTCTTTAATTTTGAGCTGTGTAATGGTAGGAGTCCTGCCATATTTAAAATTTCTCATTCAATTAGCAAATGTAACCCTAGTTTGAATTTTATTGTATGAGGAAGCCAAAATGAATAAAACCACTTGACCTCCCTTAAGAAAATATTTACAAAATTAAATATTCAATTTAAATGAAAGAGATAAAATAAGAAAAAATACAAAATTATTTATTAAAAGTTGATTTACTAATACAGAACGTCCTGAGATATGAAACAGTGTACAATGGAGGATATTAGAATGTTTTACAAGAGAGATGAATTATTTAGAAGCAAAAAATCAAATTAGCAACTTTTAAAAAAAAATGTAACCTGCAAAAAAGTTTCCAGAATGTCACATTTGGGGGCTATGCATTCCCCTGGGATCACATTGTGACAAATATATCATGGCAAGGGACACATTCTTTATATTAAAGGTCTATTCAGAATCTTTTTAAAAAGACATGGATTGAAGGGAAAGCGTAAAATTTGTATTACAAATATTTTAATAACCAATATGTCATGTTTCACAAAATATTTATCAAAATTTCAATTATAAGATTAATGTTTCCCCTTAGAAAGTGCACTTTTCCCCTTTGGGACCAGTGTGGGATGCCTTCCTCCCATGGTCAATGTGTCCCTAACTGGGACACACTGGTCTCACTTGTAACAATGCGACTACCATGAAGATAGATTGTTCTTAAATTATTTTTAATAAGAATTCCATGCTACTATTTTTTATGATTGTGTTCATTGTAATATTCAACTACTCCAGATAATTTGCATAATATATACATTTATTCTAATAACTAAAAGTATAATAACAATACTAACAAAATATGGCACTAATATATGCTATATTATAAATGTAAATTGTATTGTGTACAATTAACAAGTACAATACTAGAAATATACAATACAAAATC
Source organism: Alisma plantago-aquatica (assembly GCA_963693085.1). Taxonomy (NCBI): domain Eukaryota; kingdom Viridiplantae; phylum Streptophyta; class Magnoliopsida; order Alismatales; family Alismataceae; genus Alisma; species Alisma plantago-aquatica. The sequence goes on along the minus strand of OY856412.1, from coordinate 875,230,182 downwards.
AAGGTTAAACCAATGTACAATAAATTTACAACTCTTAAAATAGAATAGCATAGATAATTTACAAAATTACATTAGATGACAACATGAATAAAAATATTTAACAAAAGATTGATAATAATATAATGAAATGAATTTATCTACTATCTCAATTAAAAAATGGATTTTTTTACTGATTAATTTTTTTTAGAACAAATTTCAAATATACTACAATATCATTAATTCATAATATTCATTTTTTCAATTCATCACTCATATCCAATAAATTTATATTAGTGCCCCAAGTGTATTATATTTTTTTATAATTCTAACTTTAATCAACATCATAATCTAAAACTAATGTGTAACATGAAGTTTAATTCTGATTATAAATTAGGACTTCCTTGCATACTATTTTATAAGCATCTTGATGTGTATTGTACTATTTATTTTCAACATGATTTGAATTATTCTCATTTTAATAATGTTACATTATATATATATATATATATATATATATATATATATATATATATATTAGATATCTACAATTTGTTTTATATATGAGTATTTTATATATTGTTCTCATACTATGTTGTTGCAATTTTATAGACCTTGTATTAATGAATGATTGTATTTTATTATTGCTATTTTAATTTTATAGATTTATATATGTGTGTATATGCATAATATACACATACCAATTATTAGAATTGTTAGGAAATTTAATAAATACTACATAAAAAATTAATGACATTGTTTATAATAAAAATGTTAGACAAATTTGTTCCCGTAGGAGACGTGTTAACCCCTTGGGACAATGCTTATCAGTTGGGACTCATTGCACATTGGACTACAAGGGGCAATGTGTCTCCCACCTTGGATAGAAAAAGAATTTGAGTTCAATAAAAGATGAGGGAATATTCCAAATTTTTTATAACTATGAGAGGGACTTGAAAATTATTTTTCTTTTTTTCCTGACCTAAATTTGAAAATGGATAAGGTCAAAAAATAAATGGAGACAAGGATGGAGACAGACAAAAGGAGAAGAGGAATTTTTTTAAAATATTATTTGATAATGCCTACATGGACAATGGGAACCAAATGGAGAATACTTAAAAACTATTAACTTTTACGTGGGTATTGGTATGAGGATAAATATATGTTTAATGAAAACACCCATAAAAGTACAAATTCTATTTAATAAATTTGCTACAAACTCAAATAAAATTCATTTTGTCACAAAAAAATATTCTATCATCAAATTTTTATATGATTATAAAAATATTAAATTATTTTAACATATATTGGAGAATTTTTGACATGTATGTTCTATTTCTTAACAATCATTGAAAATAAATACTCTTTAAAGAAATCAGCACACAAACATCTTTTCGTCATAACTATCTTTTTATAAGTACAATATGATTAGTCTTTCAAAATCATTTTTTTATAAGGTAAAAACTTTACTATCATCAAAAGAGTATAGGAGGCCTATACTGTACAGAGGGTATTAGCAACAAAATCCCCATTGTCTTCTAACATGAAGGTCTAACCCTTTATAGAGATTAGGCTTAGCCTTACAAACAAAGAGGAGATTATCAGTAAGTACATCGAAAATAGTGTGCTTATCTATCTCCCTACCACCGTGGAGCCTTATATTTCTTTCCTGCCAAACCAGGAATGAAATAGCATCAAGGCCCAAGCCCACAAATCCACCCGTCACAGGTTCAGTGACCATCCTAGAGTGGATCCAACTGATAATGTCCCAGAGGTTACGCGGAGGTGTTCCCCCCACTCGCATTTCAGCACACAGTGGATCCAGAGGTACTTCAAAAAATTGCACTCAAAAAATAAATGATGATGGGATTTGGTTTCTGACTTGTAGAGCATACAAGTCGTGTCCACTCCCAACCCCCAACCGGCCAACCTGTCCACAGTGGGTAAGTGACACAAGATACATGTGTATAGATTACATTTCCATTTAGGTGTATGGTTCCTGGTCTAGACAACAGTGGCCCAAGGAACAGGGGGACCGAGCCATCCTTGTTCGTCTACCTTCTTACCCAAGTACTTCCAGTTGGTATCAACGACCTGAGCAAACTCGGCCTACATCGAATCCCAAAATGGTATCATTCTTCTCCACAATGTCGTGCACCCACGAGCAGGTAGTACTTCTAGACTGGTCATGTACCTCCTTCTCATCCAATAAGTCCAAGGTGACTCCAGTGAGGATAGGAACCTCACAATCCTACCATGCGTAGCACTATCCGCTAGAAACTGGGTGTCCTTGATCCCCAATCCCCCATGTTCCTTCTTTTTGGTGATCATAGTCCAGGCCACCCCTCTTCCCTTACCTCCCCATAGAAAGTCACTAATGATACTTCTAGCTTTGTCGATGATAAAGGCTGGGAGCTCAGCCATTCTCATCCAGAAATGTACCTTCGCTATGAGGACCGTTGTAACATAGCGGATCTTGGACCCTACCCTAGAACTATGACCTTTTAGGTTTGACCAAACAAGGTTGAGGTTAGAGTGAACCTAATAATCTTATGCATGAAAAATGTAATCTAATATGTCATATAATTTATTTGGTGATAATAAGATGATGAATAACTTAATTGGATGCATAATGATCTAATGGGCCTCTAATGGTCCATATGACATAACCATGTAAGAAAGCCTCAAAATAAAGAATAGACTCCAAATTCGTAATCTACACATTAAAATAAGCCTACATGTTAATTTTCATCTAATTTGGACTACCTTGAAATAATATGGTAACTTAGGAGAGAGAAATTTCCTAAAAGGTGTAATAAATAAATAAATATAGTAATTGACTTCAAAAGAGGAAAATAATGTTAGATTCATAATATATATAATAAATATAGCCTTTGGGTGAATTTTCATCCAATTTGGAGAAAGTTTGCTTAAAAGGTGAAATCAGGAGAGAGAAAGTGTGTAGACCTTCAAAATATTAAATAAATGCTCAAATAACTCCAATATGTAAAATTGATGGAAAATTCGTATCCAACACATTAATTATAACTTGTGGGTCAAGTTTCATCAGATTTGGATAATCCTAATGTCATTAATGAAGGAGGAAAGAGAAAATAGTAATTGATTTATTTAACACATAAAAAGTTTTCAAAAGGCAAATCTAATTTCATATTTGGAATCTACATGCATTAATTGGTCTCTTTGCAAAATTCCAACTAATTTGGGACTCGTTTGCACTCTCTTTTGAAGAAAGAGAAAAAGGTAAATATTTTATATAACACTTTAATCTATATCATTGTTCGATTATAGTTTCTGACTTTTATTCTGTCACGCGCCTGTTTGAGTTTTGTTTTTCTGTAGCGATCAATATCGTCCCCTCATTCTCAATCGGATAGCTGGAGACTTATCTCCTACCTCGAGTAGGAGTGCCCGCCTGTGAACAGTATGACGGGCTAGAGTCCCAGTTAATCGCAGATTTCTCTCTTCCTGCCTCTTCTTGACTTTCAATTTCTTCTCCCTCTCTTTCCTCACCTTCTTGCGAACCCAATGTGTATAAATACCCTGGGGTTCCTAACGTTTCTCACTCAACTTGCAAGGTGCGGCCTGGCTACTCTGTTCCCTCCCTTATTTCCCACTTCTTCGCCTCTCCTCACCACCTCAGGCGATCGGACTGCTGGGGGCTTGTTCCCAGACCTTCAGCGGACCATTGTTCTCCTTTTCCCATCATCGAACCGGTCTTGTGGGAGACCAGGGGTGATACCCCTACTCCATCGGCTCCTGTTTGTCGCCGTCGAGTCGTCACCAGGCTCCTGATCGTCGAAGAAGCCTACTAATGGGTCAGAACACCGTCAGACCCTCCAAAGATCTGAATGGGACCATCTGGTGTTCTTATTTTGTTTGACGCCTTTTATTTCGACCCTTAATGACCGAGATTTCAGCTGTGGGCGTGTGGCTCGCCACCATGACTCTGTGCGCTGCCCAAATTCAATCAAGGCTAGAGGTGAGATCCTGAATCTCTTCTGGTTACCTTCGTTCTTCTAGTTTTGCGAGAAGTTGTCTATTGAGGTTTTGTCCAATTTCTTACCCAGTAGCTTGGGCTCTTCTGTGCAGCCATGGCGGATGCTCGTTTGGAGAAGAATACCTTGCATGATTTCTCAACTCTACCCTTCGGTTTCCCTATGTTGCTATGTTTTTTTATCGGGGCACTTTTATCTTTTTGCCTCTGTTTTTCTTTTGTTTGGTTGCAAGTCAAGCAGGACTTTGACTTAGTGACATGGCCACCTCTAGTTGGACCATGTCAGCTAGGCTGGCCTGGATTCTCTCTCTTTCATGAGTCTCTTGTTTACATGGATTTTTCTGATTGGTTGTGCTTAAGAAATTGATAACTAATTATCGATTTGGCCAAAAATTACAATTAAATACTCGTTGGATTCAGATAAAGAAGGGCTTTCTTATGGTATATGTTTGGATTACTAAATATAAGGATTAATAATAGGTGTTTTCAATGGATGTAATTAATGATGAATTAACTTTTAAAATACATAACTAATTATATATAAGTCAGAAAAATATGACAAAATATGTTTTGGAATCCTAATGACATATACTAAAATATGGAATGGTTTTGGAAAACTAATTCATATAAGTAAAAAGGTGGTTTTTAGGGTTTTGAATAAGTAATGGAAACATAACCCTAACTCCACATATATGCTAATAGGTTCTTTGGATGCCTAGGCTTGAACCTGGATGTGACTTTGGATCGTTGACTCTGAAGTTGAGGTATGTTTGCATCCTCGATTATTCTTCTTGAGCAATTATCCTATTTTTGTCTTTCTCTTGGTCCTATGGACATTAGCCTACACATTGTCTTATCTTTTGATATCATGGTTCGTGTGAACTATCTTGCTTATTATGGACTTGGATATTCTCTTAGAATCTTATCTTGTTGCCTTGGTGCAAGTTGAACTTTTGATGACATATACCCATTGTGATGTGGATTTTACTTGTCGATGTATGCCCACTATGATGTGGATGTTTATATGTTTGTGTTGTCCATTGTGTGATGGCAACCTTTGTGTCATCTTCTGACTATACTTTTCTACTTGCCTCTACATTAAACATGCTATGTGATTCAGTAGCACTAGAGTAGTGTAATTACATTGGTTTTGTCTCATTTTGCAACATGGCAACGTTGTGATACCTTTGGGATGGAGGATGTGTGATTCCCCATACCCGGGCAGGATGTGTGATTCTTGGCCCATGTTATATATATTTAGATGGTGGATGTGTGATTCCCCATGCCAGGTAAAGATGTGTGATTCTTTGCCCATGTCTCACCAGGTTCAAGATGTGTGATTCTTAGCCACCATTGTTATTTATATTATTCTAGGGCTATGTTTATCTCACATGCATGCAGGATATTGATTATGGGGTGTGTGCCCTACTTGTTCTTTGTTTCCCACCATGGTAGTGGATGTATTTATGGCACAATCCTTTTGTATGTTATTTTATGGCAAGTATCCCTTTTTTATGATTCTTTTCTCTTGATACTGGTTTGGGTGGTACTTATCTCTTGTATGGTAATCCTTTTATATTTGATGCCCTTTATTTTATAATATTGCTCAATCTCCTTTTAGTATGCACATACCAGCTTTTGTTGATGTCTCCCTTTGTTTCTCTTTTACTGGGGTATGCTTCCAACCCTAGGTGGAGGACTTGGATGACAAGGCCTGATGACATGGACTTAGATAGTGAAGTTAAATCTTGAAGACAATCTTGAGGTGGTTTAGATTTCCTCTACATGGATCCTTGTGATGTAGGTTTGCAACCCGTTGTTTTATAATTGAAAATAGTCAAGTTTTTATTTTGCTGCTATACTTTGGTCTTTTGTTACCATTATATAAATATTTGAAAATTTTATACCCACTCCATCATACCTTCTGAGTATGTTTAGACTGGAGGTTCTATTGTTCAAATTTTTAGTAAGGAGGTGTTTTCACTTCTTTACAGCATGGTATCAAAGCCCATGGTAGTCAGAATCGACTATTTCAATTTTGTCTCCCTGTAGAACCCTTGACTTTATTAGTTAACTCTAAGTGAGATGTTGACCCTAGATCTGATATATAATGATCTTCTTATGCAATAAGGTTTGATTTAAGGATAAAATTAGGTTGTGAAGAGATCTTGTCATGGATAAGTTATGACTTAGTTTATCGCACTAATTTTGGTACCACCTTTATTTTATCTCCAATGTTTCTCGTCGATAAAATTATTTTCATTATACTACTAAATGTACAAAAAAAATCTTTGATTTATCGATATTTTCTTAAACTAAGTCACAATGAGGAGAAACTCTAGTTGAGTAGAATCTAACCCTAGTATCGTGACTAGGATTGATATAATGGTGTAGTTGACCTACCCTATGCCTTTTTGGTTGTTCATGTAGGGTTGATAGGTTTGAGACACGAGGACCTAAAACTCAACCCTAGATGGTGACTTAAGTTGGATACATGAGAAATATTAATCTTTAAAAACTTTCATACCTAAGAGATGTGGGTAGATCTAAAAAGTTGTTTAGTTTGACTTGTTAGGTTGAACCTTTTTAAAGGGTAGAGATTAGTTAGTTGTTGATGTTTGATCTATAGATTCCAAGGAAGAAATCCTTTTTAAGGGGTGGAGTGTTGTAACATACCGAATTTTGGACCCTACCCTAGAACTGTGACCTTTTGGGTTTGACCAAACAAGGTTGAGGTTATAGTGAACCTAATAATCTAATGCATGAAAAATGTAATCTAATATGTCATATAATTTATTTGGTGATAATAAGATGATGAATAACTTAACCGGATGCATAATGATCTAATGGGCTTCTAATGGGCCATATGACATAACCCATGTAAGAAAGCCTCAAAATAAAGAATAGACTCCAAATTTGTAATCTACACATTAAAATAAGCCTACATGTTAATTTTTGTCTAATTTGGACAACCTTGAAATAATATGGTAACTTAGGAGAGAGAAATTTCCTAAAAGGTGTAATAAATAAATAAATATAATAATTGACTTCAAAAGAGGAAAATAATGTTAGATTCGTAATCTATATAATAAATATAGCCTTTGGATGAATTTTCATCCAATTTGGAGAAAGTTTGCTTAAAAGGTGAAATTAGGAGAGAGAAAGTGTGTAGAACCTTCAAAATATTAAATAAATGCTCAAATAACTCCAATATGTAAAATTGATGGAAAATTCGTATCCAACACATTAATTATAACTTGTGGGTAAAGTTTCATCAGATTTGGATAATCCTAATGTCATTAATGAAGGAGGAAAGAGAAAATAGTAATTGATTTATTTAACACATAAAAAGTTTTCAAAAGGCAAATCTAATTTCATATTTGGAATCTACATGCTTTAATTGGTCTATGTGCAAAATTCCAACTAATTTGGGACTTCTTTGCACTCTCTTTTGAAGAAAGAGAAAAAGGTAAATATTTTATATAACACTTTAATCTATATCATTGTCCGATTATAGTTTCTGACTTTTATTTTGTCACGCGCCTGTTTGAGTTTTGTTTTTCTGTAGCAATCGATCTCGTCCCCTCATTCTCGATCGGATGGCTGGAGACTTATCTCCTACCTCGAGTAGGAGTGCCCTCCTGTGAACAGTATGTCGGGCTAGAGTCCCAGTTTATCGTGGATTTCTCTCTTCCTGCCTCTTCTCGACTTTCAATTTCTTCGCCCTCTCTTTCCTCACCTTCTTGCGAACCCAATGGGTATAAATACCCTGGGGTTCCTCACGTTTCTTGCTCAACTTGCAAGGTGTGGCCTGGCTGCTCTGTTCCCTCCCCTGTTTCCCGCTTCTTTGCCTCTCCTCACCACCTCAGGCGATCAGACTACTGGGGGCTTGTTCCCAGACCTTCAGTGGACCATTGTTCTCCTTTTCCCATCATCAGATCAGTCTTGGGGGAGACCAGGGGTGATACCCCTACTCCACTGGCTCCTGTTTGTCGTCGTCGAGTCGTCACCAGGCTCCTGATCGTCGAAGAAGCCTACTAATGGGTCAGAACGCCGTCAGACCCTCCGAAGATCCTAATGGGACCATCTGGCGTTCTTAATTTGTTTGCTGCCTTTTGTTTCGACCCTTAATGACCGAGATTTCAACTTTGGGATTTTGGCTCACCACCACAACTCCGTGCGCTTCCCAAATTCAACCAAGGCTAGGGTGAGATCATGAATCTCTTCCGGTTACCTTCGTTCTTCTAGTTTTGCGAGAAGTTGTCTATTGAGGTTTTGCCCAATTTCTTTCCTAGTATCTTGGGCTCTTCTGTGCAGCCATGGTGGATGCTCGTTTGGAGAAGAATGCCTTGCATGATTTCTTGACTCTACCCTTCAGTTTTCCTATTTTTCTATGTTTTTCGATTGGGGCACTTTTGTCTTTTTGACTCTGTTTTTCTTTTGTTTGGTTGCGATTCAAGCAGGCCTTTGACTTAGTGACATGGCCGCCTCTAGTTGGACCATGTCAGCTAGGCCGGCCTGGATTCTCTCTCTTTCACGAGTCTCTTGTTTACATGGATTTTTCTGATTGGTTGTGCTTAAGAAATTGATAAGTAATTATCAGTTTGGCCAAAAATTACAAATAAATACTCGTTGGATTCAGAAAAATAAGGGCTTTCTTATGGTATATGTTTCGATTACTAAATATAAGGATTAATAATAGGTGTTTTCAATGGATGTAATTAATGATGAATTAACTTCTAAAATACATAACTAATTATATATAAGTCAGAAAAATATGATAAAATATGTTTTGGAATCCTAATGACATATACTAAAATATGTAATGGTTTTGGAAAACTAATTCTCATATAAGTAAAAAGGTGGTTTTTAGGGTTTTGAATAAGTAATGGAAACATAACCCTAACTCCACATATATTCTTAATAGGTTCTTTGGATGCCTAGGCTTGAACCTGGATGTGACTTTGGATCATTGACTCTGAAGTTGAGGTATGTTTGCATCCCCAATTATTCTTCTTGAGCAATTATCCTATTTTTGTCTTTCTCTTGGTCCTATGGACATTAGCCTACACATTGTCTTATCTTTTTATATCATGGTTCGTGTGAACTATCTTGCTTATTATGGACTTGGATATTCTCTTAGAATCTTATCTTTTTGCCTTGGTGCAAGTTGAACTTTTGATGACATATACCCACTGTGATGTGGATTTTACTTGTTGATATATGCCCACTATGATGTGGATGTTTATATGTTTGTGTTGTCCATTGTGTGATGGCAACCTTTGTGTCATCTTCTGACTATATTTTTCTACTTGCCTCTACATTAAACATGTTATGTGATTCAGTAGCACTAGAGTAGTGTAATTACATTGGTTTTGTCTCATTATGCAACATGGAAACATTGTGATACCTTTGGGATGGAGGATGTGTGATTCCCCATACCCAGGCAGGATGTGTGATTCCTGGCCCATGTTATATATATTTGGATGGTGGATGTGTGATTCCCCATGCCAGGGAAAGATGTGTGATTATTGGCCCATGTCTCACCAGGTTCAAGATGTGTGATTCTTGGCCACCATTTTTATTTATATTATTCTAGGGCTATGTTTAACTCACATGCATGCAGGATATTGATTATGGGGTGTGTGCCCTACTTGTGCTTTGTTTCCCACCATGGTAGTGGATGTATTTATGGAACAATCCTTTTATATGTTATTTTATGGTAAGTATCACTTTTGTTATGATTCTTTTCTCTTGATACCCGTTTGGGTGGTACTTATCTCTTGCATGGGAAGCCTTTTATATTTGATGCCCTTTATTTTATAATATTGCTCAATCTCCTTTTAGTATGCACATACCACCTTTTGTTGATGTCTCCTTTTGTTTCTCTTTTGTTGGGGTATGCTTCCAACCCTAGGTGGAGGACTTGGATGACAAGGCCTGATGACATGGACTTAGATGGTGAAGTTAAATCTTGGAGACAATCTTTAGGTGGTTTAGATTTCCTCTACATGGATCCTTGTGATGTAAGTTTGTAACCCTTTGTTTTATAATTGAAAACAGTCAAGTTTTTATTCTACTGCTATACTTTGGTCTTTTGTTACCATTATATAAAGATTTGAAAATTTTACACCCACTCCATCATACCTTCTGAGTATGTTTGGACTGGAGGTTCTATTGTTTAAATTTTTAGTAAGGAGGTGTTTTCACTTCTTTACAACGGCCTTGTTCAGCACCATTCTCCCCCCATAGAGATGTTAATGCTAGAACACCTATCCATAGTAATCCTCAAGTCATCAATGACAGAGCTATAGTGTTTCCCACTACGTTTGCCCCCAGAGATAGGAATACCCAGGTATTTCGTCAGAAACCTCCCCGCATTGATCCCGGTCGCCACTCTCAGCCTTCCCCTTCTGGTATTGCAGGAACAGGACAAGAAAACTTTTGATTTAACATCACTGATATACAATCTCGTCAGCTTGTCGAAGCTAATAAGGATCTTCTTCACCCTGCTGAGATATTTGGCATGACCGGCGATGAAGATCATCACATCATCTACAAAAAGAATATGAGACCATACTGGGATACCCCCCACCTTAAACACCTTCACTCGACCTTCTTCCTTCTCCTGATAGATGATAGTAGATAAATTCTCCATAACTATGACAAACAGTAAGGGGGATAGGGGATCCCCTTGCCTTAAGCCATTAGACACAGCAAACAGCCCATGGGGAATCCCATTCACCAGGACAGAGAAAGAAGTAGTTTCAACACACTTCTTCATCAGGTTGACCCACCTTCTAGAGAACCCTAGTGCCTCCATCGTCTTCCACATGGTTGTCCAGTTCACATGGTCATACGCCTTAGTGATGTCCACTTTAATGCACGCTTTCTTTGTTGTGTTGTTGCAATTGAAGTATTCTAAAAACTCCTTTGCCAGCATAGAACCATCCATCATGGCTCTACCCTATATAAAGGCGAGTTGCTCCTACGAGATGATGCTAGGCAACACCTTCTTTAGTCTCCCCGCAAGAAGCTTGGCCAGCACTTTGTAGAGAACATAACAATAAGTGATAGGGAGGTAATCGGCCATCGACGCAGGTGTATTCTTCTTAGGTATTAGCCAAATGAAGGCATGATTCACCTTCATGAACATGGAACCCCCCACCATAAACCACCTCACAACATAGGCTACATCAACCTGGATGATATCCCAGCAGGCTTGGAAGAACTTGGCATTAAATCCATCCAGCCCCAGCGCTTTCGCCACTTCAATATTGAACACAGCATCCCTAATTTCTTTGTCTATAGCTGTCTACAGAGGGCAATGTTCATATCAGTAGTAACCTTACTCCCTGGCATCCCCATTTCTTCACTGTCATTTTATTTATTATACAAGTTCATGAAAAATTGAACATCCTCCTCAGCCACCTCCATAGTACCCTTAACCTCCCTTCCATCCTCTTTTATTAGGCCATGGATACACTCCCTCATATGATTCTTCTTGGTTGCATTAGGATAGATCTTGGTGTTCATGTCACCGTCGTTGATCCACTGCAGTCTACTTCTTTGCCAGTGGTATAACTCCACTACTTTCTCAAGTTGTAGTAGCCTTTTCTCTTTGTCTTCTTCATCTCTCATCAGTCTGGGGTTGTCCGATTCACATCTGAGCTTCTCATTGCTCAGTTGGTACTCCTCTTTCACTTTCCTCACCAGCATGGCAAGGTTTGAACTCTTCGCCGCCCACTTCTTCAGAGCACCTTTAGTTCTTCTCAACTTCTCAGCCACCTTATACAAAGGATTGCCCATCACAGGTTCAGACCACGCCTCCTTCACCACCTCCTGGAATCTTGGCCACTCCACCCAAAAATTTAAGAACCTGAAGGGTATGTTCCTCTCCTTACAGTTTGCCAACGAGACGCTAAGCCACGCATGGTCACTGTTGGGGTGGTCACCCAGATTGATTCTCACCTCCGAGAAAACATCGAGTCAGGCATTGTTGACAAATCCTCTATCCAGATTGCTCGAAATTCTGTACTTTGGTACCCTTTTTTGTTCCAGGTGATCAAACCTCCCACCATATTCAATTCGATCAAGTTTGCACCATCCACCATCTCATTCAATCTGCCTAGGATCACATCCGGTATCAGCTTCCCTCCCACTTTCTCTCCGACTCTCCATACATTGTTAAAGTCCCCAATCACCAGGTGAGGAACCTGTTTTTGTGTGGAATTGATGATATCATCCCAGCACCTTCTCCTTCTCCCCTCATCATTCTAACCATACACCCTTTTTATTACACGATGGAAGCCACCCACATTAATGTAGCTCGCAACCACCATCTGATTGGTTGCCTATATTAACTGCACGTCTAAAACCTCAGTATTCCATCCTACAACAATGCATCCTCCATCACATTGTCCCAGGTTAGACTCAACACCCCAACCTTCAGGAAACATCCCTTTCATCTTCTCAATCGCTGCTCTCTTCACCTTGGTCTCAAAGATGAAGACCAGAGAAGCTCTACACTCGCAATCACTTTCCTAACCCTCATTTGCTTCCTATGTCGGGAATACCCCCTCACGTTCTAGGTGAGGATGGACATCCTAACCTCCCTTAAGACCCCCCCCCTTCCAGAGGAGTTCACCCTAGTTGAGCTTCTTCTTCCCCTTGCACTGGTCATATGCACTCTCTCTTCTTTCCTCCTAATTGTCCATGTCAATTCATCAAGCAAGTCGTCTGCATCAAGATTCTCCAACACCGAGAACTGGTTTCTTCCTAGTGAAGTGATCTTTATCCTATCGATGAACCCATAATCACTCTGCCTTCCCTCATCACAAGCCACTGCCTCCTTCTCAGCAATGCCTGATGATGAAGCCTTATCAGTCTTCTCTACTGCATGGGCTCTTATTTGTACCTGCCTATCTTCCTCCTCCCTCGTGACCTGTCTATGGGCATCTGTCTCCCTAGAGGTCACATTTTTTCTCTGTCTGATCCCCTCATTCATCTTCGCTCCTCCTCTATTGCCAAACATAAACTTCTACCAGGAATTCCTCCTTGCATTCTGAGTCCTAGATTTTCCTCTCAAAATCCTCCCATCATTCATCATCATCAGATATCAGTCAGAGTGGTCCGCTCCCCAGGGCAGCATCCGGACTCATGGTCGAACACCTTACAGGCGGTGCACTTGTCTGGAAAAGCATCATAAATGACTCTAACTTCCAGCTCCTTCACGTCCAGCATCTCCAGCATCACCACCGTGAAAAACCACTAGAGGGGGGGTGAATAGGGTTTTATTGATATTTTAAGATAATTTAACTCAAACAACCACAATTTCAATAACAAGAAGGAGACTAGGTGTTTAGAGTGGTTCCAACCTTAGCAAATACTAAGGCAGTCAATCCACTACCCGGTTGCTTACCCAACCAGGATTTTGAAAGTATTAATTTTATTACCTCTCAAGGAATTACATAAAATACAATACTTTCTACACCCTTTGGACAGCCTTCACCTTGAAGTAGTTGCACCAACTCGAAGCAGCCTTCTTGAAGTAACTTCAAGCTCCCCCTTGAAGTAGCCTCCCATTGCAACAGCCTTCTAGAAGTAGTCCAAAGCCTCCTTCTTAACCAAGAAGATCAAGACCCTCTCCAATCCGCATCCTCCAACCCTAGGAGTAGCAAGGAGAGTACAAGCAATAAGAGTGAACAAGAAAGGAAAAGGAAATTACAATTACCCTTTTAAGCACAAGGCTTGATTTACCTATATCAAGCGTATAGATCTCCTAACCAATGAATACTGAAGTGTTGGTTTGGTGGATAGGAGATACTAGCATATAGGACATGAATTTAGAGCAAGGAGAAGAGTTGCCAATTGCAAGTGGTGCTCAATTGCTCAAAACAGATTGCTAATGCAAGTGTATGCCCAAGGATTGCTCAAGTGTAGAATTAGTTAGTTTAGGTGTCCTAAGGCTTGTCCTATTTATAGGAATGGCCTATGAGTCCTTAAGGACGTTCTAGACACTTTCTAGGGGGTTCTAATTGCTTAACTAGCCATTAGGTATGCTTTAGTTGCTTTGGTAATGGCTAGTTAATTAATTATGAAAGTTGTTGTCAGAACTCATCTCGGTCGAAGTTTTGTCGACCGAGAGTCCTACTCGGTCGAGGGTTTGTCGACCGACAGGCTCTCTGGAGCAAGTGTATGCAATGTTCATCTCCAACTGCCAACTACCTGTCAGCTGTGTCTAACGGCTACCTGGGTCTTTCTCGGTCGAAAAGTTTGTCGACCGAGAGTGTCTCGGTCGAGGATTTGGTCGACCGAGATTGACCCTATTTCAATGTTTCAATTAAAGTACTAAGTGTGTATGTGAGTATGCATATGTGACACTATTGAAGGGGATGACTTATCTAAGTGTGGTGATTAGCTAGGGAAGATCTAACGCTTGATTTACATGATGTCTAAGTACTTGTACATTTTATATTTGTACAAGTTTTACAATTGATTACATTTCATGAAATTACAATAATTTAAGCATATAGATTTCCCAATTCTTTGTCATCCACCTTATTCCTGCAACACTCAAGTAGCGCGTTAGATCGACGAGAATGAAATGTGTGTCATCATCAAAACAAAGGGATTATACTAATTTCCAATTTAGCCAACAATCTCCCCCTTTTTGAAGATGACAAACATTTCCCAAATATAAAATAAGGAAATATAAATCATGTGAGTTTCATACCTGAAATTTACCTTTTGTAGCCATTCGTGTTTTGCAAGTTTTTGCAAGTGGATGCTGGCCAAGATATTATGAAACTCATTCTAATTTTATGTTTGTGATTTTATATTATTTCTCCCCCTTTGTCATTTCAAAAAGATAACCAAGATAATTATTTAGTATGACTTTGTATTTTTCTTTCTTATTCATTGCTCCCCCTTAAATAGATATCCAATTAAAATCAAAGGATTAATGCACTCCAATTTTATCTATAATTGAATTTTCAATCATTTACAAAAAAACATTTTACCCTATGTGATCCATTGCATATATTACTCCCCTTTATTTGTATGCTCTACTATAATAGTCTCATAAGCCATGTATTCGTTCAAATGAAGGCATAGAAGAAACATTTTTACTAATAATAACTTAGTGCTTCAACAATTGACAAGATGACTCATAAAACATGCTTGCTTAAAAGATATCTATTACAATCATTTCAGAGATAACCATTCCATTACAACTATTACAAGAAATACTCATAATCTCACAGAAAAGACTGAAGTATTACATCAATATCTGGGTCTTTCCCAAGGAAGGGCTCAGCTCCATAATACTTGACCAATGTCTGCCACTCCAAGGCACCTATCTTGGTTAAGGCATAAGCTTCCAAGAAGGTGGGAACACGATCAAAGCGAAAATGGGTAGCAATGTCTTGAAGTTGCATTTGAGAGAACTGAGTATGTGTGAGATCAGGAGATGGTGGAGATGGAATTTGGTAGTAGTTGTAGGAAGGACTGTATGATTTTATCATGCTAGGATTAAGGGAATAGGGATATTCATCAGGTTGATTAGGAGAGAGAGCTTGCATCCTTTGGTTTAAATAAGTCATGGCATGGTGACTATAATCTAATTACTTACTTAGATGATATTGGGATCCAGCTATGTATGTCAAGGTGTTTGTAATAGGATCATGGGGTAGGTTGGAAGGAGGAGGTGGTGGAGGTATGTCTTATGTGGATGTCTCTCCTTCAGTCCTAGCCCTTTTGTGGCCAAAGTCAATTCCCATCTTCTCTACCGTATTTCTGCTTATCTTTTGAGGTTTTCTATCCCATGTGTAACCTAGATCCTCAATATTCTTCTTAAGAAAGTGTTGAGTGATTTGGCACACAAAGTCAGCATAAGGTGGATTGCCAAAAAACTCAAGCATATCCTTAAGGATGATGCGAATAAAATTTATGGCAATATTTTTGAGAATGGCATAGATAAGATATATACGAAAGGTGGGTACTTCAGATTTGTTTGCTCTAGGACGGATGTTAGTTGAAACAATGAGGTTGATGATCCTAGCTTCAAGTTTGAGGTTTATGGCATAATAGGTACCCCTATCTTCATGACAAGTTGTATTGGATCGAAAAATGGCTCTTTTGATGTCACTAAGGCTAGTTGTAGTGTCATCTTGGGAGAGTTTGTTAAGTGGATTTCCAGTGATACGGTCAAGAAAGTCTTTATATTGTTCTATGTCTATATTAATCATATCAAGAATACCCTCCTCAGTAAAGTGGAATCCATACCCATTGACCATAGAAGAGAAGGATTCATGGTCGGGATGTTGGGTTAAATTGGCATAAAATTCATTAACTAATTTGGAAGAGTAGGAAGGGAAGGAGGGATGCAGAAAATTAGTCAAATGTTGCTCCTCGAAGAGTTCCTCCAAATCGACAATGTTGTGGAAGTCCATGACGTCAACTGGTCGTCGTGGAAGAGGAGTTCTGGAGGAGAGCCTGAGGTAGCGGTCGCCTGCAGCTGCGTCGATGAAGGGGATGTCATTGATGATCGGCAGCGGTGGAGAGACCGTCCTTCCTTTCCTAGTTGCAACTTGCTTCTTTCCACGTGCAAATGATGAAGCCATTTTGTTGCTTTGAGGTGGAGAAGTAGTAAGAACGACTTGGACGTAGAGAAGTTGAATATTTGCACAAAAATACACTAGAGAGGAGCTAGAGAAGTGAGAAAGTGAATGTGTGAAGAAATGGATCATTTTTTGTCCTATTTATAGAAAATCAGTAACTATTTCGGTCGACCATTTGTCTACCAATGACCGCAACAGTCATTTCCTAAGCGCTCCTCTCAGTCGTCCAACGGTCGATCGAACTAGCCGTTGCGACCGCAACGGTCAAATTTTTTTTATTATTAAAATATTGCCTTTTAATTCATACAAATGGGGGTTCACGGGGTCAGCCTCGGTCGAGCATTTTGTTGACCGACGCTTGCTCGGTCGAGCAATTTGTCGACCAAAATCATGTCTGAGTTCGCCTGTGTAGCTTTTACTTGATGTGTATCGGTCAAGAGAGATAGCCAACTGAGATGTTTTCGGTCGAAGAATTCGTCGACCGAGTTTGTCTCGGTCGAGATGTTTTGCTGACCGACAAACTTGCTGTGAATGGAATTTTGAGCTAGTTTTTAATGCAAGTAATAGACTGGATTTGTAGAGCATATATATATTTTCTAAGGGAGTAATAATGTGATTATTGTTATCAATATTTGAGCAATTTTAAGGTCATAACTAGTTTTTGATTTTGACCTTTTATCAAAAACACATTATGAGTCTAGATACTAAGATTAAGTACAGTAAAGTGATGTACAAATAAGCATTTTGTCAAGCTTATTTTAGGTCAACCTTGACTACGACCATAGCACCCCTTGGTCAAATTTGATTTTAACCAAGAGGCAGTTTCCTGCATATTTACAGTTTAAATACTCATGTCTGCAGGTAACTTGATTAAATCAATTTGAAGCATTTTGAGTGATACCTAGTATAAAGATGTTTGTCCTTGATTTTCCTAATGTGTGTTCTATATTCATATAAGCTTTTATATAGATATCAAATCCCATTTCTCGTTGTACTCTTGTTTTCAGATTCTTTAGAAGCATATTTCCTTGAAAGAAATATTAATGTCTCAAAGTCAAGATTTTGCTTTTGATTTCTTAGAACAAACAAATAGATAAAACATTAATATTTTTGATATAAGAGACACTGTTTAAGTCATTCACACAATAATCATTTTCTATTTTCTCAAGATGCATATATGCCATAGAGTTTTACTGTTTTGCAAATTTTCACTTTCAATGATAGCATCATCTATATTTGTAATGTGTTGAATGACAATGATCATCCATTTATGGTTTGTATATATATGGATCAAAGATTGTTTTAGACAAATCACTGAAATATAATGATCATGGCACAGTGATAGAAAAGTAGAATCATATCCATAATACAATGATCAGCATATAAATGCAATGATCATTTAAGCTAAATTTCAACACACATGGCTCCTGTATAGATATTCCAAGGAGTACTTAGGAAAACCATGTAGATAAAAACAGTCATTTCCTTGATTAAGATCTATATAAAAAGTTGTGCAATATGTTAAAGTTTTCTTATCCAACATGTTATACTTTAATTTAAAAAGATTAATATGTCTTGTTTCAATGATGGTCTTCATGATTTGCAAGTTATTTAGCTTGACAGATTCAGCATTTTTGTGCATATTTGAGAACAGTAACCTGCTCAGTCGACCATTTCTCGACCGACTATTTTCTCAGTCGAACAGTTTCTCGACCGAGAATGTTTCTGTACTGTTTTAGAACTATTTTCAGTATTTGTTTGCAAGTAAATCATAGATCATTTTAAATTCAATTATGCAATTTGAAAACTTAGTTTAGTTGAGATAGAATATATGAATATCAAAGGAACATTTACATCAAATCTCAACTAAGTATATTCAAATCTTTATGTTTTTAGGACCCTAATTAAAACAAATTTTCAAAGATGTGTCTCAGCGGATTTTATAAAATGGGTATCTTCAAGTTAGAGATTTGAATCAATTTGTTATCTTATTATTTTAAGTTGAGATAGACATGGAGATATGCAACTTAGAGTCTTTGGTCATATCTCAACTTAATTATATTCATTTAGTTTGGGGGTCTTGGAACCCATACTAACTCAACATCCTTTTTCTTATAAGGACACGAGAAGGAATAATGTCCAAGACGTAAACAATAATGGCAACATATAGAATCAACCTCATATCTCTTTTTATGATTTTGTTCTAGGTTGTTCTTGGGTACATATGTATAATGGCAACATATAGAATCAACCTCATATCTCTTTTTATGATTTTGTTCTAGGTTGTTCTTGGGTACATATGTATATTTGCCTCTAGGTGCATTCATGGATTGACTCTTTGGCACTTGTGTCTTTCTCCAACTAGGTTTTTGATAAAAAAAATTCCTTTAGGCTTATAACCTAGTCCTCTCCTTCCAACTTGACAGGTAAGGATCATTTAAGATTTTATCAAGGATATCATTGTTACTCAAACTACTCACATCTTGTTGCAACTTAACAATCTCATCCATTCTCTTCTTAATATCTAACTTTGCTTGATCTATATTAGATGATAAAGAATCTCTTTCTTTCATAATAGTATCATAATCTAGATGTGTACACAAAACAGGTTGTTTTTGAAGATCATTTACTTGAGCTTGGAAGTTAATCTTTTCTAGAGAGAGAAGATTGCAATTTGCTTCTACTGATTTCAGCTTAATATCATGATCTTCAATAGCCTTTCTAAGCTCTTCATTTTCAGATGTGAGAGCAAGAAGTTTAGCATGTAACTCATCATTTGTTTTATTAGATTTCTTTAATTTCTTCTTGCACTCAATATACTTATTATGTGTCTCTTCAAGACTAGCAATTAGATCTTCTTTAGGTAAATCAAAAAGGCTTACCTCTTCTTCTTCTTCTTTGCTTATTGTAGCAATAAGGCATTCTTTATGCGCATCTTCCTTCTTTGACCTCCATGGACAACTAGGTGTAGAGTTCCTTGTTCCTAGGCACCAATTGCAACTAGTTGAAGATTGGTCCATGCTTTTCACTAGCTTGCGGTTGTAGACACCACCACCCTTTATTCTTCAAGACTCGATTAGAGCTCCTTGAAGCCTGCTCTGATACCAATTGAAAAACCACTAGAGGGGGGGTGAATAGGGTTTTATTGATATTTTAAGATAATTTAACTCAAACAACCACAATTGCAATAACAAGAAGGAGACTAGGTGTTTAGAGTGGTTCCAACCTTAGCAAATACTAAGGCAGTCAATCCACTACCTGGTTGCTTACCCAATCGGGATTTTGAAAGTATTAATTTTATTACCTCTCAAGGAATTACATAAAATACAATACTTTCTACACCCTTTGGACAGCCTTCACCTTGAAGTAGTTTCACCAACTCGAAGCAGCCTTCTTGAAGTAACTTCAAGCTCCCCGTTGAAGTAGCCTTCCTCTTTGAAGTAGCCTCCCGTTGCAACAACCTTCTAGAAGTAGTCCAAATCCTCCTTCTTCACCAAGAAGATCAAGACCCTCTCCAATCCGCAGCCTCCAACCCTAGGAGTAGCAAGGAGAGTACAAGCAATAAGAGTGAACAAGAAAGGAAAAGGAAATTACAATTACCCTTTTAAGCACAAGGCTTGATTTGCCTATATCAAGCGTATAGATCTCCTAACCAATGAATATTGAAGTGTTGGTTTGGTGGATAGGAGATACTAGCCTATAGGACACGAATTTAGAGCAAGGAGAAGAGTAGCCAATACTATGGACATTCCGTCCAGGATAAGGGGTATGGCTGCGTTAGAGAAGAGAAGGGTTCCATATGTCGTGTTAAAGAAATTAGATGCATAGGGGGATGGTTGCTATGGTTTTAGGTTGTTTCAAAGTCAGGGGGTGATGAGTGTAATATCTGATGATTATGTACATTGGGTTATGCTTCACACCTGCGGATTAATATAAGTAGGAGCTGTAATTTTTATGATGATTTAGCCCACAAGAGGGGTGTGGGATGAATAAAAGCGACCCCTGACTTATTAAAAAAAAGAGTAGCCAATTGCAAGTGTTGCTCAATTGCTCAAAACAGATTGCTAATGCAAGTGTATGCTCAAGGATTGCTCAAGTGTAGAATTAGTTAGTTTAGGTGTTCTAAGGCATGTCCTATTTATAGGAATGTCCTATGAGTGCTTAAGGACGTTCTAGACACTTTCTAGGGTGTTCTAAGTGCTTAACTAGCCGTTAGGTACGCTTTAGTTGCTTTGGTAACAGCTAGTTAATTAATTCTGAAAGTTGCTATCAGAACTCATCTCGGTCGAAGTTTTGTCGACCGAGAGTCCTACTCGGTCGAGGGTTTGTCGACCGACAGGCTCTCTGGAGCAAGTGTATGCAACGTTCATCTCCAACTGCCAACTACCTGTCAACTGTGTCTAACGGCTACCTGGGTCTTTCTCAGTCGAGAAGTTTGTCGACCGAGAGTGTCTCGGTCGAGGATTTGGTCGACCGAGATTGACCCTGTTTCAATGTTTTAATTAAAGTACTAAGTGTGTATGTGAGTATGCATATGTGACACTATTGAAGGGGATGACTTATCTAAGTGTGGTGATTAGCTAGGATAGATCTAACACTTGATTTACATGATGTCTAAGTACGTGTACATTATATATTTGTACAAGTTTTACAATTGATTACATTTCATGAAATTACAATAATTTAAGCATATATATTTCCCTATTCTTTGTCATCCACCTTATTCCTGCAACACTCAAGTAGCACGTTAGATACACAAGAATAAAATGTTTGTCATCATCAAAACAAAGGGATTATACTAATGTCCAATTTAGCCAACACACCGGGGGTGTTGACCCATCCGTGGCCAGCTCCACACAAATGTGCGTCGCTCCCTCAAACCTACCTTGACCCTAGAAATCCACCACCTTCGGGACCCCAATGGCATAAGCAATGATTGTAATCGCATTCCTGGACCACTATTGTCTGATGTCAATGCCGCCCTTCAGAGGTCCGCTTCAGGAGACCACTTCCTCGTCAACACAAGTTTGTGGTCAAAGAACCACGGGCCTTTATCTAGCACTGCTCCCATGTCCTCCGCCGAAGAAAACTTCACCAGGAACATTCCACCTAGAATCGGCACGCATTGGATTTCACCCTTAGGTTTCCACGATCTCAGCATCCAGCCCAACAGCTGCTCGTGGATGCATTTCTTTCCCAGCACTTGGACGATAACTGAGTTCTTGTGGAATTCCTCCATAGCTTCGGTGACCGACTCTGAAATCTTCATCCAAGGACGATCATCCTCCGCCCTAAAAGAAGGTTCTTTCAGGTCCCCCTCCACCACCACCGGTTTTAGGTTCTTATGCACCGCAACAGTCGCAGTCACCGTGGAAGCCCACGACCTCCCAACCGTCACATCCACCAATGGATCGGACCACGACAATCTTCCATCTCTAGGGAAGGAGGACGGAACGGAGGAGCCTGTCCCGCCCATGCCAGCCACCGGCATTGCACGGCTAGCGCTCTAGAGATGGAAGAGAGCAGCGTCTAGTGAGAGAATTATGTTCTACTATTCTCAATAATCCATTTTCAAAATCATATTCATTATGTAATGCGAGAAACTATATATTCAATATCTTCACAATATTCTTAACAGACAAAAAGATATTAATATAGATCTAAATCATCTCAAATGTTTATATAAAAATATGTCACTATTTATTCAGATAGAAACTAATTTTATAGAATACTCTTTTTAGGAGAGAAAAAGCTTAGATATTTACTAGGAGGTACCAATTTCGGTAACATCATAACATTTTATAGAGGAAAATATGACAGCATAAATTTAGATCACTTTCTGAATTCATATTAGGAAATTTTGCTATTTGTTTGGATGAAAACTAAATGGTGGGAAACTCATCTTCAAGGAAAAAGGATTGGTGGGAAATTATTCAATTCAAACATACTTAATTTTTTATTGAATTAGTTCATGAATAGGAAATAATGTTTGGTGTTTAGAAAAAAATGATTGGTTTGGATGGAAATAAAAATGTATAGAGAAATCAAACTTTGCTGGAAGATTTATTTGGATGGAGGCTCTTTACTTAGAAATACTTAAAACTATTAACTTTTACATGGGTATTGGTATGAGGATAAATATTTGTTTGATAAAAACAACCATAAAAGTACAAAATCTATTTAATAAATTTGATATGAAGAAATACTTAAAAACTATTAATTGTTACATGGGTATTGGTATGAGGATAAATATTTATTTGATAAAACTATTAATATTTACATGGGTTTTGGTATGAGGATAAAAACACTCGTAAACATACAAAAACTATTAATTTTTACATGGTTATTGGTATGAGGATAAAATATTTGTTTGATAAAAACACCCACAAAAGTACAAAATCTATTTAATAAGTTTATGATGGAGAAATATTTAAAAATTATTAATTTTTAAATGGGTATTGGTATGAGGAAAAATATTTGTTTGATAAAAACACCCATAAAAGTACAAAATCTATTTAATAAATTTTCTACAAACTCAAATAAAATTCATTTTGGCAAAAAAATATTCTATCATCAAATTATATATGAGCACAAAAATATTAAATTATTTGAAAATATATTGGAGAATTTTTGACATGTATGTTCTATTTGTTAACAATCATTTAAAATAAATACTTCTTTTAAGAAATCAGCACACAAACATTTTTTCATCATAACTAGTTTTTTTGTCAGTTAACATGATCAGTATTTCAAAATTATATTCATTATGTCATGGGAGGAACTAAATATTCAATATCTCAAAAATATTCTTAACAAACAAAAAGATATTGATGTAGATCTAAATCATCTCAAACCTTTATATAAAAATATGTCACTACTTATCCACAAAGAAACTAATTTGCTAGAATACTCTTTTTAGGAGAGAAAAAGCTTAGATATTTACTAGGAGGTACTAATTCCGCTATCATCATAACACTTTTATAGAGGAAAATATGACGGTATAAATTCAGTACACTATTTAGATTTATATAAGGAAAAGTTGCTACTTGTTTGGATAAAAACTAAATAGCGGGAAACCCATCTTCAAGGAAAAAAGGACTGGTGGGAAATTATTCGATTCAAAGCAACTTTTTTTATTGAATTAGTTCATGAAGAAGAAATAATGTTTGGTGTCTCGAACAAAATGATTTGTTTGGATGGAAATAAAAGTTTACAGAGAAATCAAACTTGACAGAAAATTTATTTGGATGGAGGCTCTTTACTTAGGCAGAAGGACATCCATTGATAAGAAAAGAATTCTCGACTAAAAATAAAATCAAAGTGAAATATATTCTTAATTGGATTTTTCTTAATTAGAAAATTAATATTTTTAGTTAATAATCATCATCTTAACAAAAGACATAAAACTTCAATATATAATTTTTTTACTTAAGTAAGGTAGAGCAACTATATTTTGAAGAGATGTTTTTGTTGGAAAAGTAAAATGTTTACCATAAAAATGTATTAATTACTATCTACCCTTTTATGAAAATGTAAATATGACATTATAAATGATGCCATAAACTTTCTAATTCAAAGGATGATGGTGCATCTGTTTCTTTTATGACAAGATAACAAACTTGAATTGGTTATAATTACTTCCCCCAAATACATAATGTAGCCAACGATTCAACACTCTCACCTCCTTTCACACTCTTTAATTAATTTTAGAAACCTATAACTCTCGGATTACACTTCCAATTGATCGATAAAATTTAACCATCTCTTATAACATTGATCATTAATTTCTAAAATTAAAAGACACAACTTTTATCATCATAACAGCCTTCCTTAAATTTTCTTCAATAATGATTCTAAAGTTAATTTTTATAATCCAAAATACTTTTCAACGTAATGCCAAAGTCAAGGGATTATAAATTATCATAAACACCCAAATGTGGGTCGTATTACATTAGATTGGACTAGGATGGAAAGAATTCATTTCATCACAAAATATTCAAGTATATTCAAATATAGTTCATACATAAATTATGGAATTTCAATCATCCTTTTCAAATGATGAGAACCAAAATCAATATGATATCCAAATTCCAGTCTGTTACAATCCTTTCCAAGGGAATTTGAATAATGAGAATCCTTACCACCATCTTGACGCCTTCAAAACATCTATGACACCATCAATATGTGGGGAGTGCCTCAAGAAATTATATGTTGTAAAGGATCCATTTTCTCTCTAGAGGACAAAGATTTGTCCTGGTATCTTAACCTACCTCACCAGTCCATTGATGGATGGAGGCCTCTTGTTGATGCTTTTATCATTAAATTCTACCCCACTGAGAAAACCACTCGAAATATGCAAAAATCACTTCCTTCATGCAAAACCCTTGAGAAAATCTTCACGAATCTTGGGAACGGTACCAAGAGTATCAAAGGGAATGTCCTCATCACAACTACTGCAAGGTCTTTCTAGTGACAACATTTTATAATGGGTTAACTCATATGAAGCAAAATTCGCTAAATGCTTCCGCTGGGAGTGATTTTCTTAGAATGAAGCTTATCAGAGCAATGATGATCATGGCTAACATGGCTGCACTACAAGAAGGCGTGGATTATGAGAGAAATGATAGGGGCTCTGCCAAGAAAGCTAACTCCAAAGGACCATATATCAAGTCCAAGGATCTAGAAATGATCATTGCACAAATCAGTTTATTTCCAGAGATGTTAAACAACTAAAGACATTGGGGGCAAGGGCAAGAAACATATTGAGAAATTTATGAAGCATGTCACATGTGGCAAAGTAGGTCATGGAATCAATAATTGCATCTACACATGGCGATAAGATAGTGAAGAGAGTGAGAGTGAAGAAGAGACAAAGAATGTCTCTTATGCAAATATTAAAAGACCTGATTACCCTAGTTTCAATTATGGAAAATAAAAACATTGCTGAAAATTCTCATCAACTAAGCAATTCATCTAAGCCACCTCTGGGATTTGGGAAGGGAGGTAGACCAACTCAATATACTAAAACTACCAACTATCAGCAAAACAAGAACAATAAAGGTCAATATCAAATAAAAGATTGTGAGTCACCAAAATCAAGGACAAAATCAAAGTCAAAATCAAGACAATGATAGCAACCAGCCTGACATGATAGCCCAACAGTTTTATTTTGTGAAAAGGCAAGCGCAAGTGAATGACCAACTCAGCCAAAGTGCCAACAACAAGTCGGGGGTGTTAACCACGATGCAAACCCAGGTGGTGGATATGCAAGTACATCAAAGACATATTGATCAACAGCTAGCCTAGCTTGCTAAGCTCATAAAGAATCCTCAAGGGAAAATCCCATCGAACAGAAAAACCATGAAGATGACTACTCTTCGATCTGGAAAAGTTATGGAGAAGCAACAAGAAAAATTTCATGAAGAAGGAGAAAAGGATGTCGAGCCAAAGACTAAACCCACTATATTAGAGGAGGAATCAGAAAAGGAAGAGCCTGCGAGTGAAGACAAGAGTGAAGAGAAAGACAAAAAGATGAAAATTGTAATGACTAAGAGACCATATCCAACTAAAGAGTTCTTTATGTTGGATATAGGGCTCTAGAAGGAGGGGTGAATAGAGCTTCAAAATTCTCATAAGAATAGTTAGACCTTCAAATTATATCAATTGAAACCAAATGCTTAGGAACAATTTGAAGTCCTATCTAAGCAAGCATAAAAAGGATGAGAGATATTGAAACATACACTTAGACAAGGTGGTTAGAGTGATTCCAATCTCCCAACTAGGAGATTGTCAATCCACTACCTAGAGAGGTCAGCCTCTAGGACATTGCAACCCATGTATACTAATATTCCTATATAAGAGATACAAGGAGACCACCATACATCCAAGGATATACCTATTCAAGACAAGAGTTTTTCACCTACATAAGAACTTACCCACTTGATCAAGATGTCTTCATCCTTCACCAAGGACATACCCACGCTTGCATCAATTCTTTGGCCTTGAAGGAATTACCCACTCTTTTTTAATCTTCAGCCTTTTCCTTCTCCTTCACCTAGAGAAGATCTTCACAACTTCTTCAACCTTGAAGAAGAACATCAACTTCACCTTCACTCGAAAAAGCTCACTTCAACCTTTGCTCTTTTAGAAAGGGGATTGGGAAGATGGAAGGAATAAGAGCTTTACAAGATAACATGGAGGTAGCTCTCTTACAATATGCCTAACTCACTCATAATCATGAAACGCTTTATAAATGAGAGAGAGAAAGGGGCTCAAAGGGTTGCAACACACTCAAACTATAGTAAGGACAAATGATAGCATCAATGAGAAACCTTAGAACGAACTCCAAGAGGTCCTAATTATAGATCAAGGTGTTCTTTTGAGTGTGGGATCACCTAAGAATGAAAAATAGTCATTTTACAACTTGCAATGGATCTATTTTCATTTCTAACAAATCTCCAATGGTTGGAATTAATTTTTCTATGTTTTCCATACAGTACAATTGGTCATGTTTCAATAAAGGTAAATCGACCGATCCACTAACAGACAAAGCTAATTTTCAAACTATTGGTCGAGTTTGTCATGAGAAACTCGACTAATGAGTCAAAATCAGTTTTGGTCAGTTGATC
Organism: Alisma plantago-aquatica; assembly: GCA_963693085.1. NCBI lineage: Eukaryota > Viridiplantae > Streptophyta > Magnoliopsida > Alismatales > Alismataceae > Alisma > Alisma plantago-aquatica. The sequence goes on along the minus strand of OY856412.1, from coordinate 875,202,943 downwards.
GATCAGTCGAGTTCTATGAGTGTATAACTCGACCGATTGATCCATTTCCAAAAATCTATAACTAGTCGGTCGAAATCCAAACTCAACTGATAGAGTTTCTATGACAAAATTTTCAAAATGATTTTTGAGTGAACAAACATTGGAATTAAGTGTCCCTGATTTTTTCTCATCTTAGTTACAAGTCATATCATCAATACAAGTGATTATAAATTTATTATAAGGTGGTTTGGGTGATTTCCCAAAAAGCACACGTGTATTACTTTTGACTTGAACTTGGACAAGATAGGGCTTGTGTAATTGATCCGTTTCATGTACCTAAAACCTGAAATCAATCTTAAACAAACATATTAGATACATATGTATGGAATGGTTAAGTCATTATCAAAATTTTGACAATGTATAAGTCTCAAGTCAACAATTTACACAAAGAAATCCTTATGCAACAAGAGTCACATTACCTTACAAACTAATTAAAGTTCATCTATAGAAGAGATATGAGAATTTCATGGAGTCAGTAAAGAAACTGCACCTAGATATTCTATTTCTAGAGGCAATTTCAGAAATTCCTACATATGCTAAATTTTTCACATACCTAATTACAAAGAGAAGGAGAAGTGATCACATTGAGATAGTACAACTAGCAAAGATGTTGAGTGCATTTGAAAAGCAACAATGTCAGCAAAGAAAAAGGATCCAGGAGTATTTATTATTACTTTCAATGTTGGATACAATGTAGAAAGAAGTGGACTTGTTGATCTAGGGGTAAGTATCAGTATTATGTCCCTTTCCTTCACCCAGAAGATGGGACTGGTAGACATGGTGAAGATAGGTATGATAATTACGTGAGATGGCCATGCCTTTACAATGCTAGTAGGAGTGGTAGAGGATGACCCAATCTGTGTCGGACAAATTTTTATACCCTGTGATATAGTTGTGATTGACATTGTTGAAGATGCATCATGCCCCCATGATATTTGGAAGGCCATTCCTAGCCACTAGGAGAACCCTAATAGATGGAGCGAAGGGAATCCTAAACCTCTGTGTTGGTAATGATCACATCATTTTTTGTGTACAAGATTCCATGAGAGGACCCTCTCTATTTTAGTCATCCTATTTCATGGACAATTATACTCAATATTTTGAGGAAGTAAAAAAACAATGTGATAGTTCACCCTCTCATGCGGTCCTTGAACAATCCTGATCCCAATCTAGAAGACCCCAGAGTAGTTGAGATTTTGGATTATTTGAATCAACCTAAGGAGGAAGATCTCAGTGATGAAGAAGGTATTGTGGAAACTATAATGTACGCCTCAGTGGAATAGAAACTAGAGGAAAAAGCTATAGTAGTACCAAAACCTGAGTTGAAGCAACTCCCGAAAGGACTAAAATATGAATTTCTAGATGTTGATGAAAGAAATCCTATTATCATAAACTGTTCACAGACAGAAGATCAAGAGGAAAAACTCCTGAAGGAACTCAAACACAAAGAAAAGGTATAGAATATTTTGTGAAAGATATCAAAGTCCATAGTCCATTTCTGTGCATGCACATGATCAATCATGAGGAAATTGCTAAACCCCTAGCTCAGCTACTAAGAAAATTGAATCAGATGCTAAAAGAAGTTGTAAAGAAAGAAGTAATAAAGCAATGTGATGCATGGATCATCTACTCCATTGGTGATAGCAACTGGGTCAGGCCGATCCACATTGTACCTAAGAAAGGTGGGATGACAGTAGTAAAAGGAAGCAATCAGATGAAGTGGCTACTCAGATGGTTATTGGGCGGAGGATGTGTATCAGCTATTGCAAGCTCAATACCGCCTTGAGGAAAGACCACTTCCCTCTACCTTTCATAGACTAAGTTCTACAAAGTCTTGTAGGGAAATTCTACTTATATTTTCTTGATGGATACTCGGGGTTCTATCAAGTCCCTATCCACCCCAATGATCAAGAAAAGATTACTTTCACTTGTGTCTGTAGGACTTACGCATTCAGAAGAATGCCTTTTGGGTTATGTAATGCGCCTGCTAGCTTTCAAAGGTGCATGGTATCAATATTCTCAGAGTTTCTAGAACACATAATGGAGGTGTTCATGGAAGAATTCTCGATATATGGACCTAATGTTGACAGATGTCCTCAAAACTTGTTAAAGTCCTTGAAAAGATGTGAGTAGAATCATCTTGTGCTGAATTGGAAAAAAATGTCATTTTATGGTAAGAGAAGGAATAGTGCTCAAGAAAAAAAATTCAGAGAAAGGCATGGAAGTAGATAAAAGAAAGATCGAAGCTATATCAAAGTTACCCCCGCCAAAAAATTTCACATGAGTGAGGAGTTTTCTAGGGCATGTTGGATACTATAGAAGATTTATCAAAGATTTCTCAAATCTTGCAAAGCCATTTCAAACCTCCTTGCTAAAGATGTGGAATTTGATTTCTCTGAGAAGTGGCTTGAAGTTTTTGAAGTTATGAAAAGTTCCATGACATTGGCTCTGATACTACAAGAACCTATTTGGGATTTGCCTTTCAAAATCATGTGTGATGCCAGTGATTATGCCATCGGGGTTGTCCTTAGACAAAGGCGAGATAAAAAACACTATGCTATTTATTATGTTAGTCAAACTCTCAATGAAGCACAAATAAACCACACCACTACTGAGAAAGAAATGCTAGAAATAGTATTTTCTTTCTACAATTTCAGATCCTATTTGATAGGATTTGAAGGCAAAGGTGTACATAAACCATAGTACCATAATGTATCCCATATAGAACAAGGACACAAAGATGAGATTGTTGTGATGGGCTTTGTAGCTACAAGAGTTTGATAATGAGATCATGGATAAGAAAGGAACAAATAACTTAGTCATTGACCACCTGCAAGAATAGTATTCACTGAAGAAAATTAGGTACCAGTAAATGACAACTATGCGGACGAGGCCTTGATGATGGCCAAGTCAGTCAAAACAAATTTGCCTTGGTTTGCTGACATATGAAACTATTTGTCCTGCAAACAATTACCTCCCGAGATAACTTATAATCAAAAGAAGAAACTTTTCTCTAATCTGAAGAATTATTATTGGGATGACCCTCTTCTATTTAAGAGATGTTTTAATAGTTTATATCGGTGTTGTGTTTTAAAAGAAGAGGTGCCTCAAATACTCAAGGAATGTCATTCCTCACCCTACAGAGGTCACCATGGAGGCGAAAGGACTTCCGCTAAAGTCTTATAATAAAGCTTTTATTGTCCGACACTCTTCAAGGATTCCTACCATTTGTAAAAGCATGTAGAGAATGCCAACTTGCATGACATATTACTAGAACAAATGAGATGCCAATGTCTGACTCGGTGAAATTAGAGATATTTGATGTTTGGGGAGTGGATTATATGGGACCCTTCCCTTCCTCTAGAAGAAATAAGTACATTCTAGTTGTAGTAGATTATGTCTCCAAGTGAGTAGAAGCTATAAAACCCCCAATTTGACTCTAAAGCAGTTGTGATGTTGTTTGACAAGACCATTTCCCTCAATTCAAGGTTCCCTACATCGTCATTAGCGACGGGGGTCCCATTTCAAAAAAAAAAAATAGTTTGAAGCATTGCTGAAGGAGTACGAGGTCAAGCATAAGGTTTCCACATCATACCACCCCAGAAGTCAGCATAAGTCGAAGTATCAAACTGATAGATTAAGTAGATATTGGAAAATACCATTGGCAAGAACCATAAGGATTGGTCCATACAACTAGATGATTCCCTATGGGCATATAGAACTACTTACAAAATGTCGATAGGGACTATCCCCTATCGGCTCATCTATGGAAAGTCATACCATCTGCCAGTAGATCTAGAGCATAAAGCCCTTTGGGCCATCAAGTTCTTAAATATGGATCTGGACAGAGATGGAAAGAAAAGGTATATATAACTTCACAAGCTTGAGGAACTAAGGCTACATTCCAATGAGAATGCCCACATCTATAAGCAAAGAATGAAGGTGTGGCATGATGCCCACATCAAGCATAAAGATGTTTTGGAAGGAGACAAGGTTCTACTATTCAACTCAAGAATCAGGTTGTTCTTAGGAAAATTAGGTCCAGGTGGTCTGGCTCATTCTCTATTTTCAAGATCTACCCATCTGGGATGATGGAGATTACCAATGAAAAGACTAGTACTTTTAAGGTGAATGGGCACAAAATTAAATGATACTACAAAGATGAAACCTTTGTCAAAAGATCAGAACTAGACCTCAAAGAGCAACTGTCAGCACCACCAGAAGAACCCTGAGAAGCATCATCAGAAAAGTCAATCTAAAGACTACAAATTAGCGCTTCTTGTGAGGCAACCCATATATGTACTACCTTATTTAATTGTGCAATGTTTTCTACCATTTCCACTATGATTAAACTATGTACATATCAATTAGTCTAATTTTGAACTTCTCTATTTTAAGCAATTTTGAATTTCTCTAAAATAGATTGTCAATTCTAAAACTCCGTCTATTTTTCTATGTCTTTGTTTTCTTTAAGATGAGTACATATGTTGTTTAACTCAAAACATGAATAATGTCTTTTAAATTCCTTATTTTGATCGAAACACTCTGTTGATGTCTCGATCACAACACTAGTCGTGATTGAGATGACCGCTTCTCTAGTTTAACATTATGATCGTGACACCCATCACTGTCACGATACACATCACGGTCAAGACAGATGACTCAGTCACGACGCCCATCATATATAAAAGAGGGAAGTCTTCGTAACAATAAATCCCTTTGCTTTCTCCTTTCTCTCACACTGCTGCTCTGAAGAACCCTAGTAATGAAACACCAAGGAATCATGAAGTAATCAACACCGAGGCTAGAGAACCAAAAGATGACTACAGAGACCCACCTCAGTGACAAGCACCCACCATCCCCATTGCCAACCTCATAGTTCTCCCCTGACTCCTCCGTTATCTCCCTCTTTAACTCTGAAAAGGTACCCATATATGGTAATTTCTCTCTCTAAATCATCTTTTTATCTAATTTGTGCCATTGTGCTTTCTTCTTCTAAATGCACTGATCATTTTTCTCCGATCCTCACTCTAGATCTTAACCTTTCCTCTCATTTTGCTCCCTAAACCCTAGTTTCAACCTTTCGGCTTCTCGCGCTTTAGCCGCAATCATGGTCTCTATATGCCATTTTGATCTCTGTGGTTTTGATCTTGATGATTACCTACCATCCACATTACCTTTTCCTTTGCTTCCCCTTTGTCTCTCCCATCTGATTCCATAGTCGCGATGGTGGTCTAGGTTAGAAATTCACCTCAGTCACTACTTGCCTGGTTTCCTTTTCAATTTTTGACCAGTCACGACCGCGACATTCATCACGATCATGGCACTCGTCGCAATCACAATAGAAGTTTTGGACGGACCAATGTCTCGATCGAGACATGCTAGCACAGATAGTCAATCTCAACTATCATTGTTCCAACCTAACTATCACACCATTTCAACCCTTTCTCTCTTCTCTTTCCCCTCCTCATCTTCCATTGATCTATTATTCAGTGCACCTTGTTCCCCTAAGACAACAGACCATCTATGTGTGATTTTCGATCGTGACAACACTTTTGGTCAAAATGGTTGTTTTGGTCATGACATACGTTTGTGGTCGTGACACACAAACGTTTCTGTTGAGTCAGGGAACTAGGAATTTGGTTACATGTTTATCGTATTCATGATAGTTGTTCCTATTGTTTTGGTCACAACATATGTGCACTCCCTTTCATCTTCTAACCTAGGTCATGACCCCTGTCCCTGACCTTGTCTCAATTGTGACACAAATGTTTCTTCTTTCCCTATCTCATCTTGACTGAGATGAGTATTAGCATGACAACACCTACCTCAATCATAATGTTTGCATGTCTCAACCTATGTCTTGATCGATACCTGCATTAGTTTGTTTTGACCGTTATACCTCTTAATCAGTGAAAAGGCATTGACCTTATAACCAACTTGGTGTATATCATAAGCAATACCTAATAACTTATTATTTGTCAAAATTGCAAAATGTCTTCCTCCACCTATGACTCCCTAGACAAAAAGTTGACATCCCATAAAGGAGTCCAAGAGACAATCAAGAAAATTGAGAAGAGGTTTTGCGAATATGTGAACTTGTCAGAGGAGGATAAAGCTCACATGGATCTAATCAATGAGAAATATGAAAACATTCTAAACCATGAGATACCTTAAGAGACTGAGGAGCCCCAAGAAATTGAAGAGACAATGACTTCTGAGTATAAACCTGAAGAAGAAGAGCCTAAGATGAAGGGAAAGTGAAAGGCGGTTGTGCCAGTTGAAGCCAAAACCAAGAGAAAAAAGAGGGTTGTAACTCAAGGGCCCTAAGACGAGAAGCTGAATCTGGTATAGCAGAAAAAGAATAACCAAATGTTGAGGCTACAACAACAGAGCCATCTACAACTTTCATACCAAGGGATCGAGTGCATAGGTCTAACTATGAGCTGGTCTGGATGACCAAGGTATTCAATCCTACAAGGTACATTGACGCCAAAGATTTAAAAAAATCTAGAAATCCATGACAGAGTAATGGAATTCCTCAGGGGAGTGAACATGCACCACCTTAGCTCAACGGAGGCAATCTCTCTAATAGAACTTACTACCGAATTCATCTCCTCCATTGAAGTAGTCCATGTCGATAATAAGAAAAAAAAGGGAAGCAGGGGGAGTTCAAGCGACATGTGAGGATGGGAGGGAAGGAATACCATGTGAAAGAGGTGATTATTAACAAGATCATCACAGAAAATGATGAAGAATCCAAAGCCTATTCAGTAGCATAGGGTGAGAAGACCACAATTGGGTACAGAAGCTACAAGACGTGGGAGAAGATCGCAGGAGAATCTATACATAGCCCAAAGAACTCTAAGGCAACACTCATATCTTCGTGCTTTATTAGGGTAATGTAGAAGATAATATCTGACACAATATTTACTAGATATAAAATAAGAGGTGTGTCTAAAGGAGACTTGTTCCTCATCTGGTTAATGTTGAATAAGAGGCTAGTGAACATAGGAAGTATTTTAATTGAGAAACTATCAACTATTGTGGCATAGGATGCCAGGAAGATAAAAGATCTCTGCATGGGAGGGAAAATAACCCAAATTGCCGCCTACTTCCGACCAATTGAGCAGTTAAGAAGATATGAGCAAATAGAAGGGCACACAAAGATAGTCATCAACTACCTAATAATTACTAGTATTTTCAGTGTAGAAGAAGAAGAAACTCTTCTACTAGCAGTCCTACTCCATGTTACTACTTCCCCTTTAAAAAATTGCATATTATGATGCCCACAAGCTGCAACCCACCAAAGAGGAGGCGACCAAAATGCACTCGAGTGTAATTAGAAGGGTTGTAGATCCACAATCACCAACTAGCATTGAGCATGGGCCAAATCCAGGGAAGAGGAAGAAACTTGCAATCCGAAAATGTAAAGTTGCATTATCAGAAATTCAACCTCCTCAAGGCCATCAAAGAAATATAGGAGTTACAAAATATAAGTCCTTGGAAGACCAGCCAGAGCACAATAATGAAGGATTATTTACTCCACCATCCCCCTGTGACATCATAATACCTAAGAAGACTGTCATGTCGAGAGCCCTTTGTAATGCATAAGAAAAGACCCCTGACGCAATGAAAGGACCAAGTCATGATTTTGAGGAACCCTAGAAGCGCACCCCAACCCCTCCTACGACTGAAGCAGTGCCCGAGGTACCTAGGAAATCTAAAGCATCAACCATTGCACCAGCAACAAATATTGAACAAGAAGTAGGAGCAGTGTAGGAAAGTGTGCAAGAAGAACCCGCTCAGTCTTCATAACTAATCCCTAGAGCAAAAAAATAACACCAACGATATCTATAGCTAAACCATAACACCACCAACAAACCTTCGGTGATGTACAGCATTATCTGAAGTTAACTTTCATATCACTTCTAACATGTGCACACTAATGAACATGTACATGGCTTACACACTAAAATTGAGTCACTTCCTCAGTTTATGCAAGAAGTGATCAATAACCAGGCAATGATGATGGGGGGCATCAAGACAATTTTAGAAAAAATGGTGGAACTCCAAAAAGAGAGGAAAAAATTACGTGTTGAAAAGGAGATGATGCAAAAAGGGTACAAAGAAGCTATGTAAGACCTACAAAGGGAATGAAAATGATTGGAGGAATAGCAGAAAAAGGTGGAAGTCGAGCGCTGACAACTAGAAGAGTTATTAGAAAAAAGGAGGGCCAGACATCTTGTCTGCCCTTCACCATCTCCAGATTCTTCAAGCCCATCTGACACTGAAGATATGAAAGATAATGAAGCACTAAGTACAACTCTAGGACCCAGAGTGGAGATTGCAAATCCACATCGGAGGCCACCAGAAGAATTAGAAGCACAGAAGGAGAAACTAGCTGATGAAGTATAGGAGTTTGATTTGAACTCCTGCCTAGTGGAAGATGAGTTGATGTTGGAAGAGAAACCTCATGAATGCACTATCATATAGGAGGCCATTGATGTTGATAAGTTAACGTCTGGTGAGATAACAAATATAAATAGAATCCTATATGAAATAAACATTAACATGGATATTTGCTATGTCTACCTCTTAGTTCATGTCCACAATGAACACAACAACATTATATATGACGGAAAGATGATAGAAACTTTAGAAGGACTAAATGAAGCAGTGCTTGAGTCACCATCAGTGGCAAATCAGCTCATATATGAGTCTATTAAAGCAAATACCGCTAACAACAAAATGCAAGCAAAGCCATGTGAGAAGAAGATTATCGAAGAGCCTGCCCAAACTTCTATTGCACCAGCCACAAATGCACATCAGGATGATGAAGGGAGATCTGATAATGATGAAGGTGGATTGGCCTCCTTCTTTGTTGATGCACATATAAGAGAATCCACCCATAGATGGAATAGAAATGTCTACAGCTCCTCCGCTCCCATGCAAAATGGCAGATATGGACATGACATCAATATCCTGCATCACCTATCAGGACGTCCATGTCTTATCAGACGTGTTTAATGACAATCTAACAGGGGGCAATCTTCTATACAACAAAAAGGGTGATCATTTGAATAGATGCCACTTCAAGGGAGTATTTCTAAAACAATCTCAGGTACATAAAAGATTATTCAATGTGCTTTGTTCTACACTCCTCAAAAGATTCCTCCATCCTGATAAAATACAGTCGGTCTTCAATGGTACAACTCATCTGGAAAGAATGATGTATGAAGAGGATTACAACTTAGAATCTAAGAAAGAAATGCAAGTTGTAGTCATGAGGGTAGAAAGTAATTAGTTCATCACCTTGCCAAATGAAATTGTAAGGCATTGAGTGTTGATTATCGTACACTTGTATGATAGGCGTATAATTGTCTACAACTGTTGTGCCAGTGAGCTACCAAGCACATCGTTGATTTTTAGAAACAAGGATGTGCATAATAGTCTGAAGGTACCCCTTCATTTCCAATGGGTTATCCAGTTAGCAAGAAACCGACACAAACCTAACTAGAAGAATTTATCCATATCCATAAAAGTCCTTCAAGAGGAGATAGGCACATGAGATTGTGTCTTTGTAGTGCTAAGAATGATGGAAGCCATCCGCAAAGGTGTCCCAATTAGAAGACCTCTTTCTAGAAAATCTACATGACTTGCAGGATACTATGCTATGGATGAAATATAAGATGGGAGGTTCTTTGAGGACCCCGCAATTCCCCCTGATGCTATACCACATAGCTATATACAGGTGTCCCCTTACCAGACGCGAAGCCATGGAGGGAGAAGCTATAAAACTTCTAGATTTACCCTACTAAACCATCTAGGGAATCTACTTAGAAGGAAGGGTGGCCTACAGACAAGAACCAAGTTGAAGCCAAATAGGAGGAACAACAATGTCCCGAACCGACTGAAAAAGTGATAACCAAAGTAGCTGTAAAAAAAAGAATAAGAAGCACCCACTGAAGATCACCCTAAGGAAGGTGAGATCAATGAAGAGGATCTTTCAAAGATATGCCCAGATGGGCCCCCTGGCCAGATAGAGCCCTCCTTTGCTGACTTTGACAAGTGGGAATGCCAAGACCTCCCTTGGGACTCACTACTACTGATAATGGAAACACGCAAAGAAGATGGTAATTGTGGGGACGTTGTCTTTGAGCTATATGACATTTGTGTCATCAAAGGCAACCTCCAGGAAAGTCTAAAAATAGGAGGGTACCTTGAAGTAAGTGTGATGTCCATCTGTCAATCTCTGCTAGGTGACGTCATTCCTAATGTACATATGACATATTTCTTACTTGTCGATGACATACTAAAGAACAAAGAGTCTAGACAAAAAGATTGCCTGAAGTAGCATCTAATATACTCTCTACCTAATTTCATCCTCTTACCTATACTGCATGATAATCACAGGACACTTCTTATGGTCAACACTGAAGCAAAGACTACCATCCTTTACAACAACTAGGATTCAATCTTTGCACTGAACAAACGTACAAACATGACCACACCAAAGATGCCAACTGAAGAAATGGTAGTCACATATGATGAAACAATCATTGAAATGATTCACAAGTATGGAAAGGGGTACAAAATTTCAAAGACAAATGACTTCAAGAAAACACAGTTTTGCCATAGAAGCCCACAACAGATGCACATATCCTATGATTGTAGTTTCTAATACTTAGCCTGGATGGAAGCACTAACACTAACAGAGATGAAAGTTGAGATCCTACAACCTAAACAAATTCACATTCTCTGAGGAGGATAAGCTAATATGCTACTACAGTCAAAATGAGAAACCATTAAAAATTAGAAAAAATAAAATAAGCCTAATTATACCTAAACCTTCATTGTTGACACTCTAGGATAGAGTGAATGGTAAGTTTGAGGGAGGATTTATAAATGGGCATGAGAGGTACAGTTTCACCATTCAATTTAGATCCTAATTTTACAAATTTCATATCTATACCCCTTCATCGTAGGATGTAGGAAATTTTGATTTTTTTTATAACTTTGAGCTTTCTTTTGAAAAAGTGAGCCATTTACTTCTTTTCAAAATTTTGATATTTTGCAAGGATTACTCAATTTCCTCTTTTCTTATACTTGGTTGTCATCCTACTACCTTTTAGCATAATCATTTCTAGAGTGGTGCATATGAGCTACCAATACACATAAAAGAAAAGGATACAACAATACGATCTTAGTGCATTCTTACAACAAAATGTTGTGTAAAGTGCAAGAAGCTCGTCAATCAATGGAATTCCTAGAAGTAAAGAGGATTTTACCAGCCACACTCTCGATCAATCACCCTAGCCTGGTAGTACTAGCTAGAAGGTCTACACCTCCCACAAGACGGAAACAGCTACCCCTTCCAATTTTAAAATTTCCCGCATTGGGATGAAAAGAGGCTTGGCCGTCCAAAAATAGTTCAACCCTCTTTCCCAAGCTTGAAAGTAGAATTAAAAGTCAAAAGATAGAAAATCATGAGAGTTTTGTCTAAAAATATGATGAAGGATTCCACGAAGCCAGTGTATTGCTGCACTCATGAATGCAGATATGTCATGCCTAGAAGTGGAATCTAGAAGCCAAGTTTCACCACCCTGCATTTTGAAGCAAACCTCGTACAACCACCTGACACTACATTAGGGCCCTCTTGGGAAAGACTATCTTTATAACAACATCATGGTTGAGGGAGACTGAGGAGTGCAGGATAACACACAAAGCCTAGCCTACCCCAAGACAATAGATTAAACGCAACCAAAAATGAAGTTCGGGTGTGAAAGTTCCCCCTTGCAAGAACCGTTTACAAGTATAGATAGAAACCAAGGGCAGGGAAGTCATTGTGAGGGAGCGTCCTTTACTATAAAAGGAAGTGGCAATGGTACAAAGGCTCTTAACTCTGGAAATAAAGGAAGAAGATAGAACCTCAGGAAGTGATTTGAGCCTGTCACAAAGGTTTTGATGTAAGAATGGAATAACTTGGTAATGGTGTGTCAATCAAAAAGAAAACATCTATAGCTCAACGGTCGATGATTTGATTCTATCTATTATTCTAAGGAAGAGATAGATTCAAAGTTTGAGTTGATAACACGTCATTTTTGTGAAGTTTTTACACCTAATTTGCTTCCATATTGACATCCCTAGTATGGATCTTCTTGTCTATTTTAATGCTTTTGAACAAAAAAGTTGATTTAACTTAATATCCTTTCTTTCTCCATGCAGACTCATAATAGGTCACGACCGCAACATAATCTCGACCACAATAGTCATAGATGTCTCACCCGATATAGATCCAATGATCAGTAGTTCAAGCCAAGACCACGAATGTACATTGATGAATGCATATTCATCACATTTTTAGTTGCATTTTCGGTCTAGTTTAGCATTCATATAGAATAATTTTGTTTTGGTCTATTTAGATTTTTATATTAATTTGTAGGAATTTGATACTTTTCTCGACTCCCTTTGCATGTTTTGAATTCTATTACTCTATAGCAAGTTTAACTAGGGGGTACCACTGCCCTTCAATGGGCGGGAGTCAAAACAAGGATGCCAACGCCCCAGAAAAGAATTGGATTCATTCATAAGGCAGATCGATACACAAAAATTGTGCCCAAGAACAAAATCGACCCATTAGTCACATGCCAATCGACCCTTAATTTTGGCAAAATATAAAGCATTGACATACCCATCGACAACTGAGGTGATAGCCTTATTGACCCCCCTACTCGACATCATCATCGATCAATAATCGATAAGAGATCATTCCATCAGTTGATAATCATGTCGACATGCTTATCGACGTAGACAACTGCTCGATAGTCTTGTCGACCCTCAAGGTCGATAGTCCCATTGAATGATTGACCCATCGATCAAAACTAATGGAAAGTGGTCGAGACCGATAGGGAACGCAAGAGGTCAACAGTCGTGACCCTATAAATAGACCTTCGGTGCATCCGTACAACACGTCTCAAAAATTTTGGAGACAGACACAATGAAATGCTACCACTGAGATCGGAGAAAGGAAGATACCTACCTACCAAGTTAGTTCTATTGACCTAGCTGGTCGACACCTACCGACCTCAAGCATAGATCGGCAGATCTCCTTCATTCACAACTTCATGTCGTTGATCTCCTTCTCCAAGGCAGTCGATCTCTTCCCCGAGCTACTGTTCATTCACCTACTTCTACTGCAAGTCAGGGTTAATACCTAAAGGAGACAGAAGGAAAGAAGTATATCGTTACACACCATGTCGAGCCACTTCCTCCACCATCATGATCGTGACGGCGTCCTCTTCCTCTTCTAGTAATATTAATATCTCCATTTCAAGGGAGTAGTCTTTTCACTAGGGTGTGGGGACTAGCCCCACTACCTATTTTTTGCAATTTCTTTCATATTCTGACTCTTGTATGAACTCATATAATTTTTAGCCAATTGTTTATTGCATGTTTTGTGGTTTGATCACCCGCTTTACGTGATTTATTACAATCTTTTACTGTGATAACTTCAACATTTAAGATTTGAATACTGATTTTCTTTGGTTGACACCATGATGAGAACTTCCAACAAAAAGTCTTTAGAGTAGTGGATAGAGGATTTGTAAGTAATGAGACATCAAGCTTATAGGGATATCTACTCATGCAAGGTTCTTACGCCAAAAGGGGAAACTTTCATAACTTCAATTATATCTTCATACATGTTTGGATTTGAATCATTGGGCAGATTCGAGTAGTAGTGGTGAAACCCAGTTCCACCCTAGTGTTTCCATCCATTGATAACTAAAACCCTAATCTAACTCTTTTAAATCTTGTAACTTAGATTAATTAACTCAACTCAACTTTTGTGATAAATACTAGTTCTTGTTAGGTTACTTAGATTAGATAATTCTTAAAACCGTTAACCCTTGGGATTCGATCCTCAACTATATTGTGATAAGATATGTCCCCTTATGGGTGGCATTATTGCACTTTGGTTTTGGTAAACTTTAGGAATTATATTCCTAGTGAATTTGCAGTGTGATAATATTCCACTTCATACCTCAAGAGCCTCAGTGTTTACCAACCACAACATCAGTTGCGATAGATATGATACGTCGGGACCGTGATGCATAGTTTTGAATGAGAGGAGATCCCACTACCGAAATGTGGTCGTAACCTGGGTAGAGAAAGTAACTGCTACTGAGACACTGGCTTTGACCAGCATGATGGTTTCAATCACGACACGGGTCACAACCATGACTAGGTGAAAATAAAAAGAGTCACGACTGCGAACCATCCTAAGGACTATGTTGGTGGGTGGCACCTATAAATAGGCCCCAACCCCATACAAAGTCAGGGGATCAAAGGCGATGAAGTGATACCCATTTCCTGAGCCATCCTCATTCACCTTCATTGGCCTTGGATCTCTAAAGACGAGAGTTGGAGGAGAGATAAGAGTTGGCATCCACTTATTAGAGAGGAGTAGTCATCTTTCACACCTACACCAGATCTAGATCTAAAGAAGTATTTTTGGTGTATTGCCACCTTCCTTCTTTAGATATATCATCTCTATCATGGTATACCTCCCCCCTCTTCATTTTTCTATCTACACTTTTTTAGCATCGTTATGTTTCCCATTAATATGAATGGCTAAACATCTTTCTTGGATTCCGAGTAGCCACTAAGGCTCTCCCAACATGTATACATTTACATCCTTTTGACTATATATATTCTTAGCAATGGTTATCGCCATAGTCTTGTTCTTAAATGCTTCACTTACATGATTAGCTACCATCTTGTGATGTATGATTGTTAATGACTCGAAAGAGTACTAATAATCTTATCAAAGTGTTATGGAGTTGCATGAATGCATGAAAATGTTGGAATACTAAAGATAATGATCATATGGTTTGCTTTGTGATTAATTGTTTGCCATCTTGAGATAGAAAACCTTATAATCTAGATCTATCCTAATCTTGAGATAGGAGATATGATGATTACTTGCAATCCTGCTATGGGTATACAAAGGGTGTGAGTATTGCATGTTGGTGAGAGATCTTAGTATGTGAAACCCAATCCATACTTTGGTTACATCTTTCTTGTTTGATCTTATCATCTTATTTTGTTTTCTAAACTTTGCTTTTCTTTCTTTGTTTGGAGTAACATTTTTCTATAAGGAACACCATCTTAATCTACCATTTCGTTTGTTGTATTTGAGTTCAAGGCCCTACGTCCTTAACACATACCAACCTTGTCCCTGTGGTTTAAACTTAATCTACTACATCGGACCATGTATAATAGTTTTGGGGGCCTTAGTGTCAGGTTATAAATCTAAGAGTCTGACTACTCTAAATCTGCTCTATTGTGGGTGTGTGATTTAGGTCGGTCAATAGTTTCTTGATGTGTTAAACTTACATGTCACATGTATGGTGATAACCTATTGAGACTTTTTGTAAGGCATAGATATATAATGGTGATCTTACAGAGAATGATGTGATTGTATGAATGACCTTTGAGCATGGTTGATCCCTATGGGAGGTGTAATCCTCTTTATGATATGACAAGGGTTGGAACCTTGGGACCTTGTGATAAGGATTTGTATCATGTGGTGGTATGATGACTAGTATAGTCTCATGAATGGCAGTGAATAGTATCATGTGGTCTTGTGATTAAGAGCTATACCTCATACATTTTATATATTCTACAGTTGTCATACTTACATGCTTGCTAGAAATGAATTAGGGTTTGTATTTCCACTTCTTTGATGCATCCTTAATTCACCCAATTGGTATCACTAATGAAGTGAAACTCTAATCATGTAGTGTCTTGTTACGTAGTACCATCTTCAGTATAAAAACTTGTTGGATGGTGAAATGAGTATTCCTAAGGGAAACGTAGAATATCATACATAACATGTTGAGTATGCATGGGTGCAAGTCGGTGTACATCCACTTTATTGAAAACGACTGCGGTCATGACTTGTATACTTGTTATATATGATGTGATTGAGTATGATGTGGTTGTACCTCAGGTTGTAGGGTTTTTCTTTGCATACCCTGGTGTCTAGTGTTGTGACATGTGCCAAGGGAGTAGTAGGTGTTATTATCATGACTATATGTCGTTGTTGGTATTTTGACTTATATGTCACTATATTCGACTCGTACTAACCAAGCATAGTTGAAATCTTAGGATTTTGGCTCTCCTAGATCTTGTGTAGAATTGATTTCAACTTTATAGTGGTCAGTTTACTTTGGGTGGCACGACTCAAACTCCCTAGGGCATGATAAAAGATGTAGAACAACCGTGTAGTATATCTTCTAGGTTAAATGCACTTCACATTGGTTGTTAACCCTTGCCATGAATTTTATACTACATAATTGTTATCTGATGCAATCTTATGCAATATGAATGATCATTTGTTAGAAGAAATAGATTTATATGTTTCCTTTATATACCTTAATAATCGTGCTTGTTGCTACGCCTGTCTACTTAACTTTCTTAGTACGGTAGAATTTCTTAATCTACTTAACTTCTTATTATATACTCATGTTGCTCTGTCTATTTATTGTTAAATGAAATGTTGTAATCAATAAACATTTTGGAGCATTATATCTCTCACTGGGACATTGGTCTCACCTTGTTGGTCACCACATCATTTTAGGTGGTCGTCGGCGATGTGGTCGAGATTGTGCAGTAGAATCAGAGCAACCTGCAGCTATTGTGGGGTCCTTGCTAGAAGCAAAGTGCATCTGCGTGTTAAGAATTAAAGACTAGTGGGTATGACCAATAAAGACCACATCTGGATGGAGTTAAAGGTGATATAAATGCATTTATGTTTTTATATTATTTTCCAAATCTTTCTTTTCACATTTCTAAATAGTAGTGAATGTTGAACCTTTTTAGAGTCAAGTTGAGCTTTACAAAAAGTTGCATCACAAGTCTATTATACATCTCATGGGGAGAAGACATATAGATTGGCAGACAATTCTCACAAGAGATGACATCTTTGGAGATAAGAAGGATCAGAATCGTGCTCTTAAATGGAACTATATTGATAAAGATTATTGGAAGGGTCTTGTTGAGCAGAGAAAAACATATGTGATCAAGGTTTTCAATCAATTAGACTTTTTTATTTCTTATGGTTACTTAACAATATTTCTTATTGAAATAAATAGGCCATTTATGATGAACAAAAAAATTGGTGTGACAAGAATGTGGACAACCATTGTTTTGTTCAGGTGGTTATATTAAATGTCACCAGATGAGAGATAATTCGAAAGGCCCTTCTACTTATACTCTTTCCACTGCTGATTCTTCTAGTTCTTCTTGATGGTTCCCTACCTATATTGAGTGGATAGATACAAGGAAAAACAAAGCCAAACAAATCCTCATCCAAGCAACCCAGGAGGTGGCTTCAAAAAGGTTAAATTTCTTGGTCTCACAACATGTCCATATTTTTTTCACTAGATTGTTATGTTTTATAAATTATTCAGTTTTGATGATGAACATTGGAGCTAGGTGAGCAAACAAAGGAGGGCAAGTTCAACCCTCAAGGCACACACAATGAATTGATGATTTCTCTAGGGATGTAAGAGCATCTTGGACGTCTTAGGACCATTGGAGCATGGCATGGGATAAAATCTTTTTGTCACATCCCAACATAAGTGCAAATCTACTAAGAAAGGGAGGATGAACATGGAGGAGGTGCAACGATTGATAATTACAACCATGGTGGAGTTTAAAGATTCTTTGATGATACAACCTCCTATAGAAATCACAAAACTTATACAACATCACACACCCACAGAGTGTACTGGGAGTAGTCCTTCAGACTCGCATGCACGACCAAGGTAAGCTTCAATTCAATATGCATATGTATATATATATATAATCTTTCATGTCATCATATATGTCTGTCAATTTAAATTTTTTGTTTCATAAAATTGTAGGTGGCCAGAAAATGTTGTCTTGCCATCAATATTCCATCATACAACATCATGTCATATGTCGAGGCTTATTCATTCTACAATACAGTTCATGGTATTCCCCTTCCCACTAATAATGTTTGTGTGAGCGTCATACATGTAGTTCCAGCAATGAGGACGCACCTTTCGCATAGGAGCACCCAGATCCCACCACAATCAAAGAGTCAGAAGGAGGCTTTATTGGGTGGGCCAAATGACTCGGTGTATTTCTTGAGGTATGACAATGTATATTGAAAGTTAAATGAATAATGGAAGGCTAATATGAAAACACATGCATGCATCCCACAAAAGTAAAGATTATGTGAGTACCGCGATGAAGTTTTTTGGTTCTTCCAAGATGGGGATCATAGCTTTCTTCAACGTTGTGTCAGTTTTAGGCTTGTTGTTTATATGTCTAACTTATGAAAACAATTTGTTGTGGGATTTGATTTTTATTTTATTTTCCTTATATTTACTCAAAAATAAGCATTGTCATTTTTTAGTGATTGTTCCCAAGACTTGGACCATGTATTTCCTTGATCATTTATGCATAAAATTGACACCAAATGAGGGAAACCCAATGAAATTGGTAATTCACGTGTAAGTATAGTTTTTTGAAGCTCAACATATTTGTTAATGTTTGCATCAGATGACAATTTAATAATGCAATATAAATCTGTTAATTTAACTTATAGGAGTGTGAAAGCATTATGTAGCAACGGAAGGAAAGTCAATAAGAAAAAGAAATCAGTAACTTGGAAAGTGTTGATGTACTCTTCTCATTCCAATTGAATATATACTACCAACTCTTCTTAATTACATTTATTAACATAATGGTAAATCTATAGCGCCATGTACAAGAAAATGATTGGTCATGCACATATTGTGTGATATTGTACATGTAGATGATTTTCATGCACGTGCAACACATCAAATGTATAGATAAGGTAATGTTATTAGTTTAGTATCATATGACTGAAGTAGTCTCATTTGATCGTACAAAAAATAAAATACAGTTAGAATTAAATCTCATTCTCTTGGTAGTTTGTTTACAATATTGAACCCTATACATCGGAGCAGTTAAATGACCTATGAGAATATTGGGCAGACAGCTTCATCAAATATGCCGACTTAATAGATGAATAGGAGGGTTGATTGATATTTTTTAGTTCAAACTTTGATTTCATATTTTTGTTTGTTATATTATTATACTTGGTCGACTTATAATTTGAGATGGAAGCTGACGTTGATATGTATTCATGCATATGTGTGTGTTAAATGATTGTGAATTGCATGAGAAAGAGAAGATTGTTTATTTGTGAATATGTATGAAATTGAATGTGTAGTTGAGAAATTAATCAATTGAGTTGTGAGTTCATGGACATGTGTGTGCATTTGAAGTAAAAAATGATAGAGATGTTTAGGTTTTCTTGCATGTTTGTGCCTATCATGCCAAATGCAAGTCTATTTATGTGAGTGTGTGTGTCTGTATATATATATATATATATATATATATATATATATATATATATATATATATATATATATATATATATATATATATATATATACATATATATATATATGTGTGTGTGTGTGTTTTCTTACAGATTTTCCCTATTATTAAGCAATGATGCTTGTAGGGGCCTGTAGTTTTAAGTAACTTTTCAAATCTATGTAAGAAGAAGACAAGCTAGTAGTCAGACAATAGGTCTACATACATGCTATATAACAAAAACAAAGATATTTATCTTTGACTATTTATAACCGACTATATCCACATTCTTCGTCGGTTACTTATAGTAAACGGACGATGTATACTTAAAATTTTCCCTATCCAATCACTGATAATACTGACGTCATGCTATTTGGCATTGGTTATTTCTCATTACTCAACTGACAAGGAACTGTGAAAGGAAGACATTTCACTACATAATTAGCTTAAATGTGTCTATTTTTTTTATATAACCGACAAGGAAATGTCAAAGGAAACTACATTTTTGTCGTCCGGTTGCATGTTATGTCATCGGTTTTTTTATAACATGGAACTGGTGACATAAAATATTGTTATTGTTTACTCTAACTAACGATGGCTGGCTTGATTTTAGCATTTCCCACTTAGTTTTTGGTTGATAACACCTTATGTCTAAAAAGACAGACGTGATATCTCATTTTTGTAGTAGTGTAAGATGTAGGATACTTCGCCTAAGTCCTTCCCAGAGAATGTATTTTCTAGTCAATTTTATACCATTTCAAAAGTAGGGATGTCATTCTTCATGAATAATATGTCATCTACATACAATACAAGGAATACAATTATGCTCCCATTAACCTTCTTGTAAACACATGGTTCATCTTCACTTTCACTAAAGCCAAACTTTTGACTATTTTATCGAATTGAAGATTACAACTCCAAGCTGCTTGCTTCAATCCATATATTGACTTGCGTAGCTTATAGATTTTATTTGCATCATTTTCATTTATAATACCCTTGTGTTGTGTCATGTACACATCCTCAGGCAGATTCCCATTAAGGAATTTGGTTTTAACATCCATCTATCTGATCTCATAGTCATAATAAGGTGCAATGACAAGCATGATGGCGATGGAATCAACCATGGAAATTGGAGAGAAGGTTTCACCATTGTCAACACCTTAAACTTGTCTGAAACCATTTACAACCAATTGACCTTTATAGGTTTGTACTTTACCATCCATGTCAGTCTTCATCTTGAAGACCCACTTGTACCCTATGGAATTTACCCATTGATGTGGATTCACCAAGGTCCATACCATGTTGATGTACATAGATTCAATCACAGATCTCATGTCCTCAAGCCATTTCTCGTATTTTGGTCCTTTAACAGCTTCTTGGTAGGTTGTTAGCTCATCATCAATGAACAACTCATGACTTTTTGAGTCACAATATAATCAAATCTTTCAGGCTCAAGGTGTGTCCTACTAGATTTGTGAGTTTACTATGTTACATGAGGAATTTGAGATTTCACAATATTTTGTGACTCTCCATGTTCCACTTGTACCTCTATAGGTTTAATGTTTTCCTACATGGCCTCGAACCTCTTTGAGTTCTACTTTTCTCCCACTGATTCTTTTAGAAATGGATTCCTTTTCTTGGAATGAAACATCCCTGGAAACAAAGACTCTATTGTCATATGGAGTATAAATTTTAGTATCCCTTGGTTCCCCTAGGATATCCAACAAAATAAAATGTATTCAATTTGGGTCCAATATTTTTAGGAAACTGCTTTCTCATACAAGCTTCACATCCCCAAATCTTCATAAAATACACATTGGTAAGCTTCCCATACCATACCTCATATGGTATCTTTTGAACCAATTCACATGGTACATGACTAAACATAAGCGTTACGGTTTCTAGAGCATGTCCCCAGAAGGAAGTCAGAAGACTATCAAAAATTATCATTGATAACACCAAATCTAGTAATGTACAGTTCCTTATTTCTGATACACCATTATGCCATGGCATTCCAAGTGGAGTTCATTGTGATATGATACCACAATCCTATAGAAGGTCCTCAAACTCCTGTCTGAAGTACTCTCCACCTCAATCAAAATGAATTTCTTTAATACTTTTACCAAGTTGGTGATGTACTTCATTGATGAAATTTTTGAAATTTTTAAAGGTTTCTAACATATGTTTCATCAAGTACACATAGCCATAACTACTGAAGTCATCAATAAAGGTAATGAACTACTGGTAATCACCTTCATCATTTGTTCCAAAAGGTCCACATGCATCGATATGTGCAAGTCGTAATAGATTACTCACTCTCTCACTGTTACTAGTGGAAGGACCTTCGTCATCTTGCCCAACAAACAAGATTTGTATGTCCCTATTGATTCAAGGTCAAAAGTGTCTAGATATCCATCCTTATGGAGTTAAGAAATGTGTTTCTCATAGATGTTCCCTAGATTAAAATGCTAAAGGTATGTTTGGTTTGAGTTATCAATTTTTAATATTTTAGTATTTACATAATAAATATCTATCTCTAGATCTAGCAAATAAAGACTGGGACATTAAGGCACTGCCATAAAATATATCATCTTTAGAAATAGAACATGACCATACTTTATATGAAATTTGAATCCATTTTTGTCCATACACGATAGAGAAATGATGTTTCTATTAATGGTGGGTACAAAATAGCAATTCTCTAACTCTAATACAAGACCCTTACATACAGATAAATGATAGGTTCCAACTATAGTGGCAATATTACTTCCTCCATCTCCAATGTATAGTTCTACCTCGCCCTTTTTTAAAGGCTTATTTCTTTTTAGATCATGTATATTTGAGCATATGTGAGATCCACATATGGTATCCAGTACCCAAGATGAAGAACTAGACATATTTATCGGAACAAGGTATATACCTGAAGTGGAGATCTTTATCCCCTCCTTCCTCAGTTCCTCTAAGTAGATAGAGAAAAAAAATTCAGTGTATATTCTATGACAGTGAGTGACAATTGACTCCCTTATTCACCCCTTTTCTGTCATTAAGTGTAGAAGACTTGGGTTTCTGTCTAGCTTTAAAACTCTTCTAAGCTTTAATTTTGCCCATAGATTTTCATTTTCCTCTGATGATCAACATCACATATTTGGGTTTGTCTTTCTTCATCTACGCTTCATCTATTTTCAACATGTGTGTCCAACTCTTGGCCAAGGGAAATCCCAATTTAGCAAGGTTCAACACATAACCAATCAACTTGAGCACTTTGGGACCGACTAGATCTCCTTCTGCCATATTGCACTTGAACACCTTAGAGACACCATATCTCTCTTGTCTTGTTTGATCTTGGTACATGTACTTAAGATGTGTTACAATCTCAAAAACATCCATGTTCTCATGTTGTCTCTACAACTCATAGTTCATTGGGCATAGCATCAAAAACTTGGCATCTAAGGCATATTGAAAATGCTTTGTGTAAGTATCCTTGCTTTCCTTAGGGGAAGTGGGAGTGGGTTCATCTGGCTCTGGTATCTCTAGGAAATAAGCTCACACTCTTGTGTGAGAACAATTCTCAAATTCCTGAACCAGTCATAGAAATTATTCCCATTCTTCTTGTCCCTATAAAGGACTTATTGCAGTGGAAACATGATGTTGTTTCCTATTAGTTTTAATAAAACAAATTTGCATTTTGTCAAAAAAATTATTTGATTTGATTAAAAGAAAATTTGATGGCATTGATTATGCCTTTAATTAACTATAGCTCCCATTATTGTGTTCAAATTGATATCCCTCAATATCAATTCAGAAGATTGCAGCATACAACCTTCTAGTGCATCAAGATAAAAATTAATTAAGTTATTACCCAGGAAACGCCAGCATCCATAACCAATTATTGAGGATTGAAACATTTTCCAATTGCAAGTCATGCAATTCTTGAATAGATGGTATGCTCAACTCCTTGCCATATCTCATCTTTATTCTTCTAGGCACTTAATCCCATTAAGGTCACGTAGTTAATGCCAACCCAAAAGTCAACATGATAGTAATGCACCCTAATTGGCTGGCACATAAAACTACCATCACACATCCACCAGATCGACGGCGCACCACACTTGGTTTGCCCACACAGTCATTCAAGCTTTTCATGTGTTTCTTATGGGAATCATCTAAGACTTAATATTAGATTGAGGGATTTCATTTATATATAAATCCATATACATATCAAATTACCACATACTTATATTATGTATCATATACATGTTATATCCATAAAAAAAACATGCAATTATAAAATGTGAGTGATGGTTATGGCCACACTAATGAAATTCATTGAAGCCACAAAGAATTGCTACTTCCTAAAATTCACATCATATGTAGTAACCTTTTATTACTAGAAAATATATGTTGGAACCAGTCTAGTTGGTCGACTCAACCCTTGAGTCAAATGGTTGGCCTCCTGATCAGTCGATAGGTCTTCTTGGTTTGATCGAATGGCTCCTGGCTCAAGCGGCGTCTACACTCCTCTGATCAATTAGTTGGGCCTCCAGTCGATCAAATTGATCTTCCTATTATCTGGCCTCCTTGGTCATTCATTGGATTGACTTGACTTTTGAGTCGGTTGACACATTTGGTGAAGAACACCTTCTCTTTTCCAAAAAAGAAAATAAAACTATCGTATTCATATTTAAATTATTGCATTACAAAAGTGAAATCTTGAGCTACATTTGAGGGGAGAATGGGGAGGAAAGCATTAACTTACATATGGAGAAAGATAGAGAGGTTTAGTATGAAAACCAAATTTTAAAATGTAGGGATAAAACCATTCAACCACGAACACATATATAGGGGTATTGTCCATAACCATGCTTACTATCACCATCAAAACAATTACAGGTCTGAGACATATAAATTGCATATTTATATCATATCATATATATAGGATCTATGGGGCATTTCCTAGTGTATGTGGTACATAATTGGATATGCTCATTAATCATTTAAATATTGGTGTTGCATGTAATAAATAAATGATAAAGCCAAAAATCGATCACATCAATTAAATTACAAAATATAGTAAATTGACGTGACTCTAATACCATTGTCAGTAAATATGGTGACAAAGATGACAGCAAAAGAAAAACATTTATCACCATATTCCCTTTGAGCAGTGGATCATGTGAACGACTATGGATTGGCAAGGAAGGTTCTCAAGGTATATATCTAATCCTAGAGCAAGTCCAATGACAATTCTCACAACGACATGCTTCTTTCTCAAGAAGCACCCAGACTATTGTCAACGGACACCTCCTAGTGTAGCACTATGGATGATAGTTGATGACGTCCTTCTAGCATGGTGGCAATGGTCTACATGCCTCTATGTAGTCCACATGCACAAACCATTGGGAACTCTTGTCATTCTTTAGAACTAACAAGTAGGAGTTTCCCTTTTGATGTCAACATGCTTGCGCTGGCTTGTTCTCCCCTGTTGTCTCTCCCTTTTATGGGTAAGACTTTCTTAGGGTCTCACCTTACCACAATTGTAAGAGAACACCATTTAGTTGTTTCTTCTGAAAGCCATGACTATCCTTCTATTTATAGGAGGGCCAGGGTTAGGGTTTCCGGATCAACTAGAAGAGACAAGTTGTCACAAATTTCTGTCTGTTGTGAAATAAGAATCGGTCGTTTAAATTCTAAATCAGTCAGTTCACATGTGAATCAATCGATTCAACAATTGAATCTGTCGGTTAACTATATTTCCTATTCTTTAACATATTGGCTTTCACTGTGACAATTAATGCAAAACATGACATCATCACCAATCCTTGATCTAATGATGTTGATCATTTAACCTAGAAATGCACATGCTAAATCAATTATTTAGACTCTAAACCGGTCAGTTCACATTTTGAACCGGTCAATCCATCTTTTTGTTCAGCCAATGTTCATCCAACATTGTTTAAAATGGCTCAATACTTGAATCGGTGGATTCAAAACTTGAGTTAGTTGACTCAAATTCTCCTAAACACTTTAGTAATCAAGTTAAAATTTATTCATGAGTAAACTCCTATTCTAGGTGCGTCCTTTGTATGTGACTCGATAGGTCACAAGTTACGTTGGTAGTGAAAGTGCATAACTATTTATGGCATCACAAGCAATGAGCGGTATCTTGCAACACATCATTCCTACCTAAGTAATTGGAAAGTTGGAAAACAACTTCAACCTGCAATATGTGATTAGTATTATAGCGGTCATATAGTTCCTTTGTCTACAATATCCAGATTGTTATAGCAATCATATAGTTCCTTTGTCAAAATGAGTATGACTATATGTTTCCCAGTCTCGCTTATGAAGTGTCTAGGATAATAACTCTAGTAGGGGGTAAAAATTACATCTACATTACTCACAGTCATGCCTCATATGTTAATGTATATGAGTATCACCTTTTTGATAACCCTTATTTAAGGTCACATTGGTGTCATAGTACATCGAATGACATGTGATGAATGTAGTGACTTAAGGTCTAAGAACCACTATCATTGTGAGAGTTGATTCTAACTACCATTCAATGGTTTCCATGTATCACTGTCAAGGTGGGTATAGCCGGTACACTATTCTCTGACAAGTAACTATGTCTTTGGTTTGATATCACATATCATGACTAATGATATTTTGTCATCAACCAACATACACTCTAGTCGTAGTTATTATTGTTGTCCGTCAACTTCCACAATAATATATGTCTATGGACATAACAAGAATGCATGTATTGTTATCATGCATACGATCTCACTATTCATATCCTCAACCTTAAGACATATGTCATCGAGTAATATCATTATTTAGACATCTATCATCTTATACCATTATCTCATAGTTGAAAAAACATATAGATGAAAATTTCCATTAATATTATTCAAATCATTTACAAGATATTCCCTTACAGTCAACGTATGATTTTCTCTCTGGCCATACATATTGTCTGATATGTCTGATTATTTAACTTTAATCTATAATAATATAATCATAATTAAAATGAATAAGAGTGAAAAATAAGGAAATGCCTTGTGTGTCTACAAAAAATCAATTCATTTGTACAATGACAACAATTATTCTTGACAATGAATTAACAACAATAGAGTAAAGCTTTTCTTTGCAATACAAATTAGTTTTATCAAAATATGTACTTAATATTTATTACCATAACTCACATTAAATAAAAAGAAGATATTCAAACCTTTTTCACATCCATATAATATTCCACAGCTTGCAGTGCAATTGTTTGAAAAATCATCCAATCTATATTTAGAAGAACTAAAAAAAAGAATATATATAGCCAACCATCTTTGAAAAACTTATGCATATCTATTTAAAGGTAATATTTCATTATTGGACCATGTGATTTTTCTTAACATGAGCATTAGATATGTTTGTAATAAATTGGGGTCTCAAACTCCCCTAATACCACCATATTGCCTAGCGGGATAAAGTTGGAAGTGCATGCACACTTCTTCCCATCATCAAACTTGTTATTTAAGCAATTATATGATTATACTTGTAGTCCTCAAGGACTTTGATTATTATGATGACATCACTAGTTCTGCAAATTCCATCAAAACCATTCCTGGAAGCATATTTATGGTGGTATGTCCAAATCCTCTAGCTAGGTATAGGTAATGAAGATCCTTTTAAAAGCCATCACATAATACCTACAAGTAAGTACGTAGAATTCCATTCTTTTTTTTCACCCAATTTTATCCCTAACATGGTGTTGATCCAATATCCAACAAGGTTGAGCAGTTGTCATGTCAATAAGAAAATTAGTCTAAGTCATAATGCATGGCCAACTCTTCATTCATTCATGAGGTTTCCATGTGCAAGAGCCTTGTCAATGATGCAAATAAATTTTATCATCACTACCAAGGCTTGAAGAATTAAGTAAGATGTGTTAGGAGAAAAAGTAAAAACCCACTCACCATGATGGGAGTCATAATTCCAAATGACCGATATTCAAGGCACACAAGAGAAGCTGGTGTTTTAGTGTTGAACTATGAGAGGAATTGATTTCTCAAGGCTACATCCCTAGAGGACATAAGATACCATGACTCATAGGAAGTACAAGTTGGGTGAATAATTTGTGTGTATTCAGTTACCTTGTTAGATGAGATCTAGAATGTATCTATGTCATGTAGTTCCCTTTAAATAAATTTGATCCAAACCAAGGTAGCTAGGATGCATTCATTAAGATTGAATAAACAATTGATGCCCACCTCTAATAAAACATTGATACACTTAATGCTACCTATTAATTGAAACACATATAGAAAGAATTTGATGTTAGAATTACTACATATGTACATGTATTAAAATCCTAGTAAGAACTACTCTATGAACTTTAGAACAAATGTAAAGAGTGGTTGGTGCACAACAATATGATGTTATTAGAAGTTGGGTTATCCTAAGGGTCAATCTACCAATTGCAAATGTACAACATTGTGAATATTTAGAATCTATATTTGTTTTTCTTAAAGTTGGTTTTGGTGTTTCATTACTCCCTTATCCCTCTCAGAAAATGAACCACCTAGATAACACAACATCTCATCCTAGAAATGGTACATAAAGACCAACCCAAAGCTAATAATTATGTCTAGAGAAGTAAAAGTAGAAATCCTTACTTATTAGAAAATGTCATCTTTTGATCTATAGCATGAATCTCTTTTTTATTATGTTGTTTGTGGATAATATTTTTTGATTTCACTTCTACCCCTCACCTTTTGAATTGATAAAGGGGCAAAAAAGAATAAAAAAACATGAAACAATGTTATATTGCATATTTAATATGAAATGTTAGAAGATGTGAAAATGGATACAATGTGTTATCTTTCTAGAGATGAACAAAATAGTAGGGAAAGAATAGATTGAGGGGGATAATATCATATGAAATATATGTAAAACCTTCAAAAATTCTAATGTAAAGCATTTCAGTTTCATTGCTTCAGATATTGTTAGGAATAGTTTGTAAATATTCAAAAAGGGGGATAATATAGACTTGAGGGTTATAAGTTGCCTATGTTTTGATGATGAACTCACCATACCATTCATGTGTATATAAAATTTCCTTTCAGAAAATTTGATATCATTAGGTACACTCAAATAATTAAAATTCACAAACCCGAGTTTGTGAAATTACAAGTAATAAAAATCACAAAATTTAACATTGAAGAATAGATAAATTTTCACTTATATTTTTGTTCAAATTCATTAGTAATGATTATATGACTTTTATATTAATAAAGTCTAAGTGCGCCTAATTTTAGTATAGTTCATTTCCTCAAGTTTATATCTACTTTCTGCATAAGCTTTTAGCTTGTGACGTCTTTTTTCACAACAATAGAGACTATTTATTATTGAGCCCGCTCTCTATCACAGGAAAATAGAGACTAGATATGTACATTAGTGCTCATATTGAGAAAAAAAAATTAACTATTGATTGAAAAAGAAGAAAAAAAATCAAGGAACAAGAGCGAGCATGTTTTTCTATGGAGTCAGCCATGCTATTTTTGTTTCTAAGGAAATGGTTGATTTGTGCTCCTTCTCTCTGACTTAGGAGGTACTTGATTTTTTTACATAAGGCTTATATTTAAAAAGGCCATCCCTAGTGGACTTTGCCATAGAGACTGCTTGTAAGGAGTCAGATTGAACAATGACATTTCACTTGGGCATTGAAAGGTTGATCTCTAGCCCTTTAGTGATTGTTTAAAGCCCGACCTCTAGAGCACATGACTTGCATGACTAAAGTTTTCATCCAAAGCAACATATTCCCATGTGATCAACCACATGGATGTCTATCCCAATGTCCTTGGATTGAGCATTGAAGGATGTGTCCACCATGATGTAGTAGTTGCAGACTTGGAACGAAACAACATCACCAGTCGTAGAGTAGTTTGAAAATCGGCCTTATAGGTCAGTTTCGAGATTTTTTGGATAGTCGATGCTTGGTTTCTAATGAAGTTAGAATTAATGGAAGTAGGTTTTAGAATGTCGTCATAGGATCACTCATTTCTACACTGCCATATATGCCAACATGCAATATGAAGAATAGGGGGTGATTCATTGAAATCTTTGGGCATTTGAGTTATAGTCAAGATTCAATCATCTTCTGTAAGGGAAAAGTGGTTATTGTTTGTCTTTATAGAAAACCAAATGGCTTTCCTATAGCTGCAGTCCCTTAAAGAATGCATCAAGGTATCTCAACCATTATTGCCTAAAGGGCAAGTTTTACTAATGTCCATGTGACGATGTTGTTTCTCCACATTCGTGAGGAGAGCTTTATGTTGAATAATCCAAATGAATACCCACATTCTGGTTGGTAGAGATGTGGTCCAGATATCTTTCCTACTACATGGTGTTTAATAATTAACTTGTAACTAAGCTTAAATGATAATTAAATTATTTTGTTCGATGATTATTACACTTCTATACAAAATGATCAACTGCATTACAATGTGTTACGTCATGCAATATTATCATTGTACACATTTTAACCGATGGGATATTTTTCTTGATCATACAAGATCATAGAAAAATGATGATTGTCATATTATATTAGATGATGACACTAACAAACTTTTCTCTTAGTGTTGTTGATCAAGATACCTGCACTACTTATCGGTTGGTGGTATTGTAGTTATCAAGTGAAACTAGTCATTAGAGAGTGATGTAAAATAATTTGTGTTCGCTAGAAAAGCTACCAATCTCTCTAAAATGGCTAGAATTCAAAAATGAAAAATCTACTCAATAGTAGGGACCCAAATATATAGACCTTTGGACATCATTCCAGTGGTTCCTTTCTTTCTTATAAGTTATACTTCTGTGAAAACCAATAGAGTCTCTAGATTGTTCTAAAGCTTGATTGCATTCCATTTGTCATTGTGATGATCTAGGATTTATATAAGAAAGCTGCCTCATTTTAATCTTCTTAGTTGCTCTAACTCTCCTTATTAACATCATCCTTTTTTTATTTGAAGATTACTTCCTTGAAGAAGAACTGAAAGATTCAAGGCCACAGATCCTATTTAAGAGAGGGTAAGTGCTTGGTGAAGGCTGAAGACTCTTGGTAGGTGGATAGGAAAGTCCATGCATGGTTGTTGAATCCCTTGTAGTAAAAGGGAACTCAGTTTAGACCTACATATAGGAAAGGGTGGTAATACGGTGCATCTCTTGTACATGAATACAAGGTGCTCATAGTTGCAAATCCTAGATGTCGACTTCTCTAGGTAGTGGTACATATGTTAGTTTAGATGTTGGAACCACTATAATTATTTTTTTATTTATATTTTCTCAATCTCTCTCATCCTTACTATGCTTGTTTAGTTAAAATAAATTTCAATATACCTTGAAGGTCTAACAACACTTGCGCAAGTGCTCTAGCCCTATCCACCCCACTTGCAGAGGGCATTCATCCATCAAAACCTACAACATTGTGCATGTCAGTAGGACATCAAAGGATAATTAAGTTACTAAATAAAACATCTAAAATTCACTTATAACATTTGAAAATAGAATTGACCTGATCCATCAAGGCAATACCACATGGCTAATAAATATTTCATATTATAATTGAAGAAAATTATAGTCCACAATTTTCAGCAAAGGGTAAAGGAGTTGCACAACAAGGTGTCAATAATGATGAAAGACAAATGTTGTCGATCAAGAATATTGGTCTTCTAAATGTCATGTTTATCAGAACACGAACTCATGTACAAGGAAATAAATGAATATGGAAGCAGCATTGCCCTAATTTTATGGATTATCATGTGTTTAATTTGAAACTACAGAATTGAAGCCTCAATGTATAACTATATTTTTTCTCATCCATCACTCAAAAATTTTCTCTTGAGAAAATAGTTTTATGATTTAAATTCCTTAAGATGTCAAAAAAAATTATTCTTTTGCCAATCATATCCAATAATTTCACTTTATTTTCTAGTTCAAGATGATACAAGTGAAAATATGGAAAACCTTATTGTGTATGCAAAAAATCATTCATTTGTACAATGTTAGCAATCATTTTTGACAATGTTTTAATAACAATAGCATATAGGTTTTCATTGCAATACAAATTAGGTTTATATAAATGTTTACATATTATGATACACCATAACTCACATTCAATAAGAAAAAGAAATACTACACACCTTTTCTGCATGCATATACATCCCACGACATGCATTGCATCTGTTTGAAAAATCATGCTATCTATATTGAAAAGCTATATCTAATACGACCATATATACCTAACCATCAATCAAATTTATGCATTGTGATTTTTAGATAATCGGACCATGTCAATCTTCTTAACATGCATATTACATATGTTTCTAAACAAAATTGGGTCTTTAACTCCCCTAATACCACCATGATGCCTAGAAGGATATAGTTGTAAGTGAATGTGTACTTATTACAATCATCAAAATTGCAATTTGGATGTCTATATGCTCATACTTGGACGTATCCTTAACAATATCAATATGGTACAAACTTTGGTTTTCCTAACAACATCACCAATTTTGCAAATGCCGTCCAAAACGTGTCCTAAAAGCATATTTTTGGTTGTAGCTATAAAACTTCTAGCTAGGTACATGTGATCAAGTTCCTCTCAAAAGAAGTTATCTAAAACCTACAAGTACGTAGATACCAAATCCATTCTTTTTTTCATCTAATTGTATCCCTAACACGGTGAAGCTAAAATATTCCAATAAGATTGAGTATTGGTCTTGTCAACATGAAAATTAGTTCAGGCCATAATGCATTCCCAAGTCCACATTTGTTCATTAGGCTACCACTTGCAAGAGCCTTGTCAATGGTGCAAATGAATTTTATCATTTCCTTCAAGGATTAAAGAAATGAGTAATATGTATTACGATAAAAAGTAAAATCCCACTCACCCACCTTGGAAGTCATAATCGCACATGACCAATGTGCAAGGCACACAAAAAATAGTGATATGCTTGCATGAATTAGGATTCAAGAAAGAATAGATCCTCATATTCAATAAAAAAAAATAGTGATACACTTGATGCTACTTATTATTTGGCTCACATAGAACAAGCCTCAATCCAAGAAAGAAGTACTCTGAGCACTTATGTACAAGTTCAAAGATTGGTTAGTGTAGAACAAGTTGATGTTGTAAAAAGTTGGGTTACCCCAAAGGTTAGTCCAACTGTTTGCATATAACTTTGTGGATATTTAGTTGTTGTGTTGTTTTTTCTTAAAGTTGGTTTTTAGTGTTGCATTACTCCCTTATCTCTTATAGAAAATGAACTGCCTAGATAAGATAGCTCTTGAGTGTAGAATTGGTATATAAAGACGGGACGAAAGCTAATCATCAAGTCTAGCACATAGTGTAAGAAGATCTCCAAGGATCTTCTTATGGAATAACATCTCTATCCCGACATGAGAGATATTTTTCTTGACATTCCACATGAAAATCACCAATATTCTTTTTCATGGTTCCTCAAAATGGGTTCAGTTGAACTCTATTTTGAATTTCCTCAAAATGATTTTCCAAATTCCACATGAGTGATGTTGTCTTTGGAGGGTGATCATGGGGTAGACTACAAATATGTATGTGATGGAAAATTATTTTGGGTAGCAAAACATGAGGAACAAGGTAGATGATGAATATGGAAGATGATAGCTAACATTATAGGGAAAAAGAGCACGAACAAAAAGGGGCTGTAATTGGCTATTTCATATGTCTCTATAGAAAGTGTACATTCTTCTATTTAGCACATGATGAGAATGGAAATGAGTGATTTTGTGTTTAGTATGGTAATCCACTAACTTTTATCCAACTTGTCACTAACATTCATCCAACTTGTCATCACTTGTACTATTGATATTGTAGTCATCAACTCCCATAATATTTACTCTATTATATTGGTATAGCCTCAACAATGGGAGGGGGGAGATCGGGGAGGGATCAATTTAAACATCTAGGCAGCTATCCAAACAAAGATGATGGGAATATCCTGAGAATTAAAGAGGCATGACTGAACTTGATCTTCATCAACTTGTCAGGGGTAGTCCGCATAAAATGAGGAGGATTATGTCAACCTTAGGAGTCATGACATGAAACCTAATATCCAGTCTTAAGTGAACTTTATGTCATTGGGCATGATGAGCATGTGATGGATGAATCAAAATGCATAATTGGATACTCTATGACCTTTAAAGATGTTACAAATGGGTCTCTTAGACAATGCAGTAATAGTAGATTTATGCAAGATGTTCCAGCTAATCTTTGAATCTGGAGGATGTGGTATTGGTTAACAAGAGAGGATATCCTGAGTTTTTTTATTTCTCTGGAGGCCCATCTAATCTTAAAAAAATTGTTTTAGTTCATGGTGGTTGTTATACTCATGGGAAAGAACCTTGGTTTGATGACCATGTGGGACAATATTAAATCCCTTTGGAAGCCAATGGGCACATTTATCATATATGAACTTAGTCTTAATCACTATGTCATCCAACTTTCCTATCAAGAGGATTACCTAGTCACAATGAGTGGTGGTCCTTAATTTTTGGTTGTGATGAAAGATA
Source organism: Alisma plantago-aquatica (assembly GCA_963693085.1). Classification (NCBI taxonomy): domain Eukaryota; kingdom Viridiplantae; phylum Streptophyta; class Magnoliopsida; order Alismatales; family Alismataceae; genus Alisma; species Alisma plantago-aquatica. Next base: position 875,168,863 of record OY856412.1, on the reverse strand, counting down.
GGTTACCTCACTAGATAGTTACCTAGTCCACAGTGCTAGATATCCCTTTAAACCTTTATAATGAACTAATCATAGAAAGAATAGAATATGCGTTTGGGAATCTATAAAGATCAATGATCATACTGTGTAATGTACCAAGAGTAGATTCTCTTGTTTTTCCACTGAAGTGGATACTACTAGACCGATCCACCATGTGCTCATCATTGATGTCTACAACTATAAGGTTGAGTATATAAGTCTTCCAGAGATATGAATGGCATGTGATAAACTAAGGAATGAAAGGATGCCTGCAATTAAACTATCATCCATGTAGAGGATAACTTTCCTCCTAAGTAAAATGAGGAAGCACAAGAAGTGGGTAGTCAAAGACGATAACTGGAACACACTTTTTGAAAAAGGTAATCCACATGACTAGAGTCTATGTACATAAAGAAGATAAACACAAGGGGGAGAGTGGGCTGAAGTGAAAATCTAACAAATTTGAGGTGCATGGGTGAGATTTTGGGGCAGGAAGGGGAAAATATGGTGGACATAATCGAACAACCACACAAATCTTGGAAAGATACCCTAAGATACAAGAAGAAGAGATGCTCGATGAAACAAAAGGATAAAAACCTAGAGGAAACTCTAGTGATAATTTTTAAGGATGTTACCACTAAACAATGAGAGATGGATAACAAATAGAAGAAACAAGATGAAGTACCATAGAAGGAAATATAAAATGAGACCCTCTACTTAGTGGTGCAATCTGAAGAAAATGAGGTCATCCCTGGACTAGAAGCATTTAAAATGCCACTTCTTGTTATTATGGATGGTTCTTGTGAGGAAAAAGAAGCTGATCAAGAGGAATCATGCCCACCGCTCGTAGAAAAACTAACTTCAAAACCAAAAATAGTTATAGAATGATGAGGGAAAATCTTTATTTGACAACCAGTCTAGCTAGGAAACTTGTTCAGAATCATAAACTCATCAAGGGTTCAAGTGTTCCCTAAAGACCCTTATGTAACCTCTATCTAACAAGGTATGTTATCGTGATATGTTGGAATTTTAGGGGGATTCCAAATGATGAAACCTGATCCACCCTGAAAGAACTCTTTTATCATTATAACCCAAAAGTGGTAGATATCTTAGAGTTTACAATCTTTAATGACTTGGCCCTATATAATATTAAATTGTTAGGATTATCTTTCTCTCACTCTATATAAGCTATAGTCTAATCACTTAGCATATGTTGATGTGGAATGAGACGAGATGGGTATGAATATCATAGAAAGCCACATAAAACTCTTGCACTATCATTGGGGGGTATTACTCATAGTGCAATATGTTATCCCTAACCCAACCTTAAGGTCTCTAATGTGGAAGCATCTCATCCTCCTCAAGCTCAATATATGTAAGGAACTAGCAATGATTTATGACTTTACTATGATTCTTGATCTACTAGAAAAACACAGAGGTGCTCGATTTCCCTACGGTGAAGCTAGTCTGTTTCAAGAAGCTCTTACCAAGGATAGCCTCTCTTATGTGGGCTTCCAGGCCCTTCCTTTGCCTAGAGAAATTGATCCACCTATGAAGGATCGAATCACTATGTGGCCAATGGGTTACTGGATCCACTAAAGCTATAGATGTGTAGTGTTCCATCTTCCTCATCTTTATTCTGAGAATCACTCTATTTTATTAGGTCATGTCACTAATCCATGTAGATAGTGGACCTTCACCTCAAAAGTAGAAACGAAACCATAGACTCTCCTTTAAAAATTCCCTCTCTAGGGTACATGCTACTCTTAGAGTGTGGGACAAAAAGATGATTTCAACAAAATCAAAAGAAAAGGATAGTGTCCATGCTAAGATTGAGAAGCTATAAGATGCCTTGACCATACAAAACTCATCCACATTGTATGAGCTATGAACTGAGTTTCAAACAAGATTTGAGAGCATCTTGATGGCTAAAGATGCAAACTTTCAACAATTAATATGAGAAAATACCATCATTCCTCTCTACCAATTAATATGCTCATACTAGTCATCATGCTAATAATTTCTATCTTTATTTCTATCTATGATTCCTCTTGTGGGGGATACTATTTATCATGAAGCAAAGTATCATTTTAAATCAACAAGACTAGCAAACTGAGTAAGATGATTAAAAGATTAGAATCAACATATGATCTTTCACATGAAATAAATTCTCAAAAGAGAGAGAAATTGTGAAGGAAAATTTGTCCATAGTGTTGGATCCTAGAACATGTGGTTGTATGCTATAAGGGGGGTGAATAGATATGAATGCACTTAAATAGAATTCATTAGACCTTCAAGATATATCACAATATTATATCTTGAGTGCAACTAAAACATACACAGAAATGACAAGCTGTGTAGAGTGAGATTAAACAAGCACCAAATGACAAGCTATGTAGAGTGGTTCCATACTTCAAACTAGAAGTATGTCAGTCCACTACCTAGAAATTTCAACCTCTAGGATTTCTAAGTGTATCTCCCTCTATATATTCACTTATAAGAGTTACACACACATGACCATTCTTTACCGGGACAAGGATACACAGCCACCCTTTAAGGACCAATGGAGCTAATAACCAAGCAAAGGAATTAATGACCAAGACCAAGAGTCTTCAACTTATTCAAGGACTTACCCACTTTGCAAGAAATCTTCAGCCTTCTCTATGGGCTTACCCACTCTTGCACAAGTCATATGTCTTGCAGGAGTTGCCCACTCTTTCTTGGATCTTCCACATTTGACTCCTCCTTCACTCGGAGAAGCTTTCCACCAAGGACTCACCCACTTGAGCAAGGAGTCTTCTGCCTTCTGTAAGGTCTTACCCACTCTTGCTCCTAGTCTTCATCCATGAATCTTCTTCCTCAACAATTGAATGGTGGAAGAGAGAAATTTGAGGTGGAGGAAGTGAGAGCCTCACAAGACATACAAATGGAACTAGCTCTCTTATAGATTTCCTAGTCACTCTAACAGATGTAGAAAGTGATTAATCTTAGAGAGAGAGGAGGATATAGGATGCACTCATCTATAGACTAAGAACCTCATACGGAGTTTTGCATTGAATGCTCAACCTTGGAATGAAACCCAAGGGGTCCTATTATAGCTGGGGACACTTCTTAGCCTTTGGGAACACTTAAGAACTAAAATTAACGCCTTTTTTGTCTTGCAATAGATATACTTGTGATTGTTGCAACTTCACAGTAGCTAGAAATATAATTTTATACTTTTCCGTACAGTGTTATCGGTCGAGTTTCATTAAAGATAACTCAGTCAATCCCACTATGTGACAACACCAATTTGAGCCATCGATTGAGTTTGTCTTGGGGAAACTCAAACGATCTACTTCAATTAGTTTTGGTCTATAGAGGGATCGATCAAGTTTTGTGAAATGGAAACTTGACCGATCAAAAGTCATTTTCAAAATCCAATAAGGATCAGTCGAGTTTGCAACTCGACCAATGAACAACCTGATGTGAATTTTGGAAATGGCTTTTGAGTGCTTAAATATTCGATACAAGTTCTCCTAATTTTTTCTAAGCTTAATTACAAGTCATCCAATCATTAAAAGTAATTTACAGCATGATTCTAAAGGATTTACATCATGTTCCACAAAATTGCACTTGCATTGATTTTGACTTGTCTTTTCTCCAATTTGAGATGCGCAAGTAAGGGCATTTGGAGTGTGTCTATACCTAATCTGAAATCACTCGAGTAGAAGCATTAGACACAAATAATGGAATGGTTAGTCATCATTAAAACAAAGGTTTCATCAATTTAGACATTGAGTCAACATTGACCTAGACTCAACATTCTCCCCCATTTTTTAAGATGACACACCATTCCATAAATGTATTAAAAGCATTTAAGTAAAGTCATATTGTTGGATAAACCTAGGGGTTTCAATAGAATTGAGTTCATATGCTCCCCCTCAATTGATGCTAGAAGAGTTCTCATACTCCCCCTCAATTGATGCAATTTCTCATGCATGGTTAGATTTCATAACATTTATAGAATACTATGTCTTCTATTCATATATGTTCTAGACATGTATATTTTCTTCCCTTTACCCTTTACCTTCTCCCCTTTACATAAGAGACATGCTTTTCTCTCTACATGTAAGACATGCTTTCTTCCCCTACTTTACAGAAGAAGACATATTTTCTCCCCCTTTGTCATTTCAAAAAGGCGGGGTTATGAAGAGATAATAAACACCACTTGTTAAAAGAAAGGAGATAACAAAAGTAATAATGGAGAGTAGAAGAGCAAAACTAGGGGCTTGTCTGCGCATAAAAAGAAAATCAAGTTAAAGCATGCACTTGAACAACCCATAAATCATTCTAGTAAAGATCAAGGCAAGCTAAACTATTGTAGAAAAAAATAATGAATTGTAATTTTGACCCTCAAGATGACAGAATTCATCCAAAAAGCATTAGGACTGACTTTAAAGCAATAAGTCTTGCTCGAAATGTCATTTCTGCATAAAAACACTAGTTTTTCATCCAAATCTGACAGTGGTGCATAAATTGCATAAAAATCTAAGGATGCTCCAAATTCTACATACAATGTATCTATATATATCCTACATCACAATATTGTGTAAGAAACTCAAGAGAGTAGATATGCATTTCAAGAAAAAATCTTGAGAAAGTATGAAACAAGATACAAGCATAGCATATAGTTGAATACCACTTGATGAAAAGATAGGTAAGTCTAGAGCTATAGGTATATGAACTGCTCTAGCAGATGACATCACAAGTTAGGAGTACTGGTAGGATCTAGATGTAACATACTGAATCTCAGGGTCATCCCTTCAATTTACCCACTTGTGAGCTTTTCTTGACCTTCGAGTCCATTTGGACCTTTTTCGTAAATTTCACATCCTTTTGGATCATTCTTGGACTCCTTGTGCATTTTGAGCACAATCTGAGGTTGAAATCACTATTTACCCTCATGGAGGGGTGTTGCACAAATAACCCACATTAGGAGATAAGTTAGGGCTAATTATGTAATTTGGTCATTAATGGGATAATATAGTAGATAATATCTAATTGGAGCTTTTTGGATAAATATATTATTAATAATGTGTATTTGAGTTCATATATGTGTATATTAACCTTAATTGTTTCTCTCTCCTCAAAATATGATTTTAATTCATATTAATATGTTATTTTGTTGAGAAATGATTATTTGAATCCTAATGTGTTTAATATCTCGAATTTACTCACATGTTTCTTTTAAAGAAGTCTTTTCATATAATTCATTCATTTTAATATATTAATATACACTTTCATTAGCAATATATTTATTAAGGTCTATATTATATTTAAAACAAGAATATAATTGTGTAGGATTGTTTTAGACTTTAATATGAGCATGTGGTTAAAATTTGGTGGCTTTTGGAGTTGGTTTGACCCCTCAAAGCTATTTAATACACTTTTAATATAGTGTAAATTAAAATGGTGAATAATAACCCACCTTCATACCTCACTCGTATTATGGACTAATTAAGCTTTCAAATACATGTAATTAGTGAGTGGAGGACTCTTGGACTCTCAGTCTCGAATTTTGGAACCAAGGGTTGCTTATAAAAGCAACACATAATTATTTGCTCAAGCATTATATTAATATATACTTTAATAATAAAAACATGTTTTTTAGGCCAAAGGTTGGATGAAACGAAAATATAATTATATAGCATGAATCTAGACATCATTAACAACCTGGGGTTAAAATTTGGTAATTTTTGGAGTTCATTTGACCTTCCAAATACATTTAACAAGTTTTTAATATAGTGTGACTTAATAGCAATCGATATATCATTCATTAGCATCATTTAAGCCTAAGTTGTAGATGGATCACGGGCAGAGGTGATATATCCCTTTGGGATCCCAGATGGTGTGGCACTTCACTTGCGGAGTTCACCCTCAATGCTGATGACAGAAGACACGATTTTAAAATCATAGATTTCTGGAACAATGATGGTTGGGACTGGGATATGCTTAGCCAGATCTTGAACGATGTTGGACTACAAATCTTCAAAGATAATGGAGCCTCTATAACTCAGCATGAAGATAGGTTAATTTGGATGCTTGAACCTTTTGGGGAGTTTTCCTTTCGATCTGTAAAGCAGCACATCATTTACGCGGATATGCCCCTTATATCTCATAGTCTCAATGGTATTTGGCGCATTCCTTTCCCCAAGGCCAGTGCTATTCTCTGGAAGATTGCCCGAAGAGCTTTGCCTACTGATGATGTTATTTCTAGATGCCGCATTATGCTGCCATCTATGTGTTCGTGTTATGCAGATTCTGACGTTGAGACTCTACATCACCTGTTCATTCAAAGTGAAACTGCTGCATTCTTTTGGCATAAGCTTGCTCTCATTTCGGATCATCCTCCCCCAGCTGACATCCCAGAGATCATTAGGATATGTGGAAGAGTGCTCAATCACACATCCGCTAAGACTTGGATGCATACCTTTCTTACTGCTCTTTCAGTTTGGTCTATTTGGGGTTCCAGATGCGCCCGCAGGTTTGATAACGATATTATCAATCTCCAATCCAAGTGGCGCAACATGATACACATTATGAACCACTTTCTGAAGAATGCTGCCTTCGTCAAGCTTGAATCAGTTGATTTCTACAGGAACATTGCAGAGCAAGGCATTGCTGAACCGACATCGATGATCAAGCTTGTTTCCCTTGTGAAATGGGAGCCGCCTGACTTTGCTAATCTTAAGCTAAATGTGACTATTGGCCGGTGTAAAGACCCCACTGATCATATGAGAAGGTGGGCAGCAGGCTTTATCCGCGATTCTAGAGGTCGGGTGCGCCTTGCTTTCCGAGTTTGGCTGAAAGATGAGGATCGTGTTGTTGCTTATTTGGCCGCATGCACTGTGGCGCTCAAAATCGCGGACATGAATAACCTTAACGTCGTTGTCATGGAGGTTGATGATCCTCGTATACATGACATCCTTTGGATGAATAAGAAGGAACCCTGGAAAGCTTCTCGCTTCATCACAGAGCTACGTGACGTTCTACGTGAGCAAGGTATCATCGGGCACTGTGTGCATAAATTGGTTAATTCCGCCTCCAAAGATCTTGGCATATGGGGATCGGTGATGACCAACACATATATATGTGTTGAACAGGCCTCGCTATCGATGAGAATCCGAGGTTGTATTAATATGGAGAGAAGAGGCATCCCATATATTGCGACCGGTCACCGTGTAGTTTAGCATCTTCTTTTTTCTGTTCTCCATGTGCTTGATGTCCTTTGTGGTTTGTGTAGGGTGTGGGGTCACACCTGCATGATATAAGCAGGAGATGTATGCCTGATTTCTTTTTGAGTTTAGCCCACACGAGGGGGATGGGATGAATAAGAGAACCCCCTGGCTTTAATTTAAAAAAAAAAAAAAGTTCGGCCTTTAAATGACGGTCACGCACGCTTGGCCTACTATGGGTCACCATGCAATGGTCCAGGTTGGACGACGATCTCATCCAACGATAGGCGCTTTGTCTCCTACCTTGGTTAACCGAAACAGTAGCCGAGAAGACGCGGCTCGCTTCCTCTCCACCGTTCTCCCTCGTCTCTTCACCTTTTTCAGAGATTTCTTCGCCCACGAGTTTGTGAGGATCTCCCGCTTTGAATGAGCCAAACCTCGTCGCCTCCCATGCGCTGTAGCTGAAACGCCATTCATGGCCGACCGAAGCTCTCTCACGGCCACCTCGGCTAGGCCAAAGGACACCTCCACACCTATAAATAACTCCCCACACAGTTGCGTCGACCACCTAACAACCTACCAATCCCCTCAATTTGGTTCGAAGAAGTGTGTGTGGCCGTCGGCGAGCAGCTTTTCACCCTGATCTTGCGGAGCCTTTTCGCATAACTAGGAGCGACTAGCAGAAAAATTGAACACGTAGGTGCGTTCCTCGTTCAATTCCCTACGTTTCGGGTACCTATACGCTAAATTTGGTTGAGAAATACGGATTTGCCCAACTTCGCAAGATGGGACCTCGGCGCCATGTCGTTGGGCGAAGGTAGAAGACACCCGACTGGTTTTTTACGGTTTTGCCCCTCCGTGCTCTTCAGTTCGCCCTTTTTATTCGCTGCCTTTTGGTCTTTGGCCCGCATGGCAATTATCTAATATCTGATTGGTCAATTTTGTTTAATTCGTAGTAAATCGCTCAAATATCAGAAAAATACAAATAAATACTCGTTGGAAAGCTAAAAACTTGTAGAATCCGAATTTTCAAGTTTTGAATGCTGTTTTCCATCCCAACTCTTATATTTAATTCAAACTCTAATTTAATTGTATAAAGTGTTATAAAATAATTATAATAGTGTTTTAACTCTATTTTTGGTAAATAAATATATTTTCTCGAGTAGAAAAATATTGGGAATCGTTTGGCCCTGTTTCCAGATCCAAAATCCAAAGTTTTAAACCATGGTTTGTAAATATAGACATTTTACACTTAAAGTACCTTTAAGTAACCTAATACATGTGTAATGTTTGCAACTAGGGAAATATGGAATTGTATACAATCAGATTGGCGAATGTGATGGTAATGAATTGAAACTAAGGTATGTGGCTCCTATGTATGTGAAGCCTATTTTAGTATGTGACATCTATGATGAATGTGGAATGTATATGTGCAAATCACACCTATCCTTATGTTGGGCTTTTATCCTTCTCTACCTTCATTATGTGCTAGTCTTGTTATCCTTATGAATGTCTCTATTGGCTCTTTACTTATTTTATGCTTCTAATGCCATTGTGGCTCATTCATTTGAATAAAGTGAAACTTGCTATATGTTGTCTACTTTACTTGGAAATGTTTTATCTTGTTGATTGCCTATGTGGCTCATTCTTTTGGAAATATTTGGAAGTATTGTATAATGTTGTTGCTTGATGACTCTTTACTTGTTGGAGTTCTTGGATATTGTTGTTGCCTATGATGGCCATTTATTTATTTATTTGGGTTTTATTCCCAATGCCATGTTGCAATCTTGTTACTTTTCACTCTACTGCCAAGTGAATGTTTATGCATGATATAGTTATTGGCCAATTGACAATGTAGTGTACATGAGTACAAACCACCCATAGGGCACTGGGGTTTTAGTCCCCCTGCCGGGCACTGGGGTTTTAGTCCCCCTGCCATTTTATATATTAGGCACTGGGGTTTTAGTCCCCCTGCCACTTTTTAGGCACTGGGGTTTTAGTCCCCCTGCCATTGGTGAGGTCCGGTAGGTGCCTCACCCTACATTGAGAGGATGTTGAGTCATAATTTATATTCATACAATTGTGATATTTGTTGATATTTAAATGTGGCAGTTTTTCTAAAATCTTATTTACTCTTTGCCTCTCACTTCTTGAAATTCCTTAGTGGAATCTTTTGTTATGAAATGCTTATCTTTATGATTTCCTTTATCCTATTATTGACACATACCTTATTTTATCTTTCTCTTGCTGGATGACCCCAACCATCCAGGCTAGGATCAGAGTGTGCAAGGAAGCTTGGTGAACCTAAGGCTATGGATAGGACAGCAAGGAAAGGAACATATAGATTACATGATCATAGTTGCTTTTAAATATTAAGTTGTTTTATTTGGAGACAATATTGGTTTAGTCTAAGTCTTCCTCTACGTAGATCCTTGTGTTGTATAAAGTTGTACTTCCTTTATGGAAATTTTATAATGTACTCTTTATACATTTTGAATAAAGTCAAGTTTTATTTCTTCCGCTGCCACACCATTGGTGATTTTGTTTATCATGTTTTTAATAGAGACATGGTCTTTACATCATGGTATCAGAGCATCAAGGTAGTCGGATTCTTGACTAATTCAAAATTGTCTCCCTAGAGTATGTAGTTCGCTTAAGTAAGTTTTTCACCTTAGAGTTGACCTAGCATGAAAATTTGATTTAGGATCATAATAATTTCATATTAGAAATAAAATTTGTCAACTTTTTGGTGAATTGTCTATTGAGAAGCTACTAGAGCAAGAAGTTGAAAGTGATGGTGTCTAGAAAGGGTCAGAGCTTGGGGGCTGGCAATATTTTCCTCCGCCCCACTAGCTTGGTAACGAGGACTCCTGAGCTCATATGACCTGGCCTGGCCCGATTTGATACAGACAGCTTGAAATAGTCTACCCTTAGACATATTACCTTATTGTTGAATAACCTTAAAATCCTTATATGATGATTTGACTTTTTCCCAAAATAAAAATCAACTAGTAATCCTTAAGTACCATATATGAGCCTTATATTTCCATGTTTAGGGTTCGGTGTACCCTATGCCCTATGCTATACCTTGAGTTAGAAGGTAGAGTTTAGTAAGGCTTTCATGTTGGATCTTATACCCTTAAAATAGTTTGAATTAGTCAATCCTTTGGGTGGAAAGGTAGTGTTAGTACCTTGATAGATTTTGGAGTTGCTGATTTCGAGGACGAAATCCTCTTTAGGGGGGTGGAGTCCCTCAATGCCTTGAAGTCAAGAAACCCTAACTCCTTAGACATGGGTTTAGTGAGAGTTGAACAAACCTAATATGATTGTAATTCATCTTGTTTGATTATAAACTAATGAATAAGTCACATAATCCGTATGCTTGAACCCTAATATATTCTTGATGAAAATGTAATTAGTAATTCATTAATAATTGTGTATATACATAATGTTGGCTATGCCACCCTAATGGTAAAATGTGTATAGTTAATGCACCCTAAGGATGCCTTAATATGTAATGGTCATGTTGACCTAAACCCTAATATGTAATCATCTAGCCTTGACAACATATGTATATATACCCTTAATGCCTTTCATGATACACTAGTGACATTAGGTATCATCATCTCATAATGCATGTAAGTGGATTATAATCACTTAATCATAATTGTGACCCAATTATCAACACATGTTAGGCATATCACCTTCTTCACTAAAATACATCTCATAAATCATCTTATCATGAATTGGTTTATGAATCAAATCAGTAATATGAAAATGAGTAATTGGATTCACAATGTGATGTTGAATCATAGTAATTTGTGTAATAAGAGAAAATGATTAATGATGACATGGATATGAGCATGTAAGGTAGTGTGACAATATGTAACTTAGATATAAGCCATTAATGAGACACATTTAGTCTTGTTATTAGATTAATAATTTGTTGGATAAAATTATAAGACATAATCCCACTTGATGTAGTTAAGTGATAATAATATTGAATTATTAAGGTTTTGACCTAATACATTAATATATGTTGTAATGGCTTAGTAATCCCTAACCCTAATTGTGCTTAAAACCCTTGATGAAGGAAATACATATGATATTATATTGAGATATAATTGTTTTGGATAAAATGTGGCACAAGTGATAGTATAATAAATAGGCTGCCTTTTTATGATAGAGTTTGTTCTTATAAGGCAAAGATGCTAAATATGTTGAGTTTGATAAAATGATATAGGTTTGGTGGAAACCTTAGTAACACCTAGCTTATGTAGATTTTATGGTGTACCCTAGATTAAGGATTATAACCTAGTGTTTATGGTTGGGAAGTTGCACACTCACCCTCTCTTTCCTCTTGTTGAGATTTCGGGGACGAAATCCTCTTTAAGGGGTGGTGTGTTGTAACATACTGAATCTCAGGATCATCCCTGCAATTTACCCACTTGTGAGCTTTTCTTGACCTTCGAGTCCATTTGGACCTTTTCTGTAAATTTCACATCCTTTTGGATCATTCTTGGACTCCTTGTGCATTTTGAGCACAATCTGAGGTTGAAATCGCTATTTACCCTCATGGAGGGGTGTTGCACAAATAACCCACATTAGGAGATAATTTAGGGCTAATTATGTAATTTGGTCATTAATGGGATAATATAGTAGATAATATCTAATTGGAGCTTTTTAGATAAATATATTATTAATAATGTGTATGTGAGTTCATATATGTGTATATTAACCTTAATTGTTTCTCTCTCCTCAAAATATGATTTTAATTCATATTAATATGTTATTTTGTTGAGAAATGATTATTTGAATCCTAATGTGTTTAATATCTCGAATTTACTCACATGTTTCTTTTAAAGAAGTCTTTTCATATAATTCATTCATTTTAATATATTAATATACACTTTCATTAGAAATATATTTATTAAGGTCTATATTATGTATAAAACGAGAATATAATTGCATAGGATTGTTCTAGACTTTAATATGAGCATGTGGTTAAAATTTGGTGGCTTTTGGAGTTGGTTTGACCCCTCAAAGCTATTTAATACACTTTTAATATAGTGTAAATTAAAATGGTGAATAATAACCCACCTTCATACCTCACTCATATTATGGACTAATTAAGCTTTCAAATACATGTAATTAGTGAGTGGAGGACTCTTGGACTCCAAGTCTCGAATTTGGGAACCAATGGTTGCTTATAAAAGCAACACATAATTATTTGCTCAAGCATTATATTAATATATGCTTTAATAATAAAAATAATTTTTTAGGCCAAAGGTTGGGTGAAACGAAAATATAATTATATAGCATGAATCTAGACATCATTAACAACCTGGGGTTAAAATTTGGTAATTTTTGGAGTTCATTTGACCTTCCAAATACATTTAACAATTTTTTAATATAGTGTGACTTAATAGCAATCGATATATCATTCATTTGCATCATTTAAGCCTAAGTTCGGCCTTTAAATGACTGTCATGCACGCTTAACCTACCATGGGTCACCATCCAACGGTCCAGGTTAGACGAGGATCCCATCTAACGATAGGCGCTTTGTCTCCTACCTTGGTTAACCGAAACAGTAGCCGGGAAGACGCGGCTCGCTTCCTCTCCACCGTTCTCCCTCGTCTCTGCACCTTTTTCGGAGATTTCTTCGCCCACGAGTTCGTGAGGACCTCCCACTTTGAATGAGCCAAACCTCATCGCCTCCCATGCGATGTAGCCGAAAAGCCATTCATGGCCGGCCGAAGCTCTCTCACGGCCACCTCGGCTAGGCCAAAGGACACCTCCACACCTATAAATAACTCCCCACACAGTTACGTCGACCACCTAACAACCTACCAATCCCCTCAATTTGGTCCGAAGAAGTGCGTGTGGCCACCGGCGAGGAGCTTTTCACCCTAATCTTGCGGAGATTTTTCACAGAGCTAGGAGCGACTAGCAGCACAATTGAACCCGTTGTTGGATAAATTGGACATTATGATAAATCCCTTTGTTTCGATGATGACAAACATTTCATTCTTGTTGATCTAACGTGCTACTTGAGTGTGCAGGATTAAGGTGGATGACAAAGTAACTAGGGAAAATCCAAAGAGCTTATATATTTATATTTCCATGCAATGTAATCACTGTTGTAAAAACTTGTACAAATATATAATGTACAAGTACTTAGATTGCATGTAAATCAAGTGTTGGATCTTCCTAGCTAATCACCACACTTAGATAGGTCATCCCCTTCAAATAGGATCACATATGCACACTCATACACATGCTTAGTGGTTAATTAAAAGATTGAAAACAGAGTCAATCTCGGTCGACCACACTCCTCGACCGAGACACTCTCGGTCGACAAACTTCTCGACCGAGATTGACCAAAAGTAGCCGTTAGACACAGCAGTGGACAGTTGCAAATAAACGTTAATCCAGAGAGCCTGTCGGTCGACAAAACTTCGACCGAGTAGGTATCTCGGTCGACAAATTGTCGACCGAGATGGTCTCTGACAGCAACTGCAGAATAAAGCAACTAGCCGTTACTAACGCACCTAACTTATACCTAACGGCTAGTTAAGCACTTAGAAGCTCCTAGAAGTTGTCTAGAACGTCCTTAAGTATTCATAGGTCATTCCTATAAATAGGACATGCCTTAGGACACCAAATGACACCTAAGATATACTTGTGCTATACTTGAGCTTGAATACTCACTTGCAATCTGTTTTAGAGCAATAGAGCAATTCCTACACTTGCCATTCATTCCTATTGCTCCCATTTCGTGTCCTATAGGCTAGTATCTCCTATCCACTACAATCACATTGTCATACACATTGGTTAGGAGATCTAAACGCTTGATATAGGAAAATCAAGCCTTGTGCTTACAAACGGTATTGTAATTTCTGTTTTCCTTCTTGTTCCTTTTTATCTTTTGTACTCTCCTTGCTACTCCTAGGGTTGGAGGCTGCGGATTGGAGAGGGTTGACTTCTCAGGTGGAGAAGGGGACTTCAAGCTACTTCAAGAAGGCTATCGCACGGGAAGCTACTTTAGAAGGCTGGTGCAACGGGAGTTGGTGCATCTACTTCAAGGGAAGTCTGCTTCAAGGTTGGGCGATTACTTCTAGGTGAAGGCTGCTTGAAGGGTTTGGGAAAAGAAATTGTATTTTATGTAAAGTCCTTGCGAGGTAATAAAATAAATTTCTTTTCAAATCCCGGTTGGGTAAGCAACCGGGTAGTGGACTGACGGCTATAGTATTTGCTATAGTTGGAACCACTCTAAACCTTGTGTCTCCTTGTCCAATATTTTCATTGTGGTTGTTTGAGTTCAAAATTGTTAAATCTTCTATAAAACTCTATTCACCCCCCCCTCTAGTAGTTTTCAGTTGGTATCAGAGCAAGGCTTCAAGGAGCCCTAACAAGGTCTTGAAGAAAGGTGGGTGATAGTGTCAACAACCTCAAGGAAAGGAAAAGCATGGACAAACCTTCAACAAGTTGCAATTGGTGCTTAGGAACAAGGCACACGACATATTGCTGTCCATGGAGGTCAAAGAAGGAAGATGCACATAAAGAGTGTCTCATTGCTACAATAAGTGAGGAAGAAGATGAAGAGGTAAGTCTTTTAGATTTATCAAAAGAAGATCTAATTGCTAGTCTAGAAGAAATGCATGAAAAATATATTGAGTGCAAGAAGAAGCTAAAGAAATCAAATAAAGTAAATGATGAGTTACATGCAAATCTTCTTGCTCTCACATCTGAAAATGAAGATTTCAAAAAGACCATTGAAGATCTTGATATTAAGCTAAAATCTGTAGAAGCAAATTGCAATCTTCTTTCTCTAGAAAAGATAAATTTGCAAACACAAGTAAATGATCTTCAAAAACAACCTATATTGTGTACCCATGTAGATTATGACAATATAGTTAAAGAAAGAAATTCTTTATCATCTCATTTAGACCAAGCAAAACTAGATATCAAGAAGAGAATAGATGAGATTGCCAAGTTACAACAACAAGTTCGCAGTTTAAATAACAATGGCATTCTTGATAAAATTCTAGATAATCCCTACCAACAAATCGGAAGAAGAGGACTAGGTTATAAGCCCAAAGGGAAATCTTATCAACAACCCAGTTGGAGAAAGACACGAGAACATCAAGTCACATTTGTACCAAAGAACAACCTAGAACAAAACCATAGAAAAAGACTTGAGGTTGATTCTATATGTTGCCATTATTGCTCACGTCTTGGACATTATTCTTTTTCATGCCCATACAAGAAAAAGAATGTTGAGTTGGTATGGGTTCCAAAACCCCCAAATTGAATTGGATAGACTAAGTTGAGATATGACCAAAGACTTTAATTTGCATATCTTTATGTCTATCTCAACTTAACATATAGGGATAACAAATTTACATCAATTAAGGTTAATCAAAACTTAAAAGACTTGAATATGATTAGTTGAGATATAATCTAAATATTACTTTGATATTCATATGTTTATCTCAAAATGCTCTTTGAAATAATTGAATTAGATACCGTCTATATTGTACTTGAAATAAAATTCTGAACACTTTCCAGAAATTCGGTCGGTCGAAAATTTGTCGACCGAGTGAACCTCGGTCGAGAAATTGTCGACCGAGCATATCACTGTTCTTCAGAATACTGTACAAATTGCTGAATTCTTTTGAAATTGATCAAAATTGCTGTTTATTTGTGGTTAATGACTGTACAATAAAGTATAAATTATGGAAATCATCCTTGAAAGATTATGTGAAATTAATTTGGTCCAAAAAAAAAACCAAAATTATGCTTAGCTTAAAGAAAATTTCTGCTTTATCATAACATGCCTTTATTGTTCTATCATTACATAGGCAAGCAAAAGAATCTATTGATGGTATATCTCTTAGAAATGCTTGCAAAGAATATAATGCTTTCAATTGATATATTTAAAAGATTTGAAATATTCATTGTGCTTTCATGATTAGTATCATTTAAATACGCATCAAAATTGATTTAAAATGCTTAATTGGAAATCTGAAACTTCTGCCTCTTGGTTAAAACAAATTTAGCCAAGGGGCACTATGGTCGTAGTCAAGGGCGACCTAAAATAAGCTTTGACAAAATGCTTATTTGGACATCAATTTATTGAACTTAATCTTAGTATACTTTTGATAAAGGTCAAAATCAAAAATTTATCATTTGTGACCTTAAAAGCCTTAAATTTCTTAAATTGTAAGATTAAGGGGGAGCTTATAAAAACAAATTTGATTATTTTGATTATGAAGCTTACAAAAAAAAAACATTGTTAACATCATTTGGAGTTTGTTATGACCTTCGGATTCTTAAAAGTAATTTGTATGAAAAAGAATATCATCAAAATGATATATCTTGCTCTTAAAGGAACTCTCTAAACAAATCAGGGCTTAACATCCCTTGTTTTGGTTGGAGACATTTTTTATGTACTCTAAGATTAAAGGACTCTCATTTAATTTAGGGCTTATCATCCCTTGATAGATGAGAAATAAATATACATTCATCATAAGCTTAAGGGAATCTCATATCATTTAAAGGCTTAACATCCTTTGCAAATGATTGAGAAACAAATTGTGGATAAATTAGACATAAATCCATGTTCCTTATAGGATATCTATTTAAGGGGGAGCTTAATATAAAATTAAGGGGGAGAAGAAATAGAATGTTTAACCTGGATATCTTTTTGAAATGACAAAGGGGGAGAAAGAATATAAAATCAAAAATATAAATATAAATGAGTTTCATCTTGATGGCTAGCACTCACTTGTAAAACAAGAATGGCTACAAAAGGTAATCTTCAGGTATGAAACTCACATGCTTTATATTTCCTTATTTCATATTTTAGGAAATGTTTGTCATCTTCAAAAAGGGGGAGATTGTTGGATAAATTGGACATTATGATAAATCCCTTTGTTTCGATGATGACAAACATTTCATTCTTGTTGATCTAACGTGCTACTTGAGTGTGCAGGATTAAGGTGGATGACAAAGTAACTAGGGAAAATCCAAAGAGCTTATATATTTATATTTCCATGCAATGTAATCACTGTTGTAAAAACTTGTACAAATATATAATGTACAAGTACTTAGATTGCATGTAAATCAAGTGTTGGATCTTCCTAGCTAATCACCACACTTAGATAGGTCATCCCCTTCAAATAGGATCACATATGCACACGCATACACATGCTTAGTGGTTAATTAAAAGATTGAAAATAGAGTCAATCTCGGTCGACCACACTCCTCGACCGAGACACTCTCGGTCGACAAACTTCTCGACCGAGATTGACCAAAAGTAGCCGTTAGACACAGCAGTGGACAGTTGCAAATAAATGTTAATCCAGAGAGCCTGTCGGTCGACAAAACTTCGACCGAGTAGGTATCTCGGTCGACAAATTGTCGACTGAGATGGTCTCTGACAGCAACTGCAGAATAAAGCAACTAGCCGTTACTAACGCACCTAACTTATACCTAACGGCTAGTTAAGCACTTAGAAGCTCCTAGAAGTTGTCTAGAACGTCCTTAAGTATTCATAGGTCATTCCTATAAATAGGACATTCCTTAGGACACCAAATGACACCTAAGATATACTTGTGCTATACTTGAGTTTGAATACTCACTTGCAATCTGTTTTAGAGCAATAGAGCAATTCCTACACTTGTCATTCATTCCTATTGCTCCCATTTCATGTCCTATAGGCTAGTATCTCCTATCCACTACAATCACATTGTCATACACATTGGTTAGGAGATCTAAACGCTTGATATAGGAAAATCAAGCCTTGTGCTTACAAACGGTATTGTAATTTCTGTTTTCCTTCTTGTTCCTTTTTATCTTTTGTACTCTCCTTGCTACTCCTAGGGTTGGAGGCTGCGGATTGGAGAGGGTTGACTTCTCAGGTGGAGAAGGGGACTTCAAGCTACTTCAAGAAGGCTATCGCATGGGAAGCTACTTCAGAAGGCTGGTGCAACGGGAGTTGGTGCATCTACTTCAAGGGAAGGCTGCTTCAAGGTTGGGCGATTACTTCTAGGTGAAGGCTGCTTGAAGGGTTTGGGAAAAGAAATTGTATTTTATGTAAAGTCCTTGCGAGGTAATAAAATAAATTTCTTTTCAAATCCCGGTTGGGTAAGCAACCGGGTAGTGGACTGACGGCTATAGTATTTGCTATAGTTGGAACCACTCTAAACCTTGTGTCTCCTTGTCCAATATTTTCATTGTGGTTGTTTGAGTTCAAAATTGTTAAATCTTCTATAAAACTCTATTCACCCCCCCCCCTCTAGTAGTTTTCACCCGTAGGTGTGTTCCTCGTTCAATTCCCTACGTTTCGAGTACCTATAAGCTAAATTTGGTTGAGAAATACGAATTTGCCCAACTTCGCAAGATGGGACCTCGGCGCCATGTCGTTGGGCGAAGGTAGAAGATGCCTGACTGGTTTTTTACGGTTTTTTCCCTCCGTGCTCTTCAGTTCGCGCTTTTTATTCACTGCCCTTTTGGTCTTTGGCCCGCATGGCAATTATCTAATATCTGATTGGTCAGTTTTGTTTAATTCGTAGTAAATCGCTCGAATATCAGAAAAATACAAATAAATACTCGTTGGAAAGCTAAAAACCTGTAGAATCCGAATTTTTAAGTTTTGAATGCTGTTTTCCGTCCCAACTCTGATAATTAATTCAAACTATAATTTAATTATATAAAGTGTTATAAAATAATTATAATAGTGTTTTAACTCTATTTTTGGTAAATAAATATATTTTCTCGAGTAGAAAAATATTGGGAATCGTTTGGCCCTGTTTCCAGATCCAAAATCTAAAGTTTTAAACCATGGTTTGTAAATATGGACATTTTACACTTAAAGTACCTTTAAGTAACCTAATACATGTGTAATGTTTGCAACTAGGGAAATATGGAATTGGATATAATCAGATTGGTGAATGTGATGGTAATGAATTGAAACTAAGGTATGTGGCTCCTATGTATGTGAAGCCTATTTTAGTATGTGACATCTATGATGAATGTGGAATGTATATGTGCAAATCACACCTATCCTTATGTTGGGCTTTTATCCATCCCTACCTTCATTATGTGCTAGCCTTGTTATCCTTCTGAATGTCTTTATTGGCTCTTTACTTATTTTATGCTTCTAATGCCATTGTGGCTCATTCATTTGAATAAAGTGAAACTTGCTATATGTTTCCTCCTTTACTTGGAAATGATTTATCTTGTTGATTGCCTATGTGGCTCATTCTTTTAGAAATATTTGGAAGCATTGTATAATGTTGTTGCTTGATGACTCTTTACTTGTTGGAGTTCTTGGATATTGTTGTTGCCTATGATGGCCATTTATTTATATATTTGGGTTTTATTCCCAATGCCATGTTGCAATCTTGTTACTTTTCACTCTACTGCCAAGTGAATGTTTATGCATGATATAGTTATTGTCCAATTGACAATGTAGTGTACATGAGTACAAACCACCCACAGGGCACTGGGGTTTTAGTCCCCCTGCCGGGCACTGGGGTTTTAGTCCCCCTGCCATTTTATATATTAGGCATTGGGGTTTTAGTCCCCCTGCCACTTTTTAGGCACTGGGGTTTTAGTCCCCCTGCCATTGGTGAGGTCCGGTAGGTGCCTCACCCTACATTGAGAGGATGTTGAGTCATAATTTAAATTCATGCAATTGTGATATTTGTTGATATTTAAATGTGGCAGTTTTTCTAAAATCTTATTTACTCTTTGCCTCTCACTTCTTGAAATTCCTTAGTGGAATCTTTTGTTATGAAATGCCTATCTTTATGATTTCCTTTATCCTATTATTGACACATACCTTGTTTTATCTTTCTCTTGCTGGATGACCCCAACCATCCAGGCTAGGATCAGAGTGTGCAAGGAAGCTTGGTGAACCTAAGGCTATGGATAGGACAGCAAGGAAAGGAACATATAGATTACATGATCATAGTTGCTTTTATATATTAAGTTGTTTTATTTGGTGACAATATTAGTTTAGTCTAAGTCTTCCTCTACCTAGATCCTTGTGTTGTATAAAGTTGTACTTCCTTTATGGAAATTTTATAATGTACTCTTTATACATTTTGAATAAAGTCAAGTTTTATTTCTTCCACTGCCACACCATTGGTGATTTTGTTTATCATGTTTTTAGTATAGACATGGTCTTTACACTAGATCATAGAAAATTATGCACAAGTTAAAGAGAAAGCTATGAGTAGATGTAGAGATATATACAAACAAAGAGATGTGCAGTTTAGAAGCAAGAAAGAATACAGCTCACTATCAAATATGCATAATTACCAAAAGATGATTACCATTAAGAACCTCAAGGTTTTATCAAAACAATATATACTACTATATAGATGTAGTAAGGTTGAGAACAATGGAATCATTTTAAAGACACAACCAAGATATACAAAGAGAACATCATCAAAACCTGTAAAACAACTCAAAACAAGTAATTGCAAGATATAGGTAAATCATTAGTTGAATACAAAAATATAGCAATTAGAAAGTTATATTTGTAAGCAAGATAAGAAAAATAAAGCATGTCAATAAACAAAATGAAGTTACCAAATGGGATTGCCAAGAAATAAGGCTATTGGTTGAGAAAATCTAGTTGAGAGGGACATTCTCATTCAACAAGACAAATATGTATTATGTGCATAGTACCATCAGTTGAGTTACTGATAGGACAAACTCGACCAACAATAGATGTTGGCAACACCCGTAAGTTTTGGTCAGTCTAGTTTCTAGCAGGACAAACTCGGGTGACAAAGTGTTGTCAAAAACCACACACACACACACACATATATATATGTATATGAAAAAAATATCTAGAGGCATGATTACAATATAAACCATATCCAAGCATGCATAAGAAAGTTAGTAATGCAGTATGAAAGCATTAGAAGAATTCATTGAGCAAGAAAGTGATTAGAATCACAAAATACCAATTTTGACTCAAAAACCATGTGCATAGCACACACCAACTTAGGAAAAAAACACATTGTGATTAGATATGGCCAAGAAAACCTTTACTTCTATTCTTACCATTTCTTTTTGTTGGTATATATGCCCAGTGAGCCAATCACATGATGATTGGGATGAGGCATTAGATACATGATTTGATAAATTAATATTAAAAGGCAAGCTTCTAATTTATTATGCTTCATTCAGTTATGATATATGATGGAGCACTATAAATATCTAGAGAATAATATTACTCAATGAAGAATGTCTTCAAATATTAGCCTTGTCAGAATGAGGTCATACATACGTTGAGAGTAGATATACATATTTCATTATGTCCCTGATCAGTTGTTATTGTGGAAGGTTGATAAACAGCAATAATACATAAGATCAGAGAGTAGGTTGGTTGATGATGCAATATTGTGAGTCATGATATGGCTATATCAAACCAAGTACACAGATACATGTTAGAGAACAATGTATCAGACAGACTCACCATGAGACTAACACATGGAAGCCATCATTATGAAAGTCATAGTCATTTCTCACAGTGATGGTGGTGGTTGTGGCTCTTAGACCTGAAATCACTACACTCATCACATGTCATTCGGTACACTTTGACATCATCAAACGCAGTCCTAAAACATGAGTTATTATAACAGTGATGATTGGGTGACTTTGACAAATGGGGATTGACTGTGAGTTATAGATATGGGATTTGTCCCTCTGATAGGTGTATGATATCCAAAGACTCTTAATTAGCAAGAGTGAAAAAGTATGCCCATACACATGTGAGTCAATATGTAATATTAAGCTTACATATATCTCATACAGTCTGATGTGGTTCAAGGAACAAGATTGAATAATAATTAGGATGAATGCCCCATGCCTCTAGTTCAATCTAGATATCAGTGACTAAGGAACTGTACAAACACTATAACACCATACATAGATTGTAGGTTGAAGTTGCTCCCTAACTCTCTAGTTCACTTGGGTAGCAATGATGTGCAACTAGGCACCACTCTTTGTTTGTGATGTCATAAGCTAGTTATGGACATTCACATCCAGAGTGATATGGGACCTATAGGTTCATACACATAGGAACTCATCTAGAAGAGGAATTTGATCTTGAATGATAATTGAATTAAGTATTAAAGTGTTTAGGTACTCAATTCACACAACAGATCAACAAATTGGTTGACCAAACTACCAAATGACCATCTCACTGGGTGAGACAGTCGTTTGGGATGCTAGACAGTTGTCTTAATTGTTGAGACAATCGTTTGGATTGTTAGGTAGACCTAAAATCGAATTGGTTTAGTTTTACCCTATGAACCGGCCGATTCAGGTTGTTGAACCCATCGACTTGACTCAAACTCACTAGACAACCATCTAGGTGAGTGAGATGGATATCTCGCTTGTGTGAGATAGCCCGGTTGGGATAAAAAAGGTTCTAGAGTTTTCCTGAACTTATTTCAATTGCACATACTTGGGGTGCAAGTAAATTAATGTATGACTTTAATTAGGAAATAATTTGCCAATTCATATCTGACTGGGAAAACATGAAGTGACCATCCCACTTAGCGAGATGATCGTATCGCATCCCATACGATTGTTTTGCTTAGCAAAATGACCATCTCACATGTGAGATGACCATATTACTTGGCGAGATGACCGTCTCATCGCATGTAGGTTGTAGAATTTCCAGAAAAGTTGTGAAAATTCAATATCTATTTATCCTTTCCACTCCCACTTAAGCCATGCATTGGCTGGGGACTGCTGACCCTATCATATATATAGAGGGTTATGGGGGGATTCTCAGAAAACTAATAAACAAACAATTGAGAATTAGTTGCTCTAACAATTGTTGTCCTCTCTGGTTATGGTAACCACTAGAGCCCAGTCAAGTCTGACCCGAAGAGGGAGGGATAGCCATGGGAGAGAAACAATTGAGGATCATTGTCATGGGAGAGCATGTTGGTAACTAGTATGTCACACCCACATCCCATGACTTCCACTAATCATGAGAATAGGGCATGACTATGAGGATTTCACTTAATACAAAGTTCACTCCCAACTTTTTCTTTTAACTTCAAACTCTTTGTTTTCTCACATTCACTCACATAAACAAACTTTACAAGAGAATTAAACTTGTATTACTCAAATATGATCTCAACATTAATGATACACATTCATATATTCATTCTATTTCACACACTTCTATGTGCATACAACATGGTAATCAGATACATTCTCTCTTATCAAGAAACAAGGATAAAAAACATTATTTATAACTCTCTCACATCTATACAAGGACCTAGAGTGACAGGTACCGACTGAACTTGACTAAACTCATACTTAACTCATGTGGTAGATCAACTCTGATGCTTTGACCTTCTTCAAGTCCATATGGTTTCCCTAAAAATGTTTGAGTAGAGGGGTGAGCCTACTCGCTCAGTGAATGAGAACTTCAAAGAAACAGTCTAAAGCACTGATATAATTACATTTATACCTTTGAGAAACTGATATCAATTATAACAACAACATTTACTACACTAAGCAAATCTAAAACAATACAGTTTAAATAATAGAGAATGTAAATATTGCATTTAAAGAACAACTAATATGAAACTGTATTCAAATCATTCTTAACTATTTTTACTTATAAGAAACTCTTTAAACCTATATGATCATATTTTTAACTTATGCCCTGATCATATGCAGTGTACTCTACATATGAGACTCGTCGTGCACTGCGGCCACACCGTACAAGACTTAGCAACACACTCGGGAAATGCTAAGTCTGACTTTCCATCCTGGTCTGCAACAGGACCCACAGGCTCTCTGGCCTCGCGACACTCGCAGATGGGTGCACGCTAGACTCCTCCTCTAACCCTAGTACACAGGTGGAGGGTCTCTAAGTCTCGGACTGCCTGGGCGTATCCCTTGATCCGGGACACTACCTCGAGTCTCCGACTGCCTGGGTGTATCCCCTGAGCCGAGACACTAACTCTCAGCCCTCGTGTCACCGAGACATTCGGTAAGTGTTGGACACGAGTTTTACCCCTAAGTCACAGACCTCTCAAAGGGGTTCTACGGTGTTCAGGGCCCTTAAGTCTATTATAACTTGATTATATCTTTCTCTTAAACTGACTTCTTTAACTATGTATCTTACTGACTACTCAAACTACTGAACTGAATTCACTAATAATATTGAACTGAAGACTTAACATATTATTTACCCTTTTCTTGGGTATCTCCTTACTCATGCACATATAGCATTTCTCATGTATTCAAACATATATCATGTCTACTAAACAAGTATTCTCATTCAAACATTTCACACATATAAACTTGGCAGAACATTATATTCAAAACACTGTAATATTCTGAGTAATCATCATACTATGCATGTGGGCAGACTAAAATTCTTAAATAAATAGAATACATGTCAACATGGCACTTAATACACTAAAATCATACAATTGAACTGTTAAGCATCAACACATCTCATACTGAGAACTTTGATATCACAACACTTGATTCACTGAACACCCTATCCTTAGGGTTTCATTTCCCTCATTCACTTATCACATGGCAACACCCTATCCTTAGGGTTTTGTTTGCCTCATTCACTTGTCACATGGCAACACCCTATCCTTAGGGTTTCGTTTGCCTCATTCACTTATCACATGGCTCTCATAAGGATTTCATACGGTGTAAACATTCATTGAATAAAGACTGCTTTCAACAAATCATATACAATCAATATATGTATGAAACCTTAGAACTGAACTGAATTTAGGTATGCATGCCATTCACTGAGATATCATGCATCAAGAATAAGATTGAATAATTAAATTCTATTTTGTCAAGATAAACACTTCAAATGAATTTCATAATATCTATTCGCAAATTTCCAACTTTTCACTCATTTAGGGTTCCAACCCTTTCTAATGAGATATCAAGAAAACATTGTTCACATCACACGAAAACCAAGGTAGTATCTGACATGTATGTACTATGCATTCAGATAACAATCATTCATAATCAATAAGATTCAGATAGACAAATTTCTCTATTTAATTTTACAACAATTTCAATCATAATCAAAAATCCTAAATTTTAGGTTACTCTTGTAACCTCTATAAATACTTAAGGATCTCTCATTTAGAGGGATTGAATTCATTTCATATATGATTTTATCATCTGAAATTCATCAAAATAGAAGAAGAATCCATTTCATATCATTTTACAAAAAAAAATAGATCAAAAGGAAAATTTAGGGTTTGATTGTCGCATACTGAGCAAATTGAAGATTATGGACGAATTAACTAAATTTCGTGCAATATACTGTTTAAAGGAAGTTCCCACTCACTCTAAGGTGTGAAAACACCTTAAAAACGAAGCTCATCCCTGAAAATCTCAAAGTCATATCAAATCCCTAGCAATTCACCCAATTCTTCTTCCTTTCAACTCGGAAACCCTAAAAATGAGGAATTATGAAGAAAGAGTGAGAAAAGGGGACATTTGGATACAATTTTGGATCAAATCAGGGGAGGGACGGAATCTTGACATGTGAGAGAAGATTCACCATGAAAGGCTATGCAAAGAAGCTAAACTTACTTGATTTCACCATTCCTCGGACTGCAAAACCCTAATTCAGCAATTCCACCACTTTCTCCTCTCAAACCCTAACTCTCCCTCTCTCTCTAGGAGCTCATTTATCTGGAATGAATTACGAATTATGAGAGCTGCTAGTGTGTGTGTTCGACCATATATATCAATTGAGCTGCTTGGGTCAATTGCACATTGACCCCTCACTCAACTTTCTCTTATTTCAGCTGAATTTTTTGTTATAAAAAAAAGTTACTGTAATTCGTTTATTTCAGAGATCAAACCTTCTCCAAAAATTACAATAATTTAACAAGTTGTTTATATTTGATCTATAAAGATTCAATTAAAATTTGAGATCATTTTGAGTTACCAATAAATAACTAAAAATAGAACAGTACACTGCTATCCAGAAATCTGCAGAAATGTCAGTTGAAGCAAAAATGCCTCAGAACGGCCGTGCTATCTGCCACGGCCGTGCAAGATGGACCCAGCACGGCCGTTCTGCATACCACGGCCGTGGTGAATTGATTTCAGCAGATTTGAGTATAAAAGTTGGTTAATAGTTCAATTCTTTCAAAACGACCGTGTGGCCTTGCATGCCCGTGCCACCAATGACCTAGCACGGTCGTGCTACCCACCATGGCCATGCTATCCAAGCATCCAACTACTATTTCTATTTTTTTCTATGCCTAACTCTGTCATTCCTTCCCAAATGAGCTTATTTGGTGAAAATCCTAATTTCAACTGACTAGAGTTTAAATATCTCAAACCCTAATTATACAAAGAGATAGCATGCATGGGGTTCTCATTAGGTTTAATATATTATAATTGAGATATCATAATTAATTAGATTTAAGCAACGATCAATCCAATTAAATATGTAATCATCCAGGTAAACCTTAGTTTACTAATTAAGCTTAGATGCGGTCATAACAATTCTTCCCCCCTTAAAATGTTTCGTCCCCGAAACATAAACATGCAAGAAAGGTACTTTCAAGGTTTGTTTTAAGGTTGTGAAATCTTACATATCATTATATTCTTGTATTTCATACTTGAATGAAATTTTCAACATTAAGTCCTTTATCCCTTTACAAAATACTTGTTTGAAATAGTTCTCAATGATAACAAATAAATTCCCTATGCCACAATCAATCATAGGATAGAGAGAGAAACGACTATTTCAATATTTTCATACACTTGAGGTGTTACCTTAGCATTGATAATCTGATCCAAGTATCTCAATTATACAGCTCAATATGTATTATTGTTCTATATCACCTCTAAGCCATAAAAGAAAGTTCACCATGTTGTTTTGAATTTTACCATTGTGCTACTCAAATAGCAAAACAGTCTTAAGTTGGAAGACTAGATTCAGCAACAATTGTACAATACTACTGACATCATCTCCATTGGGTCATGGATGCATAAGATGAAGCATTACCATCACATTCCATACTATTCTCAAGTATGAACCCACACATAATTCAAGGTGTAACCATCAGGTTATAGCATACTAGGGTTTCAACAACAGTAATAGAGTACTCCATGATTGTATTAGTCATTCAAGGACTATTCATACCCAATTACTATATCACTTAGTTATATTAAAGCTAGGTATAACAAGCTATACCTCATTAGGATCACATATCAATACAATATGGTCATCATCCCTTCTATTCGTATGAGTGAATAGGTAAGGCTACCCTATTCAGGGTAACCCTCTATTTGTTCCATCATCATTCAACCCATTTCACCACACCACAATTGTACAATACCAAGAAGGATTACTGGTATGAATGACTACAACAATCAGACACCTTTAATTAACATATTGCTTGGACATGTACAACTGAAATCATGTGTAAAACAATTTCACATATTACTAAAAGCCATTGTTTTCTTTTGTCTCTCTCCTCATTCATTACTACTTACTTTTTGCTACTTATCCTTCTCATTTTAATCATGTAGATTAAACATCTCTAAAATTGAAACATATAAGGTACAAATAGATTATTCATCATTCTTGCTATTACTGCAAGAATTTATTCAAGATTACACTTTGCTCATGTTTCACTTCACTCATATTGTATTTCTCCTTTTTGAACAAAACACACTTGTTACATTTCAAATCTATTTCTTATCCTTTACTCTGAATCATTTCCATATTGCTTATCTACCTTTCGGATTAGTTACCTGTAAACCCTGGATTACTATTAATACTAGTTTACTTCTCATAGGGCAGTTCTCATAATCTTATTTTATAAAGATGATAGTACTCAAGGTCAAATCACTAGTGACAACCCTTGAACTACTACAACTCTAAACATTCTAGAGTTTGATCCTTATCAGTAGCATAACATTATTGTGGTGTGACTTTGCTCCCTTAATTTGAAAGTCAAACTTTGGACCTCACAAGTTTTACTAAAGTCTTCCTTATCTTATCAATTGAAGTTCTTTTCTCTTACATGGCCATTCAGATAGATTACATTCTCAATTACCCTACTAGGGTTTCATCATCGTATTGTATGTCACTATTACATTCACTAGATATCCCTACCATGGTGTTTATGCATCATATATGATTCATTTTCTTATCACTTCATTCCCACATTGCTCTAATTAAGGAAGATATGAAAGAGAAGATGATTCTAAGACTTAGAATTCTTATCTTCAAACATTCATTAATACATTTCTCATATGTAGATTTACTTAATTATCAATAAGGATACTTGGCTAATTAGCACTTTCTTGAATCTCGCAACCTCTTTCTTTTATAATTTATATTACTCCATCATGTTTCAAACCCTTCGTTATTTTCCATAATCTTCTCACCATATACTACTCTTCCACCTATCATCTTTAACTTCTAATTGTTCTCATATGATCATGTTGATTATTCATGTGTATGATCATGCATATCATGTTGCACATATTTCCTTTTATCTTTCTACTAATGTGAAGTTGAAATTCTAAATTAATAATCTCTCTAATAGTTTCAACTCATGTTTAATACATTACATATCCTTCATTTTAAATCAATTTGCTCATGCATGGGTCAAACTTAGTATCTGTTTCAATCAAGTTTTTCCTTCCTGAATATAGTCTACCTTTGTATGACTTATTCATTTATTTAGCTACACTTTTTTTCTTCTTTTAGAAACTAGTTTATTGTTCTATAGAGGCTTAGAATCCAAAGGCAGTAAGGATGAATGTATTAACTTCATAATAAAGGTGTATATTCCATGCTCTCAATTATATCATAACCCTCATTCCTTAGTCAAACTCATCATTTCTACATTTCTCTTTGTTTCAACTAAGTTTGGTATCCTAGTCTTATAATTTACATGTTCATCTAACTCTCTTTACTTTAACTCTTCTGAAGACTCTTCACTTATATTTACTTATTGTCTACTTAACTCTAATCTTCTATTTTCCCTTTGCTTTGGAGTACATAAAAGCATTGTACTCAATTATATAGTCCATTACTCATGATTGATTCTTATTATCTTGGACCTTACATACTTTCCTCATATCTTTCCCATATTTCATATTTAGAGTGCATATAATGCTTATCATTAAACTTAATCTGAACCTTATGTCATGTTCCTTTATTCCCAATTAAGGGTTTCTCATATGAGGCCCCAAAGTTGAATCTCAGATATCAGTTCTAACTGATTCTTAGATATTCTAATTTTTCCCATATGTTTCAACATCTTAGTGTATGTACATTCTCACTATGATGTGGGTCTAATTTACCCAGAGTATACTCTTATTATACTATCAATAGGAGTCATTAGATCCCAGTAACACATCCTGCCAGCCGGACCAGGCTGAACCTGTAGTCCTGAAGCCAAGAGCTACTCAGGATTAACCAACTCCTATTAATCTCAATCATGTGGAAAGAATATCCACTTAGGGAAAACTCATTTAAACATAAATTCTGATCTACTTGATACAAAGAATAATAACAATAACTAAATCACTTCATGATACACAACAATAATAAAGAACCATATATATTCTACAAACCAATAATCTAAATTTATACATATAAGAGCATTTCTATTGATCTCCAAGAAAAGAAGCAATATAAGGCAAGAGTTGTATCACATTCTATGTTTAATCTCTTACTTCTTCATTACTTTCTGGTCTCTTAACCCTAAGATTTCTAGGGTCTCTCTCTAGCCTTTCTTCCTCTGCATACCTGGCCAGGGCATCCAGAGAAGAATAGACAGAGTAGCTTGATACTGGTCAATCTAAGTATTCAGATATCGGGCCAGGGCATCCAAATACCCAGACTTCCCATAGCTATTAACACATCAACTCCTAATACCACACTTATAACTCTAACTTTATATCCTAATGGTCCCTGACGACTCAGCCCAAGCTCTGATACCAAAGCTGTCACACCCACATCCCATGACTTCCACTAATCATGAGATTAGGGCATGACTATGAGGATTTCACTTAATACAAAGTTCACTCCCAACTTTTTCTTTTAACTTCAAACTCTTTGTTTT
The DNA here is from genome assembly GCA_963693085.1 of Alisma plantago-aquatica. Lineage (NCBI taxonomy): Eukaryota > Viridiplantae > Streptophyta > Magnoliopsida > Alismatales > Alismataceae > Alisma > Alisma plantago-aquatica. The sequence continues at coordinate 875,138,485 of OY856412.1, read as the reverse complement.
CTCGCATTCACTCACATAAACAAACTTTACAAGAGAATTAAACTTGTATTACTCTAATATGATCTCAACATTAATGATACACATTCATATATTCATTCTGTTTCACACACTTCTATGTACATACAACATGGTAATCAGATACATTCTCTCTTATCAAGAAACAAGGATAGAAAACATTATTTATAACTCTCTCACATCTATACAAGGACCTAGAGTGACAGGGACCGACTGAACTTGACTAAACTCATACTTAACTAATGTGGTAGATCCACTCTGATGCTTTGACCTTCTTCAAGTCCATGTGGTTTCCCTAAAAATGTTTGAGTAGAGGGGTGAGCCTACTCACTCAGTGAATGAGAACTTCAAAGAAATAGTCTAAAGCACTTATATAATTACATTTATACCTTTGAGCAACTGATATCAATTATAAAAACAACATTTACTACACTAAGCAAATCTAAAACAATACAGTTTAAATAACACAAAATGTAAATATTGCATTTAAAGAACAACTACTATGAAACTGTATTCAAATCATTCTTAACTCTTTTTACTTATAAGAAACTCTTTAAACCTATATGATCATATTTTTAACTTATGCCCTGATCATATGCAGTGTACTCTACATATGAGACTCGCCGTGCACTGCGGCCACACCGTACAAGACTTAACGACACACCCGGGAAATGCTAAGTCTGACTTTCCATCCTGGTATGCAACAGGACCCACAGGCTCTCTGGCCTCGCGGCACTCGCAGATGGGTGCATGCTAGACTCCTCCTCTAACCCTAGTACACAGGTGGAGGGTCTCTAAGTCTCGGATTGCCTGGGCGTATCCCCTGAGTCGGGACACTACCTCGAGTCTCCGACTGCCTGGGTGTATCCCCTGAGCCGGGACACTAACTCTCAGCCCTCGTGTCACCGAGACATTCGGTAAGTGTTGGACACGAGTTTCACCCCTAAGGAAGAGACCTCTCAAAGGGGTTCTACGGTGTTCAGGGCCCTTAAGTCTATTATAACTTGATTATATCTTTCTCTTAAACTGACTTCTTTAACTCTGTATCTTACTGACTACTCAAACTACTGAACTTAATTCACTAATAATACTGAACTGAAGACTTAACATATTATTTACCCTTTTCTTGGGTATCTCCTTACTCATGCACATATAGCATTTCTCATGTATTCAAACATATATCATGTCTACTAAACAAGTATTCTCATTCAAACATTTCACACATATAAACTTGGCAGAACATTATATTCAAAACACTGTAATATTCTGAGTAATCATCATACTATGCATGTGGGCAGACTAAAATTCTTAAATAAATAGAATACATGTCAACATGGCACTTAATACACTAAAATCATACAATTGAACTGTTAAGCATCAACACATCTCATACTGAGAACTTTGATATCACAACACTTGATTCACTGAACACCCTATCCTTAGGGTTTCATTTCCCTCATTCACTTATCACATGGCAACACCCTATCCTTAGGGTTTCATTTGCCTCATTCACTTGTCACATGGCAAAACCCTATCCTTAGGGTTTCGTTTACCTCATTCACTTATCACATGGCTCTCATAAGGATTTCATACGGTGTAAACATTCATTGAATAAAGACTGCTTTCAACAAATCATATACAATCAATATATGTATGAAACCTTAGAACTGAGATGAATTTAGGTATGCATGCCATTCACTGAGATATCATGCATCAAGAATAAGATTGAATAATTAAAGTCTATTATGTCAAGATAAACACTTCAAATGAATTTCATAATATCTATTCGCAAATTTCCAACTTTTCACTCATTTAGGGTTCCAACCCTTTCTAATGAGATATCAAGAAAACATTGTTCACATCACACGAAAACCAAGGTAGTATCTGACATGTATGTACTATGCATTCAGATAACAATCATTCATAATCAATAAGATTCAGATAGATAAATTTCTCTATTTAATTTTACAACAATTTCAATCATAATCAAAAATCCTAAATTTTAGGTTACTCTTGTAACCTCTGTAAACACTTAAGGATCTCTCATTTAGAGGGATTGAATCCATGTCATATATGATTTTATCATCTGAAATTCTTCAAAATAGAAGAAGAATCCATTTCATATCATTTTACAAAAAAAATAGATCAAAAGGAAAATTTAGGGTTTGATTGTCGCATACTGAGCAAATTGAAGATTATGGATGAATTAACTAAATTTCGTGCAATATACTGTTTAAAGGAAGTTCCCACTCACCCTAAGGTGTGAAAACACCTTAAAAATGAGGCTCATCCCTGAAAATCTCAAAGTCATATCAAATCCCTAGCAATTCACCCAATTCTTCTTCCTTTCAACTCGGAAACCCTAAAAATGAGGAATTATGAAGAAAGAGTGAGAAAAGGGGACATTTTGATACCATTTCATATCAAATCAGGGGAGGGATGGAATCTTGACATGTGAGAGAAGATTCACCATGAAAGGCTATGCAAAGAAGCTAAACTTACTTTATTTCACCATTCCTCGGACCGCAAAACCCTAATTCAGCAATTCCACCACTTTCTCCTCTCAAACCCTAACTCTCCCTCTCTCTCTAGGAGCTCGTTTCTCTGGAATGAATTATGAATTATGAGAGCTTCTAGTGTGTGTGTTCGACCATATAGAGCAATTGAGCTGCTTGGATCAATTGCACATTGACCCCTCACTCAACTTTCTCTTATTTCAGCTGAATTTTCTGTTATAAAAAAAAGTTACTGTAATTCGTTTATTTCAGAGATCAAACCTTCTCCAAAAATTACAATAATTTAACAAGTTGTTTATAATTGATCTATAAAGCTTCAGTTAAAATTTGAGATCATTTTTTACCAATAAATAATTAAAAATAGAACAGTGCAATGCTATCCAGAAATCTGCAGAAATGTCATTTGAAGCAAAAATGCCTCAGAACGGTCGTGCTATCTGCCATGATCGTGCAAGATGGACCCAGCACGGCCATTCTACATACCACGGCCATGGTGTATTGATTTCAATAGATTTGAGTATAAAAGTTGGTTAATAGTTCAATTCTTTCAAAACGACCGTGTGGCCTTGCATGCCCGTGCCACCAATGACCTAGCACGGCCGTGCTACCCACCACGGTCGTGCTATCCAAGCATCCAACTACTATTTATATTTTTTTCTATGCCTAACTCTATCATTCCTTCCCAAATGAGCTTATTTGGTGAAAACCCTAATTTCAACCGACTAGAGTTTAAATATCTCAAACCCTAATTATACAAAGAGATAGCATGCTTGGGGTTCTCATTAGGTTTAACATATTATAATTGAGATATCATAATTAATTAGATTTAAGCAACAATCAATCCAATTAAATATGTAATCATCCAGGTAAACCTTAGTTTACCAATTAAGCTCAGATGCGGTCATAACATAGTACATCAACGTAATGGACAACTCTTCCTGTCCATTCCTGTAGGACGACGGAGTTCTAGTTGGTCCGTGTGAACTACTCTAGAGACATGAGTCTATTTGCTGCTGCTAGGAGGGCAATGTCAACTCACAGTCTGTGGCGAGATCTGAGGAGCCACTGCAGTAGTTGTCTGAGTCTAATGTCCTTGGAGGAGCAGTCAAATGATTCTGAGTGTAACTAGGAGTTGCACAACCACCATCTAAGACAGAACGCTCATCTACATCGACGAGGATTGTCGTTGGACTTCCTCCAAGACCAGGTATATCTTCATGAAACCATCCTTCCCTGTGCATTGTTATTGATGTGATCTACTGGTGAATGGGAAATATGTCAATAAAATTTTTGTTTCCGCTGCCTATCTGATGTCATATTTCCCTACATTGGTATCAGATCCACGTCAATTAATTATGTTTTTGGATAATCGATATGATCTGATTTTTTGTTTTACTGTGTTTATTTATCTCATGTGATGTCAGTATTTAAACTGGTTGATGTTCATGTCCATTTAAATAACCATATAAGAACACAAATGAATATATATACATACATATATGTATATATGCGATTTTCACGTGTCGCCATAAAATCGATTTTGATGGTGGATGTGAAGTGTGGTTATTGCCAAAACTCCAGATATGTGTGTGCATGGTTGTGGTTATTTATTCCTATTCTTAATCGATCTATGTACCGAGCCTCTCTATCCTTCCAAATTTAAACTAATGCTTTTCTTCCTATTTCCCCTCGAATGTAACTCGAGGTTTTTCCATATACAATGTAATAAGAAATAGGATAGTTTTAATTTTGTTTCAACGTGAGATGATGATATGTACAAAGGTGAAATGACTAGCTCATGAGACGACTCGATCAACTGGAGGACCAAGGAGGCCAGATGAAATGAGGACGAACCGATTGACTGGTGGCCCAACTGACTGGATGGAGGTGTCCAGAAGCCTCTTGGACCTAAAAACTAGATGATCATTTTAGAAGCCAACTGAGTGACCAAGAGTCGAGCTGACCGATTAAATAGTTGAACTGATCAACCCATATTGGTTCGAAGACATATCATCACCAACAATAGGTTGCATATGATATGGACCATAGGTGGTAGTAATTCCTTGTGGCTCCAAGAAATTACATTAGTATGGACATAACCATCGCTTGTGTGTACTATTTATTTCATGTTCTCATTTGTGGTTATAACATGTATATGATACATACTTTATATGTGGTGATTGGATAAATTTTATGTATGTATACACACATAAACTCCCTCAGTTATAATATCAAGTCTTAGATGCTTTCTAAAAGTGGCCCTCATGAAAATCTTGATCGACTAAGCTTAGGTTTCGCCTCCGTAGGGTGCACCGTCTATCTCGTGGAAGTGTGATGGTAATAGTGTAGGTTCTACCTCCGCAGGGTACATTATTATCATGTCGGCTTTTGGGTCGGTCTTGATTGGTGATTCTCGGAGCATCTGGGCCCAGAAGCATGCAAATGAATATGGCAAGGGGTTGCGCATATCATATATCCATAATTGCATGTGATGCAATTGGAAAGATTTGCCTAGCTTGATGACTGACTGTGTTCGCAGTGTTGATCGAGCCATAGTTGAGTTATCTTGGATGTGGCCCACTAGAATAGTGTACGCTGCAATATTCTGAATTGATATTGAGGGCTATCAATTTGAATAAAATAGTGGGAGTAATAGCTAATTAAAGACCTAATTGATATCGTCAATTTATCAAATCAAACCAAATCAAAAATATTTTGAAAAGTTGTAGTATTCCTTTGTAGAATCAAATGTCAAACACAAACACGTTCAAATTGCGATCAGTCCTTAAGAAGGACAAAATGAGATAATATTCCACAATTGGTTAAGGACTTTGAGATATATTCTCAGCAATGTGCAAAAGCTCTATGTCCTTGAAAGACCAATGCTAGAGGAACCCTCTCCAAATACGCCTAAGGCTAAAATGGGTGCTTACTTGAAGCATGCCAATAATTTCATAGACATTGAATACCTAATGCTGTGTTGTATGAACTGTGAGTTGCATGAACAACATGAATACATGGACATTCTCAAGATGGTAACACATCTTAAGAATCATGTAAAGAAAACAAGGTATAATTTGAGTGTAAACTGACAAAGAGAGGTCCAGTAGAATCCCATGTGCCCAATATGATTGGACATGAGGAATGATTAAGATTTTTCTAGGTCAAGAATTGACCATGAATATGATTATGCAAGTGTTTCATGAATCATATAGTTAGTTTATCAAATGCTTACCATTTTGATGCCAAAGTAAGGAATAAGAAGGACAAATCTGTGATGATGATCATCGGAAGTGAGTCCTAGGGAAAAAGCAAGTCCAAGAAGGGTTGTGAGGCTAAGTTTCCCAAGTCTTCTATACTCAATATATGGAGAAGGGTAAGTGTAAAAGGAATATGTCCTTTTCACTTAAAGGAAAAAATGCCACCATTGTCACTTGTTTGAACATTAGAAAAGAATTATCCTCTTCATATATGATCTTAGGAAGAAGATAGAGATAGAGATCTCTACTTTTGCACCTGAGAAGAAATAAGCTAAAACTATATGGAGCAAGGGTTGCTGCCACTATAGTTAAAGGTAGTCATTCATGGGAACATAATAGAATTAGTGAATTGCTATTGTGTACTTTCCAAACATCATATGTTTTGTATGACAAGAACATTATGATCTTTTATGGATATTCCACATGTCTCATGAACTATACTTGATAGTTGAAAAGACAAATGTGTATGACATATATATCGAATGACTTGATAACTCAAACATTGAATACCTATATCATCACTATCTAGATCACATAAACAAAAAATGCATTTCTAGAATCCATATGATGGTTATCTAGACTCTTTTGGTTATTGAACCAATAGAGACATGTGTGTCTTATTTGTTGTGCAATATGACAAGAGTATCTTCACTAGATGTAGTGGGAGATCGACTATTCCATTAGGACTAGTACATACTGATGTACATAGACCTTTTGGATAAATGCTAAAGTTAGTTACAAATACCTCATTATATTTACTAATACAATCAGTAGATATTGAAATTTATTATAATGAAATACAAATTTGGATCTCTTGAAATGTTCAAGGAGATTATGAATGAAGTATGTAACTCAATTGGTATGTATTAAGATACATTGATGCGATCAATGTTGAAATATCTAAACCAATAGTTTGAGAACCTTCTAGAGAGATCGTGATAGTGTATCACAATGAACTCCATTTGAAACATATTGATCTGTCAGAAAGAAGGTATCATACCATGTTATAATGAGACTATCAACAAAATCTATATGATCTTACAATTTCTTTTGGGCACATGCTTCACACTAAAACAATATACTATCTAAAATGGTTCAAAAGACTCCATATGAGATTTTCAATGTGAGGAGTCCCAATGAGACTTTTTGTTGTGATAAGGATTGAAGTCTTATATAATAAAAATGTTTCTTAAAATATTTATCCATAAATCTATAAATTTCTAGAGAATAACATTACTCAATAAAATACTACTTATATTTCAACCCGACAACAAAGTGTTTGCTGCTAGGATGGCTGAATTTCTAAATGGAAATCCAAAGGAATCAGTGGGAGTAAAAGTAGATCTCAAAATGTTCACGACAAATAAGAAAATATTGAACCTAAAGAGGTACAACAAGGAACGAAGAGAATTAAAAAATATTGTGGAATCTCACGTTCCTTATGTAAACATAGAACTCACAGTTCTAGTAGAACACTCCTTGAGCTTGATAGATTGTGACATCTTATAAACTCATAAGTCATTCAAGTTGATCATAGAGAAGAGTCAACAACCTACCTAGAAACTATTGAGGGATTAGAATCTGAGAAATGGCTTAAGGCCATAAGATCAATGATGGACTCCATGTAAACCAACAAGGTATGACCTTGGTGGATCTACTTGAAGGGGTAAAACCCATTGGGTGCATTTGGGTCTCTATAAGAATGCCAACATGGAAGGGTAAATTGAGTGCAAAAATTTTCAAACTACTTTAAGGTGTGGAATGTGATGAAGTCTTTCGTCAGTTTCCAAGGTTAAATCCATCTAGATCATGCTTTCTATTGCAGCTTAGTATGACTATGAGATTTGGCATATGGATGTTAAAACTGCATTCCATAATTGGAATAATTAAGAGTATGTGCACGTGACACAACCTAATGGTTTTATGTATTCATTAATGCAAATAAATTCTATAAGCTACAAAGGTCAATCTGAGGATTGAAGCAAGCATCTAAAGGTTGGAATCTTTGATTTGATAAGACATTCAAAGGGTTTGACTTGACTCAAAATGAAGATGGAATATGTGATTACAAAATATTTAGTGGGAGCACATTAATATTCCACATAATGATGCCGAATAACGTCCTTATCCTATAAAAACATGGAAAAAAAAGTACCTTCTATATGAAGGGTTTAGGTGAAGCAACCAATGTGATACAGATTGAGGTCTATAGAGATAGATCTCGAAAGCTTCTTGACCTAAGTAAAAGCACATACATTGGTAAGATGTTGAAGGGTTCAGCATGCAAGACTCAATGAGAGAAAACTTGTCCGTGCTCCATGGAGTTAGTCTTTCAAGAGCCTAGTGTCCTAGTTATTATGAAGAATAGGGACACATGGATAGATGCCATTAGATCTATCTTGAATGAAATGCTATCTACTTATCCCGCTATGTTGTATTTATTGGACATGATGAGAATATATCTAGTAATCTCGTATGTATTGGACATGATGAGAGGATATCCAGTCATCTCATTTGCATTTGACATGATGAGAAGACATATATATACCTACCTAGCAATCTTGTATGTATATTGGACATGACGAGAGGGTATATGTGAGATACTAGTGACAGACACTCAACTACCATAATGAACATCCTTAGGTGCTTGTGAATCACTTAAAGGATTGGTTCCTTAGCTATGGTAAGAAGGAAGAGTTGGATGTAAAGTGTTACACACATGCAAGCTTCTAAACTGACAAAATAATCACAATCTAAATTTATGTTTGACAATAAGAAAAAACTATAAGCTAGAAAGTATTCTGAGATAATGTGAAATGAAACTATTAACGCACATCTGTCCATATAAAAAACCATTTCTATCTATTTCTTACACATTTGACACTAGATTACCTTTATTTATGATACTAAACCAAACGAACAAAAAATATGATTTTCTTTTTAGAAGAATCATAAAAGTCATGTTGTTCAAATCTACAAAAGAAGCCAAGTATCTCTGTGTTATGAGAACAATATATGATATTGTATAGATCAATAAGTTCATATGGGTGAACTTATGTGAGGTTCCAAACCATTGATGTCATAGTAGAAATACGGATGGCAACAATGGAGCTATTGGTTGGGCTGGGAATCTGAGATAGCATACAATGACACTTCCATCTCATACGAGTAGTCGTATATCAAAGAGATGAGAAAATTGCAAAATATTGAATTAAAGAAAATTTTTCTAAACCCACTACAAAGAACTTATGCAGCAGAAGCATGATGATCATGTTAGGTCACATGGGATGAGATCTGTGGATGATTGGCTCTGAGTTCAAGTGGGAGTCTGTTGGTATATATGCCCAAAGAGCCAATCATATGATGATTGGGATGAGGCATTAGATACATGATTTGATAAATTAATAATCAAAGGCAAGCTTCCAATTTATTATGTTTCATTCAGTTATGAGATAGTGATGGAACACTATAAATGTCTAGAAAATAATATTACTCAATGATGTATCTCTTCAAGTATTAGCCTTGTCAAAATAGATCTTACGGATGTTAAGAGTACATATACTTATTCTCATTATGTCCATGATCGGTTGTTATTATGGAAGGTTGATCGAAAATAATAACACATAAGAGTAGGATGTGGGTTGGTTGATGACGCAATCTTGTGAGTCATGATACAGCTATATCAAGCCAAGCACACAGATACAAGTTAGAAAATAGTGTATCAGACAGACCCACCATGAGACTGACACATGGGAACCATCATTATGAAAGTCATAGAGTTCTCTTACAGTGACGGTGGTGGTTGTAGTTCATAGACCTGAAATCACTGCACTCACTATATATTGTTGGGTACACTTTGACATCATCAAACACACTCCTAAAACATGGGTTGTTATAACGGTGATGATTGGGTGATTTTGACATATTGGGATCAACTGTAAGTGATAGATATGGGATTTTCCCTCTGATAGGAGTATGATATCCAAGGCCTCTTGATTAGCGAGACTGAGAAAAGTATGGCCATATGCATGTGAGTCAATATGTAATATTGAGCTTATACATATCTCATGTAGTCTGGTCTGGTTCAAGGAACAAGATTGAATAATAATGAGTATGACTACTCCATGCCTCTAGTTCAATATGGATATCAGTGACAAAGGAACTATACAAACATTGTAACACCATATGCAGATTGCAGGTTGAAGTTGCTCCTCAACTTTCCATTTCACTTGGGTAGCAATGATGTGTGACTAGGCACCACTCTTTGCTTGTGATATCATAAGTTAGTTATGGACGTTCACGGCCAACGTTATATGGGACCTATAGGGTCACACACATAGGAACTCATCTAGAAGAGGATTTTGATCATGAATGATAATTTAATTAAGTGCTAAAGTGTTTAAGTACTCAATTCACATAACAAATTGACAGATTGGCTGACTGAACTGCCGAATGACCATCTCACTTGGTGAGATGGCCGTCTGGGCAGCCAGACGGCCATCTCAAGTGTTGATATGACTGTTTGGATTGTCAGGAAGATCAAAAAATGAATTGGCTTAGTTCTTCCCTATGAATCGGTCGGTTCAAGCTCTTCAACCAATCGACTCGACTCAAACTCACTAGATGGCCTTCTGGTTGAGTGTGATGGGCGTCTCACTTGTATGAGATGACCCAGTTGGGATGTATGAAGGTTCTGGAGTTTTCCCAAACTTATTTTGGTTGCACATACTTGGGGTGCATTTAAATTAATGTATGACATTAATTAGAAAATGATTTTCCAATTCATATGACTGGGAAAGCACAAAACAACCATCTCACTTAGTGAGGCGATGGTCTTGCATCCCAGATGGCCATTTCACTTAGAAAAATGATCGTCTCGCGTGTGAGATGATATTATCACTTGGAGATATGATCGTATCGCCACACGTAGGTTGTGAAACTTTTAGAAAAGTTGTGAAAATTTAAGATCTACTTGTTCTTTCCACTCCTGCTTTAGTTTGGCATTGGCTGGGGATTGGGAACCCTGACCCTAACCTCTCCTATATATAGAGGGGTAGTGAGAGCTTCCCAGAATACAACTAATACACAGACAATTGAGAATCAGTTACTCTGACAATTTTTCTCCTCTCTGATTGTAGTAACCATGAGAGCCCAGGCAAGTCTGACCTGACTAGGGAGGGATAGCCACAGGAGAGAAATAAGTGAGGATCATTGTTTTGGGAGAGAATGTTGGTGATTAGTACACAAATGGGAGAGACAACTCCTTCCTATCCATTCCTATAGTATGAAAGGAGTTCTAGTTGGTCTGTGTGGGCTACTCTACAGGCGGGAGTCTATTGGCTGCTACTAGGAGGGCAATGTCAGGTCACAGTCTGTGGCGAGATCTGAGGAGCTGCTGTAGTAATTTTTTGAGTCTGATGTCCATGGAGGAGCAGTCAGACAAGTTTGAGTGCGACTAGGATGTGCACAACTATCGTGTAAGATAGAGTGCACATCTACATCGATGAGGATTATTGTTGGACTTGCTCCAGGACCAGGTACATCATTGTGAAACCATCTTTCCCATTGCATAGTTATGGACGCGGTCTGCTGGTTAATAGGAAATATGTCAGTAAAAGTTTTGTTTCTTCTACCTATCAAATGTTGTATTTTCCTACACATTTCCCCTTTTTCCACCCCATACACATCTCACCTTTCTTCGTTTATGTGGATTGAGAAGACAATTTGCAAATCCATAGCTCATGTAAAACCTTTATCAAGTACCTACGAGGAGGAAGATGAAATGGTCCCCAATCATGTTTTTTGGTCTGGAGGGGTTATCTTAGCAACCCAAGTCATATTGCTCTAGGGTGCTTTCTTAAAAGGGTAGCAATTAGAATAATGACCAATTTTATTGCAATAGTTGCATGTGCCAATAATCTTGGAACTAGAGGATTCTCCATGGAAGATTGGAGGTCCATAACCTTTATCGTTCCTTTGACTACCGTCATACCCTAAACAATGTCTACCAATTTTCTTAGTAGTATGGTGTAGGATATCATTAAGATTCTTTTTACCAACTAAGTATCTTTGCAAAGAAGATCTCAACCTATGATTATCATGCATAACAGAATTAATATTAGAAGACAAATGATTGATATTATCTCTAGCATGCAAAAGATCATTTTCTAAGCAAAGAGCATTGGTCATTAAGAATCTCTATCAATATGAGGAGAAAAAGCATTATTCTCTCTACTAGTAGAACTAGAACAAGATTCAAAAACATTGATTTTAGAAAGGAAGGAATCATTCTCATTTTCAAACATAGAAATCTTATAAAGATAGATCCTATTTTCATATTCTCAACCTTGAAAAGCCAAGACTTTGTTCTTGTTTCCAGATTTAAAAACTTTAATATAAAGCATGAGAGAATTCATAATATTAGTATTCTCTACATTAGAACTAGGTAAAAGAGGTTGAGCTTCTAGAAATCTAATCTCATCAAGAACTAGCATTTTCAAGCTTAAGAGCATCTACTTGACTAAGACAAGCATTTTTATCATCAAACAAGAAAATATTAACATGTTCAAGATCATCTATTTCTAAATGCAAATTATCAAAAATTCTAGCAAGATTTTTCCTTTTCTTTTTCGAAGACTTAAGAGAGGCATGAGTAGCATTAATGTTAGCAATTAAAGGTTTTTAATCTAAATAGTTTAGATTTACCTAATTTGAGTCTTCATTTGTTGAATCCATGAGATCAAAATGGCATTCTCCTTCATCACTAGAGCTTAATCTAGATCTACCACTTGATTCTTCACTTGAGCTTGAGTTGGAGTCACTTGAACTTGAGTTGGAGGAGTCACTTGAGCTTTTGTACCATTTCTCCTTGTTCTTATACTTTTGTTCTCTTTTCTTGTGACGATGGTTCTTTATGACTTGTGGGCAATCTTTCCTGAAATGACCCTTCTTACCACACTTGAGGCACCAGATGGTGGAGGAAGATTTGCTTTTATAGAATCTACCCTTTGAGTACATGGCATCTTCTTCAAGATGAGAGAATGGAGAGGCTTGACTCACAACAACTTCAATTTGAGCCTTGATTTCAGCATTCTTCATTCTCTTTAGCTCTTTCTCCTCTTGTCTTTCAACTTCTTCTCCCTTGTCAGGTGTGACTTCATGGGCTTGTAAATTTCCAATGAGCTCTTTAATGGGGATAATAACATTAAGAGACCTTACTTCTTCAATGGAAGTCACTTTGAGTTCCCATCTCTTGGGGAGAGTTTTAAGGATCTTAGAGTTAATCTCTCCTCTACTCATAGGATGACCTAGGATGACAAGGCTATTTACAATTGTGTTGAGTCTTGAGTACATGTTGGCAATCTTCTCTTCCTTTCCCATCTTGAAGTTCTCAAGCATCCCTTTGAGCATGTAGACTTTTCTTTCCTTCACTTGAGTTGTCCCCTCATAAGTGAAGCACCGCTTTCTCCATACCTCATAGGCCATCTCACAAGAGGAAATCTGATTGAACTCGATGGGGTTCATGGTCGCATAGAGGATGTTGATTGCTCTTGCATTCAAGGTGGCTTTCTTCATGGTGGCTTCATCCCATTCTTCTATCTTGGTGTATGGTATCTTGTATGAATGGTTCCTCATTTGCCATAGCTCAAGAATTTTTTCTTGGATGTGGAATTGAATCCTTCTCTTCCAATAGAGGAACTTACTCCCATCAAAGATTTGAAGGTCGATAAAGTATCTCCCATCTTGGTAATCACCCATCTTATCCTACTTATGGAATGTATGCTTGGAGAAGACCCACTTTGATACCATTTATTGGATCCTAGGATGGGTGATTGGATGTTCTGGAGGGGGGTGAATAGAGCCGAATGCACTTATACAAAATTCATTAGACCTTCAAGATATATCACAAGATAAGGTTACTAAATAGGAAATTTGAGTGCAATGAAAACATACATAGAAAGGGAGAGAGAAATTGAACAAGCACCAAATGACAAGCTATGTAGAGTGGTTTCATACTTCAAATTAGAAGTATGTCAGTCCACTACCTAGAGAGGTCAACCTCTAGGATTTCTAAGTGTGTCTCCCTCTATATATTCACTTATAAGAGTTACAAACACATGGCCATCCTTTTTCGAGACAAGGATACCCATCCACCCTTTAAGGACCAAGGGAGATAACAACTAAGCAAAGGACTTACCCACCAAGACCAAGAGTCTTCTACCTCTCAAAGGACTTACCCACTTTTCAAGAAGTCTTCAGCCTTCTCTAAGGACTTACCCACTCTTGCATAAGTCTTCAGCCTTGCAGGAATTACCACTCTTTCTTGGATCTTCCGCTTTGACATCTCCTTCACTCAGAGAAGTTTTCTCTCAAGGACTTACCCACTTGAGAAAGGAGTCTTCTACCTTCTTTATGGTCTTACCCACACTTACTCCAAGTCTTCAGCCTTGAATCTTCTTCTTCAACAATTCAATGGTGGAAGAGAGAAATTTGAGGTGGAGGAAGTGAGAGCCTCACAATATATACAAATGGAACTAGCTCTCTTATAGATTTCCTACTCACTCTAACAAATGTAGCAAGTGATCAATCTTAGAGTGAAATAGGAGGTTGTAGGGTGCACTCAACTATGGACTAGGAACCTCATGCAGTGTTTTGCATTTAATGCTCCACTTTAGAATGAAGCCCAGGTGTCCTATTTATAGTTGGGGATGCCTCTTAGCCTTTAGGAACACTAAAGAATGTAAACTAGCAGTTTTTTGGCTTAAAATAGATATATTTTCGATTCTTGCAACTCTAAAATGGCTAGAAACACTTTTCTTCACTTTTCCATACTGTGGTATCGGTCAAGTTCAATAAAGATAACTTGACCGATCCCACTATGCGACAAGGTCAATTTAAGACATTGGTCGAGTTTCTCCTGGGGTAACTTGACCAACCGATCCACTTAAATTAGTTTTGGTCTATAGAGGAATTGGTTGAGTTCTATGAAATGGAAACTCGACCGATCAAAAGTCATTTTCAAAATCAAATAAGGATCGGTCAAGTTTGCAACTTGACTAATGAACAACTTGATGTGAATTCTGGAAAATGGCTTTTGAGTTCCTAAATATTTGACTTAAGTGCTTCTAATTTTTTAAATCTTTATTATAAGTCATAAAATCATTACAAGTGATTTACAACATCATTCTTAAGGATTTACATCATATTCCACAAAAGTGCACTTGCATTGATTTTGACTTATCTTTTCTCCAATTTGAGATGTGCAAGTTAGGGCATTTGGAGTGTGTTTATACCTAATCTAAAATCACTCAAGTATAAGTATTAGACACAAATAAGTGGTTTGGTTAGTCATCATTAAAACAAGGGTTTCGTCAATTTAGAACTTGAGTCAACATTGAACTTGAGGCAACACATTGGACCATGAGAGAGACAAAAAGTGGGTGATTTCTCTATATGACAATTATGGTACATAACATACCACAAGATGTTTGTCAACTTGTCCAATCCTGAACCCTAGTTCCAAGTCAATGTTCTTGTTCACCTAATATAGATTTTTATATACAAACCATAATTAGTATTCATATTATAATCCCTAAATTACTACTCTGATCATACTCAGATTTATGTTATGAAATATTTTTTGTTTGATAGAGGATACTTTTTAGATTCCACTGAGTGTTTATACCTAACTTATCCATAATCAGGGTATTATTTATGAATGACTAAAGTTAGCATTATTTAATGAAATTTTCAACAACTACATAATTACCAAAATCCCTATATAACCTCGTGTCATAGTCCAAATCTTATGAGTGTGACAAGGCATTATTTTTCAAAGGTTATGCAAAAAAGTCACAGTTAATATCAAATTATCTGTGAAATTATGAGACTACCCTTATCGAGAAAAAGGAAAAGAAAATATGAGTGAGGGGCAAAGATGACAAAGCATAAAGGGGAATCATCTTCCTATCTCAGTACTACCATGGCTGCAACCAGCTTGCTAGCACTCCAAGGGGTGGAATTGGGCAAACTAGGATGGCTCACTCTTGCACAAAAACAACTTGCGTAAAGAATGAGGGCATCAGAATATACTGTGATTTCAGGTCAATTTGGTGGAAGGAAAAGAGGAGCTCTGTCAGTGAGGGATTTTGCATGCTAGAGAAAAATGGATAGGCAACAACAACAGAAGGATTTTGGGGAGAAATTGATGCATGAATAAGAATCTACAAAGTGTGGCAGACGCAAAAGTGTGTCTAGGTATTTATAGGGTGTTTTGTTTGGGCTTATAGAAGTGGTAGCCTAGAGTGACTTGAAAGGGAATTTGAGTGATTCTAGAATGAAGAAATTCATGGCTAGATTCGATGGTAGTTAGATGCAAAATCAAAAATGAAACTTTTAGTGAAAGAATCTTGCAAGAGGTGTACTAAAGAGAAAGAAGTCTCTCACTAAAAAAACCCTAATTTGTGCAGGTCTAAAACCACGGGGAATTTGGGGAGGATGACCACCCTCCAACCCGCCAATATCATGGACCCAGACCCCTGGGGCATCCCAATTGTCTACATGTTTGTCCCGTGTGGATAATAAAAGAGGAAGGAGAGTAAATTTCAATGTCATGCATAAGTGATGCATGGGTTTTGAGTCACTTTTATAGGCTTATTTTATATCTGTTTTATGCATGTATTTGTCATTTTCTTTATTATATTTGCATAGTTCACTATAGTTGGCCCTTAAACTCTTTTTGCATCAAATTATACTTCTTTTATCATATTTATATGATTTTATATAATCCCCGGACTTATACACATGTTTCGGCACTTTTTCAGGCACTTTTGCATTGTCCGGAGTCGATAGTATCGACATTTCATCAAAAAGCAACCCCAAAACGCGATCTTGGAAGGAATAACCTGTCCCATGGTCGATACCATCGACCTTGGGGTCGATACTATCGACAGCGTCGGGATCTGGCGATTTTCAGCACTAAAACGGAGCGTTTTAATCTGACGGTTGAGCTTTTTCGGAGCCGTAAAGTGGTCCTATGACCTAAGAAGAGCACGGACGGCCCGAGGGGGAGAGGACATTGTGTTGCACAACATCCAAGAAGGAGAGAGAGAGATAGGAGACGAGAGACGAAGGTCGTCAACCGAGCGATCCGGGCACCTCCGACGGGCAATTTTGCTGTCGGAAGACTGCAAAACGCACGTTTCTCGAGGAAGATCTCCAGGAACACCTTTGTATCAGGGGTTACACAAGTTTGCTCCATGTTTCCCATGTTTTTCTTCTCTACTCCTCTGACTTTCATTGATATGACCATGCGGGGCTAATCCCCTTTGTCTTTAGGACCGGGAGTAGCCCGGGGATTCATTGTATGACAATTTTATAATAGTAATTCATATTTTATCTCTTAAATCCATGGTATAGTTTCGTTTTCCCCATATATTGTTATGATTGATCACCATAATAATAACCTAATGCCCTTAATCACTTTGAAAGAAGAATTAACGGCTGAAAAGAGACGAAATCTACATTAATCGATAAATCCCTTGACCAAGGTGGTGTAAAATTAATGGTGGATACTGAGAGATCGTTCATAATGCACCGAGTTAGGGTATAGGTTACTACGACGGTGGAACCGACCTAGACTTAGGTAGTGAATTGCACCACGACAGTGGGCAATTCTATTTTCAGGCCACTACTCGGAAAGAGAGATAAAATTGAGGCATTATATAAAATTTAATACAATGAAAACCTGCGGTGAAACTGCAATCCTAAAGATACCTTTTGAATTGATTAAACCAACATTTAATCAATTGCTTCTTTTGTTTTGTTTTTATTTTTCTTTTAGTTTTAACAACAACTCTCAACTTGTTAATCGGCTTAGCTGATCGCGACTAGTTAGTAGGAGTCACCAACAATTCTGAGTATCCTCGTGTTCGACTCGGGCCTCACAAGGCCTGTACTACTCGACGCGTTCACTTGCGTTTATACGCATAGTAAAATTGCGTCAATAAGTCATAAACTTTAGAAAATGGAGAAAAATATCAATCATTTACTTAATGTTTAAATACGTTTCTTTCCAAATTCACTTGAGGTCCCAAACAAATTTTAAATTATATCAAATTTTGTGACTAGAGTAGTTAGGATATGTAGAATACATTTTGGCATCGGTTTTTACTTTAGAAGACATTTAGTATTTTATGTAATACTTTTTAGATCATATCATATATTTTATTTCCTTCACGATTTTGAGGCATCTAGGAAAACTCAAGTGACGTGAAGCTTGGCCTACAAGAAAACATAAACATGAGGAGTATGACTTTGCCATTCATTTTCTCTTTTGAGATTGTTTTATTATTTTATTTACTAATTTGGTTTTAAGTTATATTCTCTCTCCTAAATGAAAATAGGATAGATTATATTGTCCAATTAATGTAGAAATTCATGCATAGACTAATTTTGGTATGTGTTATCCAAATTTGGGATATGCTTCCAGTTTTGAAGACTTTTCATAATTTATTTAATATTTTTAGCCTTTTTCATATTTTCTTCTCTAGATTAAATTTAGATAATTATTATTATTCAAAAATGTAAAACTCTGCACCAAGGAACACGTCTATACCATTATATTTAGGTTTTGGAATTTCCTTTTGTGAGTTATATTACCATTATGGTTTAGGTAATATATCTACATATATATTTTGATAATCTTCAATTAGAGTTTCATTAATTTCACATTTTTACGAAAAGAGCTATATTTTATTATTATGAATAAATTCCACATTTTACTTTTTCAACATATTCATCCCAGTAATTCCACATAATTTAGGTGATTGTACATGAAAAATCCATTTTTTATTCTAATACATATATCAAGCACATTTTCCTCTTATTTTTCGATTATGTGACTAATGTCAGCAAAGAAAATGCATGTAACAAATTTCATGAACTTACCTACATGTTAGCACATATTTAATTTATTATATAAATATGTGATTTGATTATAGTACCTCATGATATGTTATATGTATTAACATTATTCATTAAGGTATAACTTTATCCTTGTTTGGTCAAATTTAATGAACCAATCTCATAAGCCTTCTAATTATGGAATAGGTTAAGATTATAGGTTTTGGTTTGTTACAACACTACACCCCTTAAAAGGATTTTGACCTTGAAATCTAATCCTCAATACATTATCAACCGCCTACCCTCCACCTGGATTAACCTAAAATTCAAACATCTCAATAGGTACAAAGAATAGTCAACCCAAAACTTATGTTCTTCATCAATTTCATCATCAAAGGTATCATTCAATGTAGAAGCATATATTTAAAGTCTAACTAAGAGATTTTGGTTACCTTCAACATGATCTTCTTCATAAAGTTTTTGGCCATCCAAAGCAAAGACTCTTCTAACATGGCTCCCAACATGTCTTTTTTCATTATTATTGCCATTATTTTGAGGAGGTGTTTGAGGTTGTTATTGTTGAGCCTGTGAATGACCATCACAAAGTTGGGGGCATATAGGTTGGATATGACCATGCTCATTTCAATGATGGCATACAACCTAAAACTTAGGTTGAGGTCTTGAGCGATTTCCTACTGTTGGTATGTATGCCCAAAGAGCCAATCATATGATGATTGTCATGGCATAATTTATAAATAATTTGATTATTAATAAAGGAAAGCTTCCAATTTATTCTATTTAGTTAGTTTTGAGATAACGAAATAACATAATAAATGTCTAGAGAATGATATTACTCAATGACATATGTCTTCATGTTAAGGGTGTAAAGAATGAGATTATACGGATGTTAAGAGTATATGCATTCTTGTTATGTCCCTGATCAGTTGTTATTTGTGGAAGGTAAATAGAAAACAATAACACATAAGATCAAAGTGAGTTAATTTGTGATAGAATCTCATTGATCATGATATGGCGATATCAAACCAAGCACTTAGATACATGTTAGAGAATAATGAATCAAGTAGATCCACCATAAGTGTGATACATGGAAGCCTTAATTAGGTAGGTCAGAATCATGTCTTGTAGTGATGGTGTTGTTTGTCATTCTTAGACCTACAGTCACTGCACTCATCACATGTCGTTCGGTATGCTTTGACATCATCAAATGCAATCTTGAAACATGGGTTGTTATAAAGGTCATGATTGGGTGGCTGTGACACATGGGGACTGATTGTAAGTGACAGAGATGGGGTTTGTCCCTACTATGGGAGTATGATAGGCCACTTGAGAAATACATGGCCATGTACATGTAGTCGATATATGATATTGAGCTAACATATATATCATATAGTATACTATAGCAAGAGACATAAATTGAATGTTGAAGAGGATGAAAGATCCATGCCTCGAGTTCAATTTGGATATTAGTGACAAAGGAACTATACAAACAATGTAACACCATACACATATTATAGTTTGAAATTTTCTCCAACTTTCCATTTACATGGGCAACAATGATGTGTGACTAGGCATTGTTCATCGCTTGTGATGTCATAAGTTGTTATGAATATTCACTACCAACATAATATGGGATCTATAGGGTCACACACATAGGAACTCATCTAGAAGAGGAGTTTAATCTTGAATGATGATTGAATTGATTACTAAAGTGTTTAGATACTCAATTTAAATAACAAATTAGCTGACTTGACTGCAAAATGATCAGTTTAAGTGTTGAGATTGCCATTTGGAGTGTCAGGTTGATTAGAACTGAATTCACTGAGTTTTGCCTGAACTAGGAAGTGAAAAAACCATTTCACTTATGCAAGATAACCATCTCATGGTCGAGATAACCATTTTTCTTTTGCGAGACGACCATCTCGTGGTTGTGAGATGGCCATCTCCCAAGAGTGAGATTACCGGTTCATGGATAAATTTGATTACATCAAGGATTAGTGCTGACATCATATGAATCAGTAATTGGATTTGAATTGGCATTTAATGTGTCATGGGGAAACATCATGAAATGACCATATCGTGTGTGAGATGACCGTGTCGGTTATGAGAGTACCATTTTGGGTGATTCAGGCTTCAAAATTTCCCAAATTGTTGTAAAAATTCAAGATCTTTTGGTCCCTTCTACTTTGGCATAGACTGGGAACCCTGACCCTGGCCTCTACTATAAATATAGGGGTATTGGGGGCTTCCTTGGGCATAACACAGACAATTGAGAATTAGTTTCTCTGGAAACTTTTATCCTCTCTAGTTGTGGTAACCAAGAGATCCCAAGCATGTCCTACCCGACTCGAGAGGGATAACAACTGATAGAAATAAGTAAAAATTATTTTTTTGGGAGAGAAGTTTGGTGACTAGTACACCAATGGGAAGGATAACTTCTTCCTATCCATTCTAGCCAATGACATAAGTTCTACTTGGTCTGTGTGGACTTCTCTAGATGTGATGTGTCCTTTTCCCATTGCTTTGGAGGACAGAGCCAGCCAACAGTCTGTGATGAGAGGAGTTGTTGCAGATGATGATGTTTGAGTCTACTATCTGTGGAGGAGCGGTTAGACGAGTCTTTGTGCAACCAAGAGCTACACAGACACCGTCTAAGATAGACTGTGCATCTACAACGACGATGATTATCGTTGGACTTGATCTGGGACCAGGTATAACTTTGTAAAACCATCCTTTCCGATGCATAGTTATTGACATGATCTATTGGTTAATGGGAAATATGTTAGTAAAAAATTTGTTTCCGCTACTTAGCTGATGTCGTATTTCCCTATAGTGGTATCATAGTCACGTCAATTAATTATGCTTTGGGATAATCGATATGATCAGATTTTTGGTTTTATTATGTTTATTTATTGCATGAGATGTGAATATTTAAGCTGGTTGGTGTGCACGTCCAACTAATCACCACATAAGAACTCAAAGGAATGTATATATACATATATATATGGAAATTACACATGTTGCCCTAAAATATAGTTTGGATGGTGGATGTGTAGCATGGTTATGGCCAATAACCCCTATTATCTATGTGTGGTTATGTGGTTGGTTTATCCTATTTATCTTGGTCTACTAATGAAGCCTCTGCCTTATCTTCCCAATGTAAAAGTATTATTCTCCTCTACCTTTTCTCCCCTTGAATGTAACTTGAGGCTTCTCAATAATTATGTAAAAGTAGGATAGTTTACTTTCTTGTTTTTACAAAGAAGAAAGACACCAACCGACTGCACAGAGGAGCCTAGCCAACCGACTGGAGGGTCTAAGCTGACCACCCAATGGGGCCGAGACGAACGTTTGGTGGGGCCAAGACAACCGTCTAGTGGGGTTGAGACGAATGGCTAGCAAGCCTACCAGGATCCTGAAGGACCAGACAAGATGACCCTTTGGAGGAGAAAAATGATCGACTACAGGATGACCAACTGGTCGTTTAGAGGATCCAGACGACTGGATGGAGGAGGCCAACCGACCAGCCAAGAGGCAATCTGACAAAGTTTAAAGGTTGAACTAGTCAACCCAGATTGGCAAGCATGGATCTTCATCAACAACATTTTTCTACATATGATGTATACCTAGATTGTGGTATCAGTCACAAAGGAACTATAAAAACACTATAACACCATACATAGATTGTAGGTTGAAGTTGTTCTCCAGCTTTCCATTTACTTGGGTAGCAATGATGTTTGACTAGGCACCTCTCATTGCTTGTGATGTTATAAGTTGTTATGGCATTCACTGCCAACATAATATGGGACCTATAAGGTCACCCACATAGAGACTCATTTAGAAGAGGATTTTAATCTTGAATGATGATTGAGTTGATTACTAAAGTATTTTGGTACTCGATTCATGCAACAGATCAACTAACTACACTACCAAATGATAAGTTCAAGTGTTGAGACTAATGTTTGGAGTGTCAGGTTGATTAGAACTGATTAGAACTGAATCAGCTGAGTTTTTCCTGAACTGGGAAGCTAGATGACCATTTCAGTTATGCAAGACGACCATCTCATGAACGAGATGACTATTTCACTTTTGTGAGATGATCATCTGGTGGTTATGAGACAACCATCTCACGAGAGAGAGATGAATGGTTTATGGAGAAATTCAATTACATCAAGGATTAGTGTTGATGTCATGTTGAGCACTAAATTGGATTCAAATTGGCAATTCATGTGCGATTCAGAAACATCTCAAAATGACCGTCTCACATGTGAGATGACCATCTTAGTTACAAGTCAACAATTTCTATTATGATAGGCTGTGAAATTTCTAGACATGTTGCAAACATTCAAGATCTTTCAATCTCTTCCACTCCCACATAGACTGGGAACCTTGACCCTAGCCTCTACTATAAATAGAGGGACTATGGGATTCCCATAGCACAAGATAGATAATTGAGAATCAATTGCTCTGAAAATTGTTATCCTCTCTGGTTGTGGTAACCAAGAGATCCCAAGAAAGTCCTACCTGACTTGGAAGGGATAGCAAGGAAGAGAAACAACTAAAAATCATGATTGTGGGAGAGAAGGTTGGTGACTAGTAGACCAATGGGAGGGACAACTCCTTCTTGTCTGTTGTAGTAGAACGACATGACTTCTAGTTGGTCTGTGTAGACTTCTCTAGAGGTGAGGTGGCATTTGTCGATCTCTAAGGAGGATGACATTGGCCAACCATCTGTGACGAGAGGAATCGGTCTAGATGACGATGTTTGAGTCTGTTGTCTGTGGAGGAGCGGTCAGATGAGTCCCAGTGCAACCAGGGGTTGCACAGACACCGTACAAGATAGAGTTCACATCTACATCGATGAGGATTGCTGCTAGACTTGTTCCAGGACCAGGTATATATTCGTGAAAACCCTCCTTTCCATTGCATAGTTATTGGCACGATCAGCTGGTTCATGGGAAATATGTCGGTAAAATTTTCATTTCTGCTACCTATCAGACGTTGTATTTCCCTACACCCACATGAGAACACTTCCCAGGAGGATGATAACCCTGACATATAGGACATTTGTCCCTCCTCTTATCATCACCTAGGGACTTTCTCTTCTAGTTATCATCCTTAGGTTGATATCGTGGATGAGATTCAATAGCTAAAGCTTTATCAACCATCTGTTGTAAAGTTAGGAGAAGCTGTGGGACAAGAGCATGACCCACATGGTAGTTGAGTCCTTGCAAAACATATGAGCCCTATGATCCTTACTCAACCCACTAGCATAACGCTCAAGCAGTAGGAATTTTTTCCCATTTGAAGAAACACACAGAGAACCTTGCTTCAAACTATATAATTATGCATCCTTCTTCCTAAGAGAAACAATGCAAATGTATTTCTCATGAAAGAGTGCCAAGAATGGTTCCTAAGGAAAAGAGGAAGCGTCATGAGTTTGAGCTATCCCATTCTACCAGACACAAGTTGGTCCATGTAAGAGGCAAACCAGCCCTTTTGATGGGAAGGGCATTCATATTGATGCATTGTATATTTGTCATTTTCACATGCTATTTATTACTTATTTTTGGCACTTATTGTTTATTTTCATATTAATTTATGCATGACTTATTAAAATTATCCCATGTGAC
This sequence comes from Alisma plantago-aquatica, assembly GCA_963693085.1. Classification (NCBI taxonomy): domain Eukaryota; kingdom Viridiplantae; phylum Streptophyta; class Magnoliopsida; order Alismatales; family Alismataceae; genus Alisma; species Alisma plantago-aquatica. The sequence continues at coordinate 875,114,140 of OY856412.1, read as the reverse complement.
TCAATTGCATCAAATAAATTTAATTTTAGTATTTTCAAATGATTTAATATATTTTGAGAGATTATTTTCAAATTTTGTGAATTTTAGGTAATTTTATAAATGAAATCTACACAGCTCGGTACTACTGACTTCACTATCATTGCAACTGACACTTTCTTAGAGGTGAAAAGAAAGAGATCGAGAAATTTCAGTACTACCGACTCTCAGCTCAGTAGTACCGATAAAGTCATAGGTGGTCTCAACTTATTGATGTAGTAGGTAATACCGACATCCTGTCAGTAGTATCGACATGACAGGATCAGGCATATTTGAAAATCAAGTCAAATCTGATGGTTAACAAATTTTGATGCCCTAAGTCAATTCTATGACTTAAGGGGGATTTTGTCCAGACCTAATCATCACATTCTATTCCATTGAACGATAACCAAGGCACGGGAGAGGAGAAAGAGGAGGAGAATTGCACGTTCGAAAGGTTCCGGGCACATTCAATGGGTAGAATTTGCAGCTTGCGGAAATGTTCATTGGTGTAGAGCATCCTACTCACATTTATCTAAGGGGTTCATCAATTTTTCTATGTTCTCCACATTTTTCTTTCTTCCTAGCATTTTTTGTTAATGGAAACAATGAGGGGCTAATCCTCGTATTCTCTAGGACCTGGGAGTAGTCTTTTATACACTGTATATGGATCTTTTGCATTAGTATTTTGTTTTCTCCTTATTTTGGGCATGTTGCTATGAAATCGTGTCAAATTATCAATGTTGCGCACCTTAGATGACAATTTAGATCCTTGATAGCTTCTAGAGGAGGGTTAAGGATTGGAAATCCATTGTAACACACTTTTGATACCGTGTTTCGAGAGAAGGCTACAAGCATGGAGGGAATAACCCAGATTAGTTTGTTAAAGCACCTATCTAATAACACAATTGCTATGATACTAGGATTAGCATTAGGATAGGTACTGGATTATGCTGTGAGAGCAAGTGATTCCAGCTACAAGTCTCTTTATCCAGGATTAGGAAAAACATATATTAATCTTGGGGTAAAATTGTAGTGTCGACTATGGTGAAACCACAGTCCTAGGGAATTCCTTCTCATTGTGATCACAAATAAGTAAATTAGTTCATTTTCTTGCATTTAGTTTAATAACTCTCAAATCAAAGCTTTCTTCAGCCTAGCTGATTGAAAGCAGTTAGTATTAGTTTCTTGAATTATGATATTTGGGCCTCATTGGCCTGTATTACTTCGACGCATACACTTGCATTTTACACGTACAATTTAGTCATGTCATGTTTTTGGCTCCGTTCTTGGGGAAATGGCAAATTCAACACTATGAGTGTTGTGATCTATGCCACAATTTTTTTATTTTATTTTTCATCTTTTCTTTATTTAAGAGCATAATTGAAATTTTTATCTAGTTCTCAATTCAATAGTATTTTGTGTTCTCACACAGTTGTCAAATTTTAGGCACTAGTGCATGGTTCAGACTAGGAAAAATGAATACATAGGATCAACTCCAACACCTAAAATTCCATCAACCTCAACAGAACAACCAGAACAAGCAAAGATGGGTGACGTAGAGGCTAAAGAGTAGATATTCTGGGAGAAAATAAAGGCATCATCTACAATAGCTCAGTTGGGCCCAATAAAAAGACAAGTTATTTATGTGGGTAGATACAAGATAAACCCTAGTTTGGTGGCATTGGTCAAGGGATAGGCTTTCAATGGTCACAGTACTGAGGACCCGATGATGCATAACAACAATTTTGTGGAAAGCTGCAACATGGTAAAAATTCACAGAGTGCCGATGACAGTCATTTACCTAAAGCTTTTCCCATCATCATTAGCAGACAATGATAAGTTTGGGTTCTATATCCTCAAACCTAAGTCAATAGAAACTTGGGGAAAATGATATACGCTTTCTTTAAGCGTTACTTTTCACCCCACAAGACGAACAAGTTGACCAAGAAGATAATCAATTTCAAGAAATATGCAGAGAGTTATACTCAGAAGCATGGGAGAGGTTTCAAAACATGTTGACAAATGTCCCTCATCATGGGATCAATATGTATGGATAGGCAAAAATCGTCTATTATGGGTTGCATTAGGTAGAAAGGACACTGCTTGACAGTGCAGGGATAGTATTCTTCCTCAACAAGCCTTCTAGATGCCATGAGATCCTAAATAACATGGCAAAGAATCAGTCTTAGGGTGAAGAGAGAGAATGCACAACATTAGTTAAAAGCATCAAAGAGTCCATATTTATTGCATAGTTGAATGAGAAGTTGGATATTCTCACGAGGAAGCTTGAGCAAAAATCCCACACTTCATTTGGAAGTGAAGATGAAGATTGCATGTTCGTGCAGAAACAATAAGAACAGGAGAGGGGCCCTAGCAGGATAGATTGCATAGAAGACATTCTAGGCAAGTTGGTCACTCAAAATGAAACCATTATTGGCAATACTAAGAGTGAGATGCAAAACCAAGGAGCACAGATCCACAACCTTGAATATCAACTTTTTGAACTGGTAGCAAAGGTGGGGTTCCTTGAAGAAGCCTAGTCAACATGGGGTCTCAACAAATATAGAGATGTCACATCATCAAGTGAAATATGTCTCTGTTGATAAGAAGGCGGAACAAGCTTCAATTGAGTTACCAAAGCAGCATACTCCAAATCATGAGTAGGCATGCGCGCCTAAAGTTCCATATCCCAATAGTTTATATGGATGGAAAGTGGTGTGCCCATGCATGCACCTCAGCAGACCCCATTCCAGAAAAGTTACCCACGCAAAAAGAGAAGGTGAAGGCTCTACCCTGTAGTGAGATAGTTACAGTTGATAAAGAAGCACCTACACCATAGAAACAACAGTCACCGGTCATTCCACCTGTGGTAGATAAGCCAATTTCTACTCCAAAAAGTTCCTGGACATATTTCAAAAGCTCCACATCAATTTGCTACTGGTGGAGGTGATAGAGAAAATTCTTTCTTATGGGAGATTTTTGAAAGATATCATCAACAAAAAGAAATGGATTAAAGACAAATATATTGTATAGGTTGATGAGGTGATGAGTGCACTAATTGAGGGGAAGCTTCCAAGTAAGAGAAAGGATCTAGGATGTTTCTACATTCCTTTTTCCATAGGTGGTAAACATTTCAATAAGGAACTATGTGATTTGGGAGTGAGCATTAATCTTTATGCCTTTTACCACATTCTAAAAGTTAGGATTGAAGGAACCAACAAGAATGGACATGGCAATCGAGTTGGCGGATGATTCTATTGTGAGGCCATACGGGATATGTGAGGACGTGTTGGTTAAGGTCAAAAAGTTTATCTATCTGGTTGACTTTGTGGTGATGGATATGAAGGAAATTAAAGGATCCAAGATATTGTTAGGGAGGTCGTTCCAACCTACAACCAATGTGATCACTACCATTGGTAGAGACTATTTGACACTTCGGATATACGATGATAGACTGGAGTTCAAACTATTAGATGAATCTTCACCACCATCCCATGACAACTCAAGTTGAGGAGGATCATTCATGTCGAGCCTAGGACCTTAAACAAGAGAGCTTCTTGGGAGGCAACCCGATTTCATTTTAGTCATTAACATTTTGTTAGGACTTATTGTTGTGTAATTTTCACACTTATTTTGTTAGATTTTGATTTGATGTAAGGAAGGTACCTTGATGTTTAGTTTGGCATGCACGCTGAGAAAAAGTCGATACTACTGACTCCTTACCGGGTAGAGGACTGTAAAGTCGATACTACTGACTGGTTATAGTAGGCTATAGAAAAATAAGTTTTGATACCACCGACCCACAAGTCAGTGGTACCAACTTTTGGAGCTTGAAAGATGATCTTGGATTCCACATTTTGGCATCATCGATATGCACATTGGTGGCACCAATGTCGAGGGAGAGAGATCAATTGGATTTGGTCCAAAAATGTAAAAGAGGACATTGCAGTAACAACTACCACCTGCACTGCCCATTTAAGCAACTGGCATACTCATTCCACCTCTAGGTTTGGATTTTTGACTATGAGGACATGGTCAAATTCTAGCTTAGGGGAGTTGGGTGTTGGAACGGATTTATTTTCCCTTTTAATTGTTTTTAGCCTTTATTTTTGTAATTTGTAAGATCCACAATGTATCTAGTATAATGTGGAGTTTAAATTTTGTTTGTTCCTAGAAATTATAATGTGTGCTTTCAAGTTTGCAATGGAAATTGAAAATATTTTTGTGGGCTTATTTGTGAGTACTTGAGTAATATCACCTAGAGGTAGTGTAAGGGCTAGTCAGCTTAAGGACATTTAATATGAATGGACATCTTAATTATTCATGAAATGTGGATGAATATGGGGTTTGAGCCTAAGTTGATCAAATAGTTAATGGGATCTTAAATGGAAATTTAAGAAAGAAACCCTAAGGTTACCATGTACATAGGTCATTAGAGAGGGATATATCATAAATTCATGAGAGGCATTGTCTCTTAATTATGTGATTCCATTCATCTTACGTTTATTTTGACCCACACCTTAACATGATCAATAGTCTGAATTATTTCCTGTTGTTTGCATTGCATGGCGTAGTAGGTAACATAATAGTTAGTTTGTTCTTATTGCATTTGTAACAAAATGAAAAATACATATATACATTCATGCCTATAAACAATTTTTGATTATATCATTTTAGTTGCATAAACAATTACATATAGATAATATGCATTCCATATCATTCATTTTCATATCATGTGAGTATCATTTTCCTTCAAACTTTGAGTGCAGGGATATACATCCATACCCTCAGAAAAATAGAAAGAAGAAGAAAAAAAATAGTGTTATGTTAGTAAAGCCCAAGCATAACGTTCTGTCATGCTAAAATAATGGGCCAATGAAAAAACAAAGAGGAAAAGAAAGTTTAAAAATGTTTTAAAGTTAAGAGGGAGAAAGGATGCCCTAAACTCTTCACAAAAACATGGAAACATTTACATGATGCATTCTTTTCTTTTAATTCATGTTTGTCAAATTGATAAATATTTTGATTCATGCATAGTTTCAACCAATAATATTAGGCATTAGAATTCATGCATTTTTCATTATCTTCACCATATAGGTTCATCATGTTTTATTTTTGCATAAATAATTTGAATTTACTCATGGTTCTTCATTTGCCACCCATTTCATACCATTCATTGCTCTTATCGGTAGGCTACTTAATTGATTATTCTCCTTATCCATTCTTATAAGGAGAACTACTTCCAAGTAGTTGGAAGTTAGGAAATAGCAATGTAGAATAGGGAATCACATAATGCACCAAGTGAATGATTAATTTGTTATGATTATAAATCCTTTCTTGATAGTGTTCATTGATCTAAGGGTGGACAAATTTAATGGTAATTTTTGGTTGCTTAAGAGCAGTTGACTGTTCAGTGGTTAGTGAAGGCTAGTTTGGGACCTCTAGGTGGGGATGGTTGAGAAATGAAATTCATAGTTTATGTCCTTTTGTTGACTTGTCTCAAACATATCTGAGGGTTTGTTGCTCGAGGATGAGCAACATTTAAGCTTAGGGGAGTTTGATGCACTGTATATTTGTCATTTTCATAGGCTATTTTTCTTTTTTTTTCTTTTATTATTCATTTTCATATTAATTTGTGCATGATTTATTAATATTAGCCTGTGTGACTCAATTGCATCAAATAAATGTAATTTTAATGTTTAGAATGGTTTAATATATTTTGAGAGCTTGTGTTCAGATTTTGTAAATTTTAATTAATTTTACAAAAAAATCTACAAAAGTCGGTACTACCGACTTCACTATCGGTGGTACCGACACTTGCTTAGAGGTGACAAGAAAGAGATTAAGAAAATTTGGTACAACTAACTCTTAGCTTGATAGTACCAACTCACAGGTTTCTGTGACTTATTGGAGTAGCCGGTAGTACTAACATGTTCAGATCAGGCAGATCCAAATTTTAACTCTAATCTGACGGATGACAAATAATGATGCCCTAAGTCACGGTCGTGCTGAGTAAAATTGCCACGGTCGTGCTGCCTTGCACGGTTGTGCTATAGAGGTTCATCACTTGAATCATATATATATATATATGAATTCTATTCTTTGATCCTTTCAATTTGATTAGGTCACATCAACCTTTCAATAAAAAGCATACAACTATGATTAACATAGTGTATCAAGTCATTGACCCTATAAGCAATTAGGAATTCATCCCTTAATTGACACTTAATCACTTAGGTACTATTAGGGTTTCAACCTTTGTACCTTCTTTGATTATCATTACTAATCATCATTGGACCAATGGATCATTCATCATCTTGGTGCCTCTTACTATGCTACAATTGTTTTATGGCTTATAATGTCCATAAAGCATATTTTCAGCTCTCATTAGGCAACATCTAATCACATGGATCATAGTGCCATTTAACACATTGTCACCTATCATTAGGTAACAAAATCATTTTATCTCATGTAATATAATAGTAACACCACTTTTCCCTCAATAGGGTTAGAGCTTACTGTTCTCATCTCATTGGGGTTTCTCATGCCCCATTACCCAATTAGGGTTTCTCATAGAATCACCCTCGATTATGGCTTCACATGGATACACCTTCAATTAGGGTTTCATATGGATACACCCTCCACTAGGGTTTCATATGGATACACTCTCAACTAGGGTTTCATATGGATTCACCCTCAACTAGGGTTTCATATGGATACACCCTCAACTAGGGTTTATTATGGATACACCCTCAACTAGAGTTTCATATGAATACACCCTCAACTAGGGTTTCATATGGATACACCCTCAACTAGGGTTTCATATGGATACACCCTCAACTAGGGTTTCATATGGATACACCCTCAACTAGGGTTTATTATTCATTCTAATTAGTGATTTCACATGTAGACAACCTCTTATTAGGTTATACCTGAAATCAGCCTCAATTAGGGTTTACATCATGTATTGGATCCATGCATTTGTTATGCATTAATGACTAGTACCATTAAGAGTATCTCTCACCTAATTACATTAGGTTTCCATAAGGGTTTCATCAAATGGACCTTCAATAACATGAGGTATCCAAATAGATTGATCAATGGAACCTTCAATTGCACTGGGTATCCATTTGGGTTAATCAATTGAGTCTTTAATATCATTGGGTACTCAATTGAATCAACCCATTATTCCTTCAATTACATTAGGTACTCAATTGGGTTAACCAATTGATCCTTCAATTGTATTAGGCATCCAATTGAATTACATAAAATTGAACCACAAACGGTTTGAAACCGCATGGGTCTCAAACGGTTTGAGACCATTTGGTCTCAAACGGTCTTGAGACTGTTTGGTCCCAAATGGTCTTGAGACCGTTTGGACTCAAACGGTCTTGAGACCGTTTGGTCCAAACCTCTCAAAACCGCATGGACCAAAAAGTCAATCAAGACTTCAACAACACTCAATTCCAATAAATGGAACTTCAACCAATTGGATCATTAATTCAATCCTTAATTGAATCATGGAATCACCCCTCAATTAGAACTTCAATTAGGGTCTGATCTCAATGGTGTTAGGGTTTATAATCATCCTTTAGAGCTTTGAAGTTGATAAATAATCAATCTACTAATTGTGTTTCAATTGAATTAGGGTTTCCAATGTTGATTCCTTCAATTGTTGAATTCATGGAACCAATCATCAATTGGACCTATACTCATACTTCAATTGAGTTTAATAGGTCAACCTTCAACTGATTTGACCCTCAATTGACCCTCAATTGGTCATCAATTAGGGTTTGATTCAATTGAATTAGGGTTTGGAATCGATGATTCAACAACACTAATCAATGTAAGACTAGTTGCTTTGAAACCATTGAACCATCATCCAAATTGGGTATGACCTGAACCCAAACGGTCTTGAGGTCGTTTTGATGACCTCCAAATGGTCTTGAGACCGTTTTCCCATCATATCACACAAATCCAAGCCATCCAATTAGGGTTTGGATCATTGAAGTGCTCACCAAATCAGCAATTCATTACAAATCAACTTGGTACCTTTAGACCTTCAAACACCAAACCATACTCAACCATAGACTTACAAATGGTCTTGGGTGACCACCAAATGGTCTTGAGACCATTTGGATGAGCTCCAAACAGTCTTGAGACCGTTTGGCTCATTCAACCCTTGGACTTTAGTGAAAAATCATCATGGATTGGTCTATCGAGTTGATCAACAAATCAGCACTTCATTGCAATATGATTTGGTACCTTTGGACCTTCAATTGGTCAACTTTACTTGACCCCAGACCTCAAAACGGTCTTTGGGTGAACCCCAAACGGTCTTCAGACCGTTTGGATGATCCTCAAACGGTCTTGAGACCGTTTGGGCTAATCAATCCAAAATCTCCAATTAACTCATTGGAATTTCAGCACTGATTTCAATTAGGGTTTGCCCAATTGAATAGCCTTCAACTCAGATTTCTTGGGAGTAAATACCTCAAATTTGGTGAGTCATTATAACACATCATTAGAAACAGTAATCGCAAATGTTAAACCCTTGGTCAACGCACTCAAATGGTCTTGAGACCGTTTGCCCAAAATGTTCAATTAAATCAGATTGAAAATCAGCACTTAATCCAATTAGGTTTCCCTAATTGATTAGCCTTAAACTCATGATTCCCTTGGAGTTAGTCCATCAAATTTTGAGGGTCATTACCCAAATTCATTATGAACAGGAATCCCAAACGGTCAATGCTTGTTCAACCATCTCAAATGGTTTTTAAACCATTTTCCCAAACAGGTCAAGTTAATCAGGTTGAAATCAGCACTTAATCCAATTAGGTTTACCTAATTGATTAACCTTCAACTCACGATTCCTTGGGAGTTAATCCATAAAACTTGGTGAGTCATTATACAACATAATTAGGATCAGTAATATCAAACGGTAAATGCTTGGTCAACGCACTCAAATGGTCTTGAGACCGTTTTCCCAAACAGGTCAAGTTGATCAGGTTGAAAATCAGCATTTAATTCAATTCAAATTGCCTAATTGATTGGCCTTCAACTCACGATTACTTTGGAGTTAACCCCTCAAATTTGGAGGTTCATCATATTACATAATTAGGAAAAAAATTCCTAAACGGTCAACACTTTTTCAACCATCTCAAACGGTCTTGAAACCGTTTTCTCCCAAACGGTTTCAAACCGTTTGCCCTTAAACAGTTTGCTGAAATCGCATAGCCAATCAAATTAAAACGATTTGGAGTAGCTAACAAAACCGTTTGGCTTGGTTCTTTTCTTTGGATAAGCATATAGGATGATGTCATCATTCCCTTCCTTCGAACAACCAATAACAGCAACCGTTCTTGATGGAATTTGCAGCAAAGAAACAAGAGTGCATCAAATTGAAGAAATCAATCAACAAAGCATAGAGAATTGATGCAATAGCAATGTTTAAGGGTTTAAGTTATAAAACCTGCCTCCAATTGAGCTCCAAAGCTCCAAGATCACGTCATTAATCGTGGATGAAGCTCTTGCAACTCCCCCTAGGCTCGTCCTCAAGCTTTTGGATGAAAAAGTTGGCTAGGGTTGAAGAGGAGATCGAATTAAGAAGGAATCCATAATTTATTTTTGATTTCCACCATGAAATCAAGGTGAAATGGATCAAGAACCTTACCTACAGGTTGGGGTTAGTCCTCCTGGTCCTCCATAGCTTCCTTGGTCGGTTTCCAAGCTAAGAGAAGAAGTGGGGTCGAAATAGCCTTTCATTTGGCTAGGAAAAGGCCTTTTTATAAAAATTTAATGAAAGAGAAAATGCATTATTAAAATGCATTTAATTCCAAAATTGGTGCCGCCTCTTCCCCCTCAAATTCCCCTCAAAATCCTTAAGGACGAGGCTATCTTCATTGCCTCTTATTCCTCTCCATTATCCAATAATTAAAGAAAATCAAATTAAGCACCTTAATGCTTATTATATTAATATCCATATGTGAGTGGGTTTTCTTTTCCTTATAATAATGGTGAGTGGAATTTCACCTCCTTAGGATATTTTAATTCCTTGTCTTGGCAAAAGAACGTCAATCCTTATTCAAAATAAACCAATAACATTTTGGTTGAAGGCCCTTTAATGAATAAAATTCATTTTTGCCCTAAATTGAATTAGGGTTTCACTTAAGATTAAATCTTGATTATTTTAATATCAAGATTCTCTCTCCTCCAACTTAATTCAAATGAGATGATCCTCTAATTTTCTTTGCTCTACATGATGCCAAGAAATATTAGGGACCTTACTGAAGTGGTAATTTGCATATTGAACCCTAGGTTTTGGGTAAATTGCACTTTACACCAAAACTGGGTTTTAATGCACAACATTGTCCAACAAGCTCTATCTTGGTGTCCAGACTTGTAGAAACCTTACCACTACATCATATTCATTCTTATGGTGTCTCAATATCAGAGGAACATCTTATCATGCAACATTTGCAAGATGACCCCTCAACTTGGGTAATTTGCACTTTAGTCCAAAATAAGCAAACATTGCTTCAACATTGTTCAAACAGGATCAAAATTGAAACATAAGTTTCTCATGAGCCCTAATTACTTTTCCCAAGATAAGATTAGGAATCTACTCAACCTTATTAAGAAAAACATCTAGGGTTAACTCATAACCCAGGTCAGGGATGTTACAAATTATAAACCCCTAACAAGGATTTCGTTCCCGAAATCCCAGACAAAAGGAGGAACAAATTATTCATTAATCATGCCCTCAAGTCTCCACATATCATCTTAATATAATGGAGATATCATGAACTCTGTGATTCCACACAAATCTTCTTTCATTAGTTCAACCTCATCAATGTTTATGCAGAGCATAAACCCCTAATATATGATGTCCATATTATTGAAAGGAAAAAGCATAAAAGAGCATACATCTATCATTACCTAAGAATATAATCAAAGGGGTAAAACATATATGTCTAACAAAGATAATTTACTCAGTAATCCTTTAACAAACTCTATGTAATTGAGAATGTTCTCATAGTTCTTCCTATTAGTTGGGAATGCCACATAGCTTTTCCCTTTTTGTTGGGGATGACACATAACTTTCCCCTTTTGGTTGGGAATGACACATAGCTCTTCCCTTTTTGTTGGGGATGACACATAGCTGTCCCCTTTTTGGTTGGGAATGACACATAGCTTTTCCCTTTTTGTTGGGGATGACACATTGTTTTCCCCTTTTGGTTGGGAATGACACATAGCTCTTCCCTTTTTGTTGGGGATGACACAACTTTCCCCTTTTGGTTGGGAATGACACATAGCTCTTCCCTTTTTGTTGGGGATGACACATAGCTTTCCCCTTTTGGTTTGGGAATGACACATAGCTCTTCCCTTTTTGTTGGGGATGACACATAGCTTTCCCCTTTTGGTTGGGAATGACACATAGCTCTTCCCTTATTGTTGGGGATGACACATAGCTTTCCCCTTTTAGTTGGGAATGACACATAGCTCTTCCCTTTTTGTTAGGGATGACACATAGATTTCCCATTTTGGTTGGGAATGACACATAGCTCTTACCTTTTGGTTGGGGATGACACATAGCTTTCCCCTTTTTGGTTGGGAATGACACATAGCTTTTCCCTTTTTGTTGGGGATGACACATAGCTTTCCCCTTTTTGGTTTGGGAATGACACATAGATCTTCCCTTTTTGTTGGGGATGACACATAGCTTTCCCCTTTTGGTTGGGAATGACACATAGCTCTTCCCTTTTTGTTGGGGATGACACATAGCTTTCCCCTTTTGGTTGGGAATGACACATAGCTCTTCCCTTTTTGTTGGGGATGACACATAGCTTTCCCCTTTTGGTTGGGAATGACACATAGCTCTTCCCTTTTTGTTGGGGATGACACATAGCTTTCCCCTTTTTGGTTGGGAATGACACATAGCTTTTCCCTTTTTGTTGGGGATGACACATAGCTTTCCCCTTTTTGATTGGAATTGCACATAGCATCTTCCTTTATTGATTCCATATTTCTTATTTCATGATACTCATTAGATTGTATCAGAATGACTGCTTGATCAGGGCAATCAAAAAGATATCAATCTAAGAGTTTCCATACTCACTTTATCATCAATAGTTGTATACCTGGCCAGGGTTTACAAATAGTGAGATCAAGTAGTATGCACTTGCATGCTATCACATTCTTCACTTTTCATATCATTATACACACAGGATTTTCCATTCCTAGATTTTCTCTAAGCATCACTTCTATATTTCATCTAAGTATTACCCCTCAAGGTCATCTACCACACTAGGTTGATTTCAACACATAGTGTCCAATTATCTCATGTTACTGCTTTTGCCTTTACTTAGTGGCTACTGCCCTGGTGCACTAGGCATTTATTGCACTGGTGACACCAAAAACTTTGGCTTTTTCTGAATATCCAGACAAATGTCTCTAAAATTGTAGAGATCATACCTTAAATCTCAGCTTATGGCCCCTCCTTGGGCACTACCATCATAGATATACTGTTTGTCCAGACTTATGGTAGAGTCTACTTTCTTGCCATTTATTTTTCTTTTCCATATTTCCACTATTCCAACATGACCATCTCATTCAGGAATCCTTTCAAAGCCCAAAGCTTATGCATTAAAGACTGGTGACCTAGGTTGTAACACCAATATCCAGTCTTCTTTATGCATCACTGTTGTCCTAACCTGCCCTTCAAGAGCATAACATAGGATTCTCTATCCTGATTAGGTCAAGATGGAAATTCTCAGGCACTTGTTCTTCTCTTTCCTGGTCCCATGCACCCTCTCCTGGTGCAACAACATTGCCCTTAGCAATGTGTTCCTCGTGTTCTCTAGTCAATTTCAAATTCTTCTTCTCCTATCACTACTACAGAAATGGCTTATAAAGTCGGTTTGCAAGGTGTCGGTTGTATACAAAAACCGACACATAAACCCTAATGTGTCGGTTTTTAACAGAAACTGACATCCAACCCATGAAGGTCGACCAGACACAGGTACCGCTTTTATTAATTGTCGGTTAATTAATAAGCAACCGACACCTAAACTCAACCGCCAAACCCAAAATTCCAGCGAAAAAATTGGCTCCAAAATTTGACATATGTTGTCGGTTCTTTAATAAATAACCGACGACTAAAGGGTATGCACGAGACAGGAATAGTTGTCGGTTGTCTTTTATTTATAAACTGACGACTATAATCTAGTATAGTTGCCGGTTTTTAGCAAAAAACTGACATTGTTGGTTAAGTTGTCGGTTTTGTAAAATAACCGATACATATTGTCAACTTAATAGCTCACCCTACCCGAACGATTCTTCCCATTTCCCTATTTCGTTCCCGATTTCCCTAGCTCCGGCGATTTCCTACTCCCTGCCGCCGCCGCCGCTCCCTGCCGTTCGTGCTCCGCCGTCATGCTCCGTCGCCGTCGTGCTCCCTGCCGTTCGTGCTCGCCGCTCGTCGTCGTCGAGCGAGAAGCAGTCCCGCCCGCCGGCCTCCCTCTCCGCCCGCCGGCCTCCTTCTCCGCCGTCGCCGGTAGCAGCTAGCCTCGCCGCCCTCTCCGCCAGGTATGCCCGCCTGCCCGCCCTGCCTTGGGCTAGCCTCCCTGCCCGCCCGCCCTGCCTTCTGTTAGCCCCCCCCCCCCCCCCGCCCTCTCCTCTGCTCCGGTGGCTGCTTGGGCGGTGCCAAGGCACGCCCAAGCAGCTGCTGGGCGTTTTTTTTTTAAGTTATTTACTTATTTGTGTTTAGGGTTTAGGTACTGATTTTGTGCTTCTACTGACTTGAATACATGTACTGCAATATATGCATCTAATGCCTTAAATGGAAGACTCAAATGTTATAAAATCCCATCAAAGTAGGTAGAAACAACTTATATATATTCAGATCTTAATAATTCCATGAAGTGCACATTATCTTACTCAGGAAAAGTATGTGTATAATGTAGGATTAGTTCAATATAATGGTTCTATTTTAGTTCCATATAATGGTTCTATTTTAGTAAGCACCTAGACAAGAAATAAAAGGTTAACTGATGTTATACAACTTTTTCTGAAAATATATAACATCGTTATATGTACTTACACTTTGTTAATACTAATATTGTGCAGTCTCTGTCTTCCCATAACAGTCACTATGAACTGGTCCTCTATGTCAATGTTAACGTTCCCTATTGAAGAACAATTGGACATCATCCTAGATGATTGTTCCTTAAACCAATTGGTCATACCCAAACATTGGCGTTTTCTAAAAGGAAGACACTACATGCCTGGTAAAGTGACCCTAACTTTTGGCAATTATTCACATGTTATCGAGGTTGAGTATGATTTGGCGGGAAATCTTGTATCAAAATCCGGTTGGCGTGATTGGATTGGAGAGCTGCATGTGGTCCGTTGGAACATGATTTTTCTCCGTCCAGTTGGCGATAATTCCATCAAAGTTTGGATAACCAACAGCAACGGCGAGACCCCCGATCATCTACTGCGGTATGAGCACACGACGTCAGATATCATCTATGAGGAATCTGCATCTGAGGCCCCCGTCAGTTCAGATTCGTCTAAATACAGTGAGGAGCTTTGTGACACAGCTTCATCATCAAAAAGAAGTTACTGATGCATGCGGGACCATGTTGGTGTAGTATTTAGTTGTCTATCTATCTAGACTTGTCTGTATTAATAGTTTTTTAAATTATGCGCATGTTTAGGGGTACACCAACCCCTTTGTTTAGTTATTGTTATAACTGAAGTGTGTGTTCCCATGAATGGAACTAAAAGTTGCTACATGAATGCTTATAACTGAAGTGTGTGTTCCCATGAATGTTCCCATTTGCATGATTACACTACTATTTTCTCATATTGTTTAGTCTATTTTAATATGACATACTTGCTTATATCTTGCTTAATGATGAACTGCAATGCACACATTTGACATGCTTGGAATGTAAATGATGAACTTTTCCCTAAATTGCCAATCATGCTTTTAAAGACATCAATAATCACCCTAACTTAAAGAACTAGGATTTTAGGTATAAGAATGACAAGACATCATTTGTTGGCCTAGAAACCCGTCCAAGATTTACTCATTAGGAGTAAATCTTGGATAGTCCCCGGTTTGGGACTGTTCTTGAACACATAATCTCGCTTAGGATGTAAGTGTATAATGTGTATTGGGTTTTCAAGAAAATTTTGGCAGCATTTCCCCGTTTGTTCTCTAAGTACATATGTACTTGGAGAACAGCGGGGAAATGCTGCCGAAATTTTCTTGAAAACCCGATACACATTATACACTTACTAGTGAGATTAGGTGTTCAAGAATGGATAGGTGGTACACATGTATTTGTTAACCCTAGACCCTAATCTTATCCTAATATATACTTATTTTCTCTTTGATCATAGAATGGATAGATCATGGATGTCCATTCGCAATCGCTGCAGCCCAGAGTTTATTTCTGGTCTTCACCAGTTCATTAAATTTGCCGAGGAACATAGGAAACAACCTGGAGATAGGTTCTACTGTCCATGTAGACATTGCGGTAACAACTTGAAAGTCAACACTGGTGACGAAATCATGACTCATGTCATGTGCAACGGGATTATACAAGGGTATACATAATGGCACTGGCATGGAGAGATTTCAAACCCGAAACCAGTGGATGTCGATAGCAGTGCTTGTGTGGAAGAAGAAATTGCCTACGATGACGTAGATGTGAATGAACCAGTTCCAGTAGACATCGTTGATGCGATGTTGGATAGTTGTGGGGTAGAGCACACCGATCCACCTCCCATTTTTAGAAACATTGTGCATGACGCTGAGATGCCGTTATACACAGGTTGTACTAAGTTTACGAAGCTTAACGCTGTGTTGAGATTGTATAAGTTGAAAGCTAACAATAGATGGAGCGACAAAAGCTTCACGTCATTGCTGTCTTTGTTGAAAGAAATGCTTCCTGAAGGGAACGAGCTGCCAATCTCAACATACCAGGTAAAGAAATTGTTGTGCCCAATGGGAATGGATGCCAAGAAGATACACGCATGCCCTAATGATTGTGTATTATTTCAAAAGGACTATGCAGATTTGAAAGATTGTCCAAAATGTGGTGCGTCACGGTATAAATTGACGACTTCGGGGGAGTCCAAAACTGGTTCTCCTGCCAAGGTGATGTGGTATCTACCTATAATATCACGGTTTCAACGCTTGTTTGCCAATCCGATATATGCGAAGAATTTGAGGTGGCATGCAGATGTTAAGAAAAATAATGATGGGATCCTACGACATGCGTCTAATTCCCCACAGTGGAAGAAGATTGATGTACTGTACCCTGAATTTGGTGAAGAAGACAGGAATCTAAGACTTGGGCTTTGTACATACGGGATAAATCCGTACGGGACATTGAGCAGCCAACATAGCACTTGGCCAGTCATGCTTGTTATATACAATCTTCCTCCCTGGCTGTGTATGAAAAATAAGTACGTAATGCTGTCGTTGTTGATATCGGGTCCTAAACAACCTGGAAATGACATTGATGTTTATCTTGAACCTCTGATTGATGACTTAAAGAAACTCTGGGGTGAAGGTGTGATGACCTATGATGCTTCACAAAGAGAGACATTTCGTTTGCATGCTATGTTGTTTTGCACTATTAATGACTTTCCAGTATATGGGAATTTGTCTGGATATAGTGTCAAAGGAGCTAAAGTGTGTCATATATGTGAAGAGAACACTGATTCAACAAGACTAAAACATGGCGGTAAGAATGTATATCTCGGTCATCGAAGGTTTCTTCCAAAATTCCATCTGTATCGTAGGAAGCGCAAAGCATTCAATGGATTGAATGAGGAACGCAGTGCACCTAAACCTATACCAGGGGAGGTTGTTTATGAAAGAATAAAAGACTTTGTCAATGAATTTGGTAAGAGATCACAATGTACTACACGGAGTGACAATTCTTCATTCAAGAAGAAGTCAATATTTTAGGATCTTCCTTATTGGAGTTCTTTGACAGTCAGACATTGTATCGATGTAATGCACGTTGAGAAAAATGTATGTGATAGCATCATTGGTACTCCGTTAAATATACCAGGTAAGACTAAATATGGGATAAAATCCAGACTGGACCTACGTGAAATGGGAATAAGGTCATAATTAACAGAAATACGTGAAATGGGTAGTAAAAGAACATACTTACCTCCCGCATGTTACACGTTGTCTAGAAAAGAGAAGAAAGCTTTTTGTGAATGCTTGATAAATGTTAAGGTGCCAAATGGTTACTCATCCAACATTCGTAGATTGGTATCAATGAAAGATCTGAAGTTGATAGGACTTAAATCTCATGATTGTCACACTCTAATGCAACATATATTGCCCGTGGCAATTCGATCTATATTGCCGAAGCATGTAAGGTTTGCAATCACCAGACTTTGTTTCTTTTTCAACAGTCTCTGCAGCAAAGTTATTGACCTTGAGACTCTCGATAATTTGCAAAGAGAAGTGGTTGTTACCCTATGTCAGCTTGAGATGTATTTCCCTCCTTCGTTCTTTGATATCATGGTACATCTTGTTGTCCACTTGACTAGGGAAGTGAAAATCTTGGGCCCGGTTTTCTTGCATTGGATGTATCCCTTTGAACGATACATGAGCGTTTTTAAAGGTGATGTTCGAAACCGTTATCGGCCTGAAGGGAGTATTATTGAAGGTTATGTGGCAAGAGAGGTTATGGATTTCTGCAATGACTTTCTCAGTGGTAATGACACTCCTGATAATGACAAGAATATTGACGATCTATTTGGCAAAGGAATTTTGGGATCACATGTGAAAGTAATCAGCCGTGAGCAGTTGGAACAAGCTCACTTGTATATTTTACACATGGACGAAGTGAACGTTTATATCGAGGAACATACCAATGTCATCAAAAGACAATATCCTCGAGCCAATACAATGTGGCTTGCTAGAGAGCATAACAAGACTTTTATTAAGTGGTTTGAAGATAAAGTCTTACATCAACTATCTGAAACACCAGATGATATTACTGAAACTATCAAATGCCTCGCCTTTAAACCAAAGTTGACTGTTATGTCTTATGAAGGGTATGACATTAATGGATTCACATATTACACAAAGCGCCAAGATGATAAGAGTGTCGTCCAAAATAGTGGGGTCACCCTTCAAGCATCGACTATGTTTTTTGCAAGTGCAAAGGATAAGAGTCCACGTGAAGCTAAAATGTCATATTACGGTGTCATTGAAGAGATATGGGAATTTGACTACATAGATTTCAGAATTCCACTCTTCAAATGTAATTGGGTTGATAACACCAAAGGAGTTATAGTGGATGAATTGGGTTTCACTTTGGTGAACTTTGAAAAGATTGGCGAGAAGGCTAAACCATTCATATTGGCATCATAGGAGAAACAAGTATTTTATATCGATGATCCTGCAAATGATAAATGGTCGGTTGTTCTTCATGGTAAAAGACAGTTCATTGAAGATCCTATATATGAAGAAGAGTACTATGATAAATATGATGACTCCAGTCCATTCTCAGCTGGGTTGCCAACTCCAGAAAATATTGAAGCTAATGATGACTTATATGTGCGCGGAGATCACAATGAAGGATTGTTAATTGAGAAAAGATCACAATTTTAGAGGCATGCATGTTTATATTTTTTTATTGAAGCTAAATGTTTACTTTTTTAATATCAATATCATTTTATGATTTGATGTTTCATTATCTTCTAGTTAATACAAATGCTAAACATTGTGGGAGGGTGCTAAAGAACTATAGGACCAATCTCACCCGAGATTACATACACGATGCTGAGAGTAGGTTCTTGATCTATTCCAATTCTAGACATTGATCAGTATTTCACTAACTCTACACTAATAATTTTTGTTTGTATTCTCTTTGAAAAATAAATATAGGAAGAAGGCTATGCAGGACGGACATGACATAGCTATGCAGAATATGCCGGAAGAAGCCCCAATGAAGAGAAGCAGGATACAAATACAATACATAAAGTGCAGCACACACAAGTGGTTCAGATTCATATAACAACATGACAAACTAACACATATATAGTGCATAACAACAGCAGCGCCAAATTTACATAGAACACTAACTTAGTACATATATAGTGGGACTAAGGTGACGATACCACCTGCTAAAACAGGTTACCGACTTCATGTTACGACTGGGAGGTCGTGATTCAGAAACGTATGCATTAGCAGGAGGACAAACAGATCACCATATGAGGACAAACATATGGTGATCTGTTTGTCCTCCTGCTAATGCATACTGTTGCTAAATCACGACCTCCCAGTCGTAACATGTAGTTGTCGGTAACCTGTTTTACCAGGTGGGATCGTCACCTTATAAGTCCCACTATATATTTACTAAGCTAGTGTTGTATGTAAATTCGACGCTGATGTTGTTATGTACTATATATGTGTTAGTCTATCATGTTGTATGGACATCGATTGTATTGCTCAGGTATTATATAGTCTCATTAGATAATATGAAATATATCAATCTTATTTATAGCTCATTAATTATATATATACATCATTCTCTTTACAGGTGTTTAAAGCTGACCCCACTACAAGAACGGACTTACCAGATGTACATGCTCCCTATACGATGGGAGAATTAAATGAAGTAAGAGAAGAATGGGCAACAACCATACAAATAGTGGGGATTTTGTAAATGAATTTCTGAATTATAATATGTGTGAATGTTTCTACATGTCTAGATGTTTCTACATGTGTCTAAGTGAAAATGAATGAAAGTTAGGTTACTATATGAATGTTTCTACATGTGTGAATGTGAATGAATGGAACTACAGATTGCTAGCTACATGAATGTTTCTAAATGTGTAAAAATAAAATGGAACTGCAGGTTGTATTGCTAAATGCATGTGTGAATATTTTTGTTGTTAAATTTGCAGGTTTGTGGCCTGTTGCTGGCTGATATCAATGGATGTCATAAAACCTGTAGTTCAGTTAACTGAACTGCAGGTTTCTCATCCTGCGACCAGCCACAGAAGGTCTGTAGGTCTGTAAAAATAAAAAAAACAATAGGCGTCGGTTATTTGTAAAAAATCGACACACAATGATGTAATGTCGGTTTTTTAGATATAACCGGCACCTATTTCCTGTAGCGTGAACATATATGGTGTTGGTTTCTTACTACAAACCGACACTGATAGTGCCCAAGCTGGCGCCAATAACAGGCGTCGGTAATTGTAAACAACCGACACGTAACGTTACAGTGTCGGTTACTTATAAGTAACCGACACATATTCTTTTGGCGCGAAGACATATTTCGTCGGTTTTTGGCTTATAACCGACACTGATAGTGCCCAAGATGGCGCCCTTTCTGTGGCGCGAAGGGTTTGGGTGTCGGTTTCTTAACTAATAACCGACGCCTATAGTCCCCTGATGGCGCATTTTCGGTCGCGCGTGAAGAGTTTGGGTGTCGGTTCTGGAACCGACGCGTAATGGGTGACCTTTTAGTGTCGCCCACATAGGCGTCGCTCAGCAACCGATACTAAAGGCCTTAAATAACCGACACTAAAGGTAGGTTCTGTAGTAGTGTATGTGAGCAGAAGATACTATCAAATAAATTGGAAGACACTTAGAACATACTCTACAACCTTAGTCCTATGTCTCTATAGACTCGGCGAACCTAGAGCTCTGATACCACTAAATTGTGGCATACAACTCATAAAAACATAATTAACTAATGCGGAAGCGTTCATCAAGCAGCGGATTAGCGAAAATCACTAAAAATTAAAACTTTTTGCAAAGAGATCCATTCACAGGAAAACTCTTTCATTCAGAACCAAAGTAAAACTTTACATCCTGGTTCATAAATATACATCTCATGTACTTTTGCTTCTCGAGGAATACAAACATTAACTACTCTCTCTTAACTGTACACAAGTAGTATAAAACCCTCGAGGCACTAAGCCAAAATCTCGAAATCACTAACTACTACTCCGATGACCTGAGAGTACAGAGACGACACATAGGACTCTATATACATCTGAACATGACATGACAGTCAATGTCTCCACCTGAGACTTCATTGTTGTCCCTACTGCTGTTGTCCTTTACCTCCTGAAGGATTCCTGTCTCCTCGTCCGCATCCACCTAAAAATTTAGTTCCCACGGGGGTGAGACAATTATAAAAATTGCCCCAGTGAGAGATATAACTCTCCTCCAGTAACATTGTTATTGCAACTTAAGAAGATAAATATGAACAGAGAAATCATATTTATTTGACAGCAGATACTTTAATGTCTAATAGATTAGAACATCATTCTATATCAGAAGCATTACAGTTAAAATAGAATCAACATATCATTTATCCTTTAAGGAATATGAAGAACATGTATAACATCTATTCAAACTACAGAATCATTACTACTGCATTAACTCTCTTCAGGCTTAGATCATATATCTAAAGTCTGGCATTATCATTGTGGAGTCATGGCCCGTAGCCACACTCTTTTCACAAGGTGTTGGGATCTTAATCCCTTATTTCAACACTGGGAATTCTCATCCCTTCACAATTTCAATATCATAACCATGAAATCCTGGGTATTCAACCCTTAGCTCATCACCTCAGCATTGTTACCACATTCTCAAGTAACTAACACCTTTAGGTCATCTGACCAAGATAAACATGATAATTGTTACACAAGCAGCCGTCATGACACTTGAGGTCGTTAACTCTCTTGCTACCTCTTACCATGCAACAAGGTATATTATGGCACACAAGGCTCAATAAGAAAATTCAAACTAATAACACATCATAGCTCATACCTGGCTATGCTCATCATCTCATGATACCTGCATGGTTAGCACATATGATAGCATCACATCAATTATCCATCAATACCATGCAAAAACAATGTGTTGATAATTCAAGGGTATTGCCCTTAATCTTTTACCAGGATTAGGATTTCCATCACACATCTCATGTATCATTATTACCCTTAATCCTTTACCAGGATTAGGATTTCCATCACACATCTCATGTATCAGTATTACCCTTAATCCTTTACCAGGATTAAGATTTCCATCACACATCTCATGTATCAGTATTACCCTTAATCCTTTACCAGGATTAGGATTTCCATCACACATCTCATGTATCATTCATCCAATTATATTGGATTTATAACACAACAAGGTATACCAGTATTTGGGGTGTTGGATACGATATCTATCATATCTTGATGTATCACTTCCCTCAACACCATTAACTTTCTTGAGTTCATATACTCAGCTTGTATTAGGGTATTACCCATCCTAATACTTTATGCACCAATTTATCACATTCAACATGTAAAGTAGTGATCATTAGTCACTCACTTGGAATATACAACTATTGCCAATACTATGGATTCATCCATAAGTCATGAATTAACAAAAAGACCATGATAGGTCCTTTTCAAAACAACTCTAAGTCAAGCATAGAGTACCACGGCCGTGTAACCAAGAACGGTCGTGCAAAGGGAAGCCACCACAGCCGTGCTACCTTGCACGGCCATGCAAAGTAAAGCTAGCACGGCCGTGCTACCTTACACGGTCGTGTTGAGTAAAATCGCCACGGCCGTGCTGCCTTGCACGGTTGTGATACAGAGGTTCATCAATTGAATCATATTTATATATATGAATTCTATTCTTTGATCCTTTCAATTTGATTAGGTCACATCAACCTTTCAATCAAAAGTATACAACTATGATTAACATAGTGTATCAAGTCATTGACCCTATAAGCAATTAGGAATTCATCCCTTAATTGGCACTTAATCACTTAGGTACTATTAGGGTTTCAACCTTTGTACCTTATTTGATTATCATTACTAATCATCCTTGGACCAATGGATCATTCATCATCTCGGTGCCTCTTACTATGCTACAATTGTTCTTATGGCTTATAATGTCCATAAAGCATATTGTCAGCTCTCATTAGGCAACATCTAATCATATGGATCATAGTGCCATTTAACACATTGTCACCTATCATTAGGTAACAAAATCATTTTATCTCATGTAATATAATAGTAACACCACTTTTCCCTCAATAGGGTTGGAGCTTACTGTTCTCATCTCATTGGGGTTTCTCATGTCCCATTACCCAATTAGGGTTTCTCATAGAATCACCCTCAATTATGGCTTCACATGGATACACCTTCAATTAGGGTTTCATATGGATACACCCTCCACTAGGGTTTCATATGGATACCCCTCAACTAGGGTTTCATATGGATACACCCTCAACTAGGGTTTCATATGGATACACCCTCAACTAGGGTTTATTATGGATACACCCTCAACTAGAGTTTCATATGGATACACCCTCAACTAGGGTTTCATATGGATACACCCTCAACTAGAGTTTCATATGGATACACCCTCAACTAGGGTTTCATATGGATACACCCTCAACTAGGGTTTATTATTCATTCTAATTAGTGATTTCACATGTAGACAACCTCTTATTAGGTTATACCTGAAATCAGCCTCAATTAGGGTTTACATCATGTATTGGATCCATGCATTTGTTATGCATTAATGACTAGTACCATTAAGAGTATCTGTCACCTAATTACATTAGGTTTCCATAAGGGTTTGATCAAATGGACCTTCAATAACATGAGGTATCCAAATAGATTGATCAATGGAACCTTCAATTGCACTGGGTATCCATTTGGGTTAATCAATTGAGTCTTTAATATCATTGGGTACTCAATTGAATCAACCCATTATTCCTTCAATTATGTTAGGTACTCAATTGGGTTAACCAATTGATCCTTCAATTGTATTAGGCATCCAATTGAATTACATAAAATTGAACCACAAATGGTTTGAAACCGCATGGACTTGAAACCGCATGAGTATCAAACGGTTTGAGACCGTTTGGTCTCAAACGGTCTTGAGACTGTTTGGTCCCAATCGGTCTTGAGACCGTTTGGACTCAAATGGTCTTGAGACCATTTGGTCCATACCTCTCAAAACCGCATGGACCAAAAAGTCAATCAAGACTTCAACAACACTCAATTCCAATCAATGGAACTTCAACCAATTGGATCATTAATTCAATCCTTAATTGAATCATAGAATCACCCCTCAATTAGAACTTCAATTAGGGTCTAATCTCAATGGTTTTAGGGTTTATAATCATCCTTTAGAGCTTTGAAGTTGATAAACAATCAAGCTACTAATTGTGTTTCAATTGAATTAGGGTTTCCAATGTTGATTCCTTCAATTGTTGAATTCATGGAACCAATCATCAATTGGACCTATACTCATACTTCAATTGAGTTTAATAGGTCAACCTTCAACTGATTTTACCCTAAATTGACCCTCAATTGGTCATCAATTAGGGTTTGATTCAATTGAATTAGGGTTTGGAATCGATGATTCAACAACACTAATCAATGTAAGACTAGTTGCTTTGAAACCATTGAACCATCATCCAAATTGGGTATGACCTGACCCCAAACGGTCTTGAGGTCGTTTGGATGACCTCCAAACGGTCTTGAGACCGTTTTCCCATCATATCACTCAAATCCAAGCCATCCAATTAGGGTTTGTATCATTGAAGTGCTCACCAAATCAGCAGTTCATTACAAATCAACTTGGTACCTTTAGACCTTCAAACACCAAACCATACTCAACCCTAGACCTCCAAACGGTCTTGGGTGACCACCAAAAGGTCTTGAGACCATTTGGATGATCTCCAAACGGTCTTGAGACCGTTTGGCTCATTCAACCCTTGGACTTTAGTGAAAAATCATCATGTATTGGTCTATCGAGTTGATCAACAAATCAGCACTTCATTGCAATATGATGTGGTACCTTTGGAGCTTCAATTGGTCAACTATACTTGACCCCAGACCTCCAAACGGTCTTGGGGTGACCCCCAAACGGTCTTGAGACTGTTTGGATGATCCCCAAATGGTCTAGAGACCGTTTGGTCTAATCAACCCAAAATCTCCAATTAACTCATTGGAATTTCAGCACTGATTTCAATTAGGGTTTGCCCAATTGAATAGCCTTCAACTCACGATTCCTTGGGATTTAATCCCTCAAATTTGGTTAGTAATTATAACACATCATTAGGAACAGTAATCTCAAACGTTAAACCCTTGGTCAACGTACTCAAATGGTCTTGAGACCGTTTTCCCAAAAAGTTCAATTAAATCAGATTGAAAATCAGCACTTAATCCAATTAGGTTTCCCTAATTGATTAGCCTTCAACTCATGATTCCCTTGTAGTTAGTCCATAAAATTTGTAAGGTCATTATCCAACATCATTATTAACAGTAATACCAAACGTTCAATGCTTGGTTAACCATCTCAAACGGTTTTGAAACCGTTTTCCCAAACAGGTCAAGTTAATCAGGTTGAAAATCAGCACTTAATCCAATTAGGTTTACCTAATTGATTAACCTTCAACTCACGATTCCTTGGAAGTTAATCCATAAAACTTGGTGAGTCATTAGCCAACATAATTAGTATCAGTAATATCAAACATTAAACTCTTGGTCAATGCACTCAAACGGTCTTGATACCGTTTCCCAAACAGGTCAAGTTGATCAGGTTGAAAATCAGCATTTAATTCAATTCAATTTGCCTAATGGATTGGCCTTCAACTCACGATTCCTTTGGAGTTAACCAATAAAATTTGGAGGATCATCAGTTTACATAATTAGGAACAAAATTCCCAAACGGTCAATGCTTGTTCAACCATGTCAAACGGTCTTGAAACAGTTTGCTCCCAAACGGTTTCAAACCGTTTGCCCTTAAACAGTTTGCTGAAATCGCATAGCCAATCAAATTAAAACGATTTGGAGTAGCTATCAAAACCGTTTGGCTTGGTTCTTTTCTTTGGATAAGAATATAGGATTATGTCATCATCCCCTTAATTCGAACAACCAAGAACAGCAACCGTTCTGGATGGAATTTGCAGCAAAGAAACAAGAGTGCATCAAATTGAAGAAATCAATCAACAAAGCATAGAGAATTGATGCAATAGCAATGTTTAAGGGTTTAAGTTATAAAACCCGCCTCCAATTGAGCTCCAAAGCTCCAAGATCATGCCATTAATGGTGGATGAAGCTCTTGTAACTCCCCCTAGGCTCATCCTCAAGCTTTTGGATGAAAAAGTTGGCTAGGGTTGAAGAGGAGATCGAATTAAGAAGGAATCCATAATTTATTTTTGATTTCCACCATGAAATCAAGGTGAAATGGATCAAGAACCTTACCTACAGGTTGGGGTTTGTCCTCCTGGTCCTCCCTAGATTCCTTGGTTGGTTTCCAAGCTAATATAAGAAGTGGGGTCGAAATAGCCTTTCATTTGGCTAGGAAAAGGCCTTTTTATAAAAATTCAATGAAAGAGAAAATGCATTATTAAAATGCATTTAATTCCAAAATTGGTGCCACCTCTTCCCCCTAAAATTCCCCTCAAAATCCTAAAGTACGAGTATATCTTAATTGCCTCTTATTCCTCTCCATTATACATGATTTAAAGAAAATCAAATTAAGCACCTTAATGCTTATTATATTAATATCCATATGTGAGTGGGTTTTCTTTTCCTTATAATAATGGTTAGTGGAATTTCACCTCCTTAGGATATTTTCGTTCCTTATTTTGGAAATAGAACGTCCATACTTATTCAAAATCAACCAATAACATTTTGTTTGAATGCCCTTTAATTAATAAAATTCATTTTTGCCCTAAATTGAATTAGGGTTTCACTTAAGATTAAATCTTAATTATTTTAATATCAAGATTCTCTCTCCTCCAACTTAATTCAAATGAGATGATCCTCTCATTTTATTTTCTCTAAATTATGCCAAGAAACATTAGGGACCTTATTGAAGTGGTAATTTGCATATTGAACCCTAGGTTTTGGGTAAATTGCACTTTACACCAAAACTGGGTTTTAATGCACAACATTGTCCAACAAACTCTATCTTGGTGTCCAGACTTGTAGAAACCTTACCACTACATCATATTCATTCTTATGGTGTCTCAATATTAGAGGAACATCTTATCATGTAACATTTTCAAGTTGACCCCTCAACTTGGGTAATTTGCACTTTAGTCCAAAATAAGCAAACATTGCTTCAACATTGTTCAAACAGGATCAAAATTGAAACATAAGTTTCTCATGAGCCCTAATTACTTTTCCCAAGATAAGATTAGGAATCTACTCAACCTTATTAAGCAAAACATCTAGGGTTAACTCATAACCCAGGTCAGGGATGTTACAAATTATAAACCCCTAACAAGGATTTCGTCCCCGAAATCCCAGACAAAAGGAGGAACAGATTATTCATTAATCATGCCCTCAAGTCTCCACATATCATCTTAATATCATGGAGATATCATGAACTCTGTGATTCCACGCAAAGCTCCTTTCATTAGTTCAACCTCATTAATGTTTATGCAGAGCATAAACCCCTAATATATGATGTCCATATTATTGAAAGGAAAAAGCATAAAAGAGCATACATCTATCATTACCTAAGAATATAATCAAAGGGGTAAAACATATATGTCTAACAAAGATAATTTACTCAGTAATCCTTTAACAAACTCTATGTAATTTAGAATGTTCTCATAGTTCTTCCTATTAGTTGGGAATGCCACATAGCTTTTCCCTTTTTATTGGGGATGACACATAGCTTTCCCCTTTTTGGTTGGGAATGACATATAGCTATTCCTTTTTTGTTGGGGATGACACATAGCTTTCCCCTTTTTGGTTGGGAATGACACATAGCTTTTCCCTTTTTGTTGGGGATGACACATAGCTTTCCCCTTTTGGTTGGATATGACACATAGCTCTTCCCTTTTTGTTGGGGATGACACATAGCTTTCCCCTTTTGGTTGGGAATGACACATAGCTCTTCCCTTTTTGTTGGGGATGACACATAGCTTTCCCCTTTTGGTTTGGGAATGACACATAGCTCTTCCCTTTTTGTTGGGGATGACACATAGCTTTCCCCTTTTGGTTTGGGAATGACACATAGCTCTTCCCTTTTTGTTGGGGATGACACATAGCTTTCCCCTTTTGGTTGGGAATGACACATAGCTCTTACCTTTTTGTTGGGGATGACACATAGCTTTCCCCTTTTGGTTGGGAATGACACATAGCTCTTCCCTTTTTGTTGGGGATGACACATAGATTTCCCCTTTTTGGTTGGGAATGATACATAGCTTTTCCCTTTTTGTTGGGGATGACACATAGCTTTCCCCTTTTTGGTTTGGGAATGACACATAGATCTTCCCTTTTTGTTGGGGATGACACATAGCTTTCCCCTTTTGGTTGGGAATGACACATAGCTCTTCCCTTTTTGTTGGGGATGACACATAGGTTTCCCCTTTTGGTTGCGAATGACAAATAGCTCTTCCCTTTTTGTTGGGGATGACACATAGCTTTCCCCTTTTGGTTGGGAATGACACATAGCTCTTCCCTTTTTGTTGGGGATGACACATAGCTTTCCCCTTTTTGGTTGGGAATGACACATAGCTTTTCCCTTTTTGTTGGGGATGGCACATAGCTTTCCCCTTTTTGATTGGAATTGCACAAAGCATCTTCCTT
Organism: Alisma plantago-aquatica; assembly: GCA_963693085.1. Taxonomy (NCBI): domain Eukaryota; kingdom Viridiplantae; phylum Streptophyta; class Magnoliopsida; order Alismatales; family Alismataceae; genus Alisma; species Alisma plantago-aquatica. The sequence goes on along the minus strand of OY856412.1, from coordinate 875,085,487 downwards.
TATTGATTCCATATTTCTTATTTCATGATACTCATTAGATTGTATCAGAATGACTGCTTGATCAGGGCAATCAAAAAGATATCAATCTAAGAGTTTCCATACTCACTTTATCATCGATAGTTGTATACCTGGCCAGGGTTTACAAATACTGAGATCAAGTAGTATGCACTTACATGCTATCACATTCCTCACTTTTCATATCATTATACACACAGGATTTTCCATTCCTAGATTTTCTCTAAGCATCACTTCTATATTTCATCTAAGTATTATCCCTCAAGGTGATCTACCACACTAGGTTGATTTCAACACATAGTGTCCAATTATCTCATGTTACTGCTTTTGCCTTCACTTAGTGGATATTGCCCTGGTACACTAGGCATTTATTGCACTGGTGACACCAAAAACTTTAGCTTTTCCTGAATATCCAGACAAAAGTCTCTAAAATTGTAGAGATCATACCTTAAATCTCATCTTATGGCCCCTCCTTGGGCACTACCATCATAGATATACTGTTTGTCCAGACTTATAGCAGAGTCTACTTTCTTGCCATTTATTTTTCTTTTCCACATTTCCACTATTCCAACATGACCATATCATTCAGGAATTCTTTCAAAGCCCAAATCTTATGCATTAAAGACTGGTGACCTAGGTTGTGACACCAATATCCAGTCTTCTTTATGCATCACTGTTGTCCTAACCTACCCTTCAAGAGCATAACATAGGATTCTCTATCCTAATTAGTTCAAGATGGAAATTCTCAGGCACTTGTTCTGCTCTTGCCTGGTCCCATGCACCCTCTCCTGGTGCAACAACATTGCCCTTAGCAATGTGTTCCTTGTGTTCTCCAGTCAATTTCAAATTCTTCTTCTCCTATGTGAGCAGAAGATACTATCAAATAAACTGGAAGACACTTAGAACAGACTCTACAACCTTAGTCCTATGTCTCTGTAGACTCAGCGAACCTAGAGCTCTGATACCACTAAATTGTGGCATACAACTCATAAAAACATAATTAACTAATAAGGAAGCGTTCATCAAGCAGCGGATTAGCGAAAATCACTAAAAATTAAAACTTTTTGCAAAGAGATCCATTCACAGGAAAACTCTTTCATACAGAACCAAAGTAAAACTTTACATCCTGGTTCATAAATATACATCTCATGTACTTTTGCTTCTCAAGGAATACAAACATTAAATACTCTGTCTTAACTGTACACAAGTAGTATAAAACCCTCAAGGCACTAAGCCAAAATCTCAAAATCACTAACTACTACTCTGAGGACCTGAGAGTAAAGAGACGACACATAGGACTCTATATACATCTGAACATGACATGACAGTCAATGTCTCCACCTGAGACTTCACTGTTGTCCCTACTGCTGCTGTCCTTTACCTCCTGAAGGATTCCTGTCTCCTCGTCCGCATCCACCTAAAAATGTGGTTCCCACGGGGGTGAGACAATTATAAAAATTGCCCCAGTGAGAGATATAACTCTCCGCCAGTAACATTGTTATTGCAACTTAAGAAGATAAATATGAACAGAGAAATCATATTTATTTGACAGTAGATACTTTAATGTCTAACAGATTAGAACATCATTCTATATCAGAAGCATTGCAGTTAAAATAGAGTCAACATATCATTTATCCTTTAAGGAATATGAAGAACATGTATAACATATATTCAAACTACAGAATCATTACCACTGCATTAACTCTCTTCAGGCTTTGATCATATATCTAAATCCTGGCATTATCATTGTGGAGTCATGGCCCGTAGCCACACTCTTTTCACAAGGTGTTGGGATCTTAATCCCTTATTTCAACACTGGGAATTCACATCCCTTCACAATTTCAATATCATAACCATGAAATCCTGGGTATTCAACCCTTAGCTCATCACCTGAGAATTGTTACCACATTCTCAAGTAACTAACACCTTTAGGTCATCTGACCAAGATAAACATGATAATTGTTACACAAGCAGCCGTCATGACACTTGAGGTCATTAACTCTCTTGCTACCTCTTACCAGGCAACAAGGTATATTATGGCACACAAGGCTCAATAAGAAAATTCAAACTAATAACACATCATAGCTCATACCTGGCTATGCTCATCATCTCATGATACATGCATGGTTAGCACATATGATAGCATCACATCAATTATCCATCAATACCATGCAAAAACAATGTGTTGATAATTCAACGGTATTGCCCTTAATCCTTTACCAGGATTAGGATTTCCATCACACATCTCATGTATCAGTATTACCCTTAATCCTTTACCAGGATTAGGATTTCCATCACACATCTCATGTATCAGTATTACCCTTAATCCTTTACCAGGATTAGGATTTCCATCACACATCTCATGTATCATTCATCCAATTATATTGGATTTATAACACAACAAGGTATACCAGTATTTGGGGTGTTGGATACGATATCTATCATATCTTGATGTATCACTTCCCTCAACACCATTAACTTTCTTGAGTTCATATACTCAGCTTGTATTAGGGTATTACCCATCCTAATACTTTATGCACCAATTTATCATATTCAACATGTAAAGTAGTGATCATTAGTCACTCACTTGGAATATACAACTATTTCCAATATTATGGATTCATCCATACGTCATGAATTAACAAAAAGACCATGATAGGTCCTTTTCAAAACAACTCTAAGTCAAGCATAGAGTACCACGGCCGTGTAACCAAGAACGGTCGTGCAAAGGGAAGCCACCACAGCCGTGCTACCTTGCACGGTCGTGCAAAGTAAAGCTACCACGGCCGTGCTACCTTACACGGTCGTGCTGAGTAAAATTGCCACGGCCGTGCTGCCTTGCACGGTTGTGCTATAGAGGTTCATCACTTGAATCATATATATATGAATTCTATTCTTTGATCCTTTCAATTTGATTACGTCACATCAACCTTTCAATCAAAAGCATACAACTATGATTAACATAGTGTATCGAGTTATTGACCCTATAAGCAATTAGGAATTCATCCCTTAATTGGCACTTAATCACTTAGGTACTATTAGGGTTTCAACCTTTGTACCTTCTTTGATTATCATTACTAATCATCATTGGACCAATGGATCATTCATCATCTTGGTGCCTCTCACTATGCTACAATTGTTCTTATGGCTTATAATGTCCATAAAGCATATTGTCACCTCTCATTAGGCAACATCTAATCATATGGATCATAGTGCCATTTAACACATTGTCATCTTTCATTAGGTAACAAAATCATTTTATCTCATGTAATATAATAGTAACACCACTTTTCCCTCAATAGGGTTAGAGCTTACTTATGGCATACAACTCATGAAAACATAATTAACTAATGCGGAAGCGTTCATCAAGCAGCGGATTAGCGAAAATCACTAAAAATTAAAATTTTTTGCAAAGAGATCCATTCACAGGAAAACCCTTTCATTCAGAACCAAAGTAAAACCTTACATCCTGGTTCATATACATACATCTCATGTACTTTTGTTTCTCGAGGAATACAAACATTAACTACTCTGTCTTAACTATACACAAGTAGTATAAAACCCTCGAGGCACTAAACCAAAATCTCAATATCACTAACTACTACTCAGAGGACCTGAGAGTATAGAGACGACACATAGGACTCTATATACATCTAAACATGACAAGACAGTCAATGTCTCCACCTGAGACTTCACTGTTGTCCCTGCTGCTGCTAATGTCCTTCACCTCCTGAAGGATTCCTGTCTCCTCATCCGCGTCCACCTAAAAATGTGGTTCCCACGGGGGTGAGACAATTATAAAAATTACCCCAGCGAGAGATATAACTCTCCGCCAGTAACATTGTTATTGCAACTTAAGAAGATAAATATGAACAGAGAAATAATATTTATTTGACAGCATATACTTTAATGTCTAACAGATTAGAACATCATTCTATATCAGAAGCATTGCAGTTAAAATAGAATCAACATATCATTTATCCTTTAAGGAATATGAAGAACATGTATAACATCTATTCAAACTACATAATCATTACTACTGCATTAACTCTCTTCAGGCCTAGATCATATATCTAAAGACTGGCATTATCATTGTGGAGTCATGGCCCGTAGCCACACTCTTTTCACAAGGTGTTAGGATCTTAATCCCTCATTTCAACACTGGGAATTCTCATCCCTTCACAATTTCAATACCATAACCATGAAATCCTGGGTATTCAAACCCTTAGCTCATCACCTGAGCATTGTTACCACATTCTCAAGTAACTAACACCTTTAGATCATCTGACCAAGATAAACATGATGCTTGTTACACAAGCAGCCATCATGACACTTGAGGTCATTAACTCTCTTGCTACCTCTTACCAGGCAACAAGGTATATTATGGCACACAAGGATCAATAAGCAAATTCAAGATAATAACACATCATAGCTCATACCTGGGTATGCTCATCATCTCATGATACCTGCATGGTTAGCACATATGATAGCAGCACATCAATTATCCATCAATATCATGCAAAAATAATGTATTGATAATTCAAGGGTATTACCCTTAATCCTTTACCAGGATTAGGATTTCCATCACACATATCATGTATCAGTATTACCCTTAATCCTTTACCAGGATTAGGATTTCCATCACACATCTCATGTATCATTCATCCAATTATATTAGATTTATAACACAACAAGGTATACTAGTATTTGGGGTGTTGGATACGATCTCTATCATATCTTGATGTATCACTTCCCTCAACACCATTAACTTTCTTGAGTTCATATACTCAGTTTGTATTAGGGTCTTACCCATCTTAATACTTTATGCGCCAATTTATCACATTCATCATGTAAAGCAGTGATCATTAGTCACTCACTTGGAACATACAACTATTGTCAATACTATGGATTCACCCATAAGTCATTATTTAACAAAAAGACCATGCTAGGTCCTTTTCAAAACAACTCTAAGTCAAGCATATATTACCATGGCCGTGTAACCAAGAACGACCGTGCAAAGAAAGTCACCACGGCCGTGCTACCTTGCACGGTCGTGCAAAGAGAATCCACCACGGTCGTGCTACCTTGCACGGTCATGCAAAGGAAAGATACCACGGTCGTGCTGCCTAACACGGTCGTGCTACAGGAGTTCATTTCTTGAATCATAATCAAGTATGAATTCTATGCTTTCGTTAGGGATTAGGGTTTCACATACCATCTCCCTTCTTTCAGAATAGGGATTGCATATAGCATCACCCATCATTAGGGTTTCATATCACATTGCCCATAATTAGGGTTTAATATTCATTCCCAATTATGGTTTCTCATGAAATCACCCACAAATAGGGTTTCACATGGATACACCCTTAGTTAGGATTTCACATGGATACATCCTCAACTAGGGTTTCACATGGATGCACCCTCAACTAGGGTTTACTATTCATCCTAATTAGTGATTTCACATGTAGACAACCTCTTATTGGGTTTATACATGGAATCAGCCTCAATTAGGGTTTACATCATGTATTGGATCCATGCATTTGTTATGAATTATTTATTAGTAACATTAAGGGTATATATCACCTAATTACATTAGGTTTTCAAAAAGGTTTGATCAATTGGACCTTCAATAACATGAGGTATCCAATTGAATTAGGGCTTCCAATGTTGATTCCTTCAATCATTGAATTCATGGAACCAATCATCAATTGGACCTATACTCATACTTCAATTGAGTTTAATAGGCCAACCTTCAACTGATTTGACCCTCAATTGACCCTCAATTAATCATCAATTAGGGTTTGAATCAATTGAATTAGGGTTTAAAATCAATAAACCTTCAATATTCATCAATGTGTAACCAGTTGTTTTATAACTATCGAACCACCATTCAAATTGGATATGACCTGACCCCAAACGGTCTTGAGGTCGTTTGGATGACCTCCAAACGGTATTGAGACCGTTTTCCCATCATATCACTCAAAACCAAGCCATCCAAGTAGAGTTTGGTTCATTGGATTGATCACCAAATCAACATTGAATTGTATAACAGCTTGGTACCTTTAGACCCTCAAACACCTAACCATACCCAACCCTAGACCTCCAAACGGTCTTGGGTGACCACCAAACAGTCTTGAGACCGTTTGGATAAGCTCCAAACGGTCTTGAGACCGTTTGGCCCATCCAACCTTTGGATTTTAGTGAAAAATCATCAAGGATTGATCTATCGAGTTGATCAACAATTCAGCATTTAGTTGCAGTATGATTTGGTACCTTTGGACCTTCAATTGGTCAACTATACTTGTCCCCAGACCTCCAAATGGTCTTGGGGTGATCCCCAAACGGTCTTGAAATCGTTTGTGCTAATCAACCCAAAATCTCAACTTAACTCATTGGAATTTCAGCATTGTTTTCAATTAGGGTTTGCCTAATTGATTAGCCTTCAAATCATGATTCCTTTGGAGTTAACCCCTCAAATTTGGAGGGTCATTAACCAACATCATTAGGAACAGGAATCTCAAATGGTCAACGCTTTTTCAACTCCACCAAACGGTATTGAAACCGTTTGCCCAAAAAGGTCAAGTTAATCAGGTTGAAAATCAGCACTTAATCCAATTAGGTTTCCCTAATTGATTAGCCTTCAACCTATGATTCCTTTTGATTTAACCCCTCAAACTTGGTGAGTCATTATCCAAAATAATTAGGATCAATAATATCAAACGGTAAACTCTTGGTCAATGCACTCAAACGGTCTTGAAACCGTTTTCCCAAATAGGTCAAGTTAATCAGGTTGAAAATCAGCACTTAATCCAATTAGGTTTCCCTAATTGATTAGCCTTCAACCTATGATTCCTTTTGAGTTAACCCCTAAAAATTGGTGAGTAATTATCCAAAATAATTAGTATCAATAATATCAAATGGTAAATGCTTGGTCAACGCACTCAAATGGTCTTGAAACCGTTTTCCCAAACAGGTCAAGTTGATCAGGTTGAAAATCAGCATTTAATTCAATTCGATTTGTCTAATTGATTGTCCTTCAACTCACGATTCCTTTGGATTTAACCCCTCAAATTTGGAGGGTCATTATCCTACATAATTAGGAACAAGATTCCCAAACTTTCAACGCTTGGTCAACCATCTCAAATGGTATTGAAACCGTTTGCTCCCAAACGGTTTCAAACTGTTTGCCCTTAAACGGTTTGCTGAAACCGCATAGACAATCAAATTAAAACGATTTGGAGTAGCTATCAAAACCGTTTGGCTTGGTACTTTTCTTTGGATAAGCATCTAGGATGATGTCATCATCCCTTTTCTTCGAAAAACCAAGAACAGCAACCGTTCTTTATGGAAATTGCAGCAAAGAAACAAGAGTGCATCAAATTGAAGAAATCAATCAACAAAGCATAGAGAATTGATGCAATAGCAATGCTTAAGGGTTTAAGTTATAAAACCCACCTCCAATTGAGATCCAAAGCTCCAAGCTCACGCCATTAATTGTGGATGAAGCTCTTGCAACTCCCCCTAGGCTCGTCCTCAAGCTTTTGGATGAAAAAGTTGGCTAGTGTTGAAGAGGAGATCGAAATAAGAAGGAATCCATAATTTATTTTCAATTTCCACCATGAAATCAAGGAGAACGAAGGTCAAGGACTTAAAAACAGGTTTGGGCTCGTCCTCCTGTTGCTCCTAAGTCCTCTTGAGCTTACCCAAAGCAAAGGAAGAAGAAAGGGCCGAAAAAGCCTTTCAATTGATTTGGAAAAGACACTTTTATAAGGAAATTGATGAGAGAGAAAATGCATTATTAAAATGCATTAAATTCCAAAAATATGGCCGCCTCTTCCCCCTCAAATCCCTTAAGGACGAGGCACCTTCCTTTTCCTTTAATTCTCCTTCATTATCCAATTTAAAGAAAAGAAAATTAAGCACCTTAATGCTTATTATATTAATATACCATATGTGAGTGGAAATTACTTTTCTTTATAATAAGGTGAGTGGAATTTCACCTCCTTAGGATATTTTCGTTCCTTATCTTGTAAAAAGAACGTCCATCCTTATTCAAAATCAACCAATAACATTTTGGTTGAAGGCCCTTTAATTAATACATTCATTTTTTCCCTAAATTGAATTAGGGTTTCACTTATGATTAAATATTGATTATTTTAATATCAAGATTCTCTCTCCTCCAACTTAATTCAAATGAGATGCCCCTCTCATTTTCTTTGGTCTAAATGATTCCAAAAAACATCAAGGACTTTATTGAAGTGGTAATTTACATATTGAACACTAGGTTTTGGGTAAATTGCACATTACACCAAAATTGGGTTTTAATGTACAAGGATTGCTTTACAAGCTTAATCTTGGTGCCCAAGCTTGTGAGAACCATACCACTACATCATATTCATTCTTATGATGTTTCAAAATCAGGGTAACATATTATCATGTAAAATTTTCAAATTAATCCCTCAACTTGGGTAATTTGCACTTTAGTCCAAAATAAGCAATCATTGTTTCAACATTGTTCAAACAAGACCAAAATTGAAACATAAGTTTCTCATGGGCCCTAATTACTTTTCCCAAGATAAGATTAAGAATCTACTCAACCTTATTAGGCAAAACCTCTAGGGTTAATTCATAACCCAGGTTAGGGATGTTACATTACTGTTCTTATCTCATTGGGGTTTCTCATGTCCCATTACCCAATTAAGGTTTCTCATAGAATCACCCTCAATTATGGCTTCACATGGATACACCTTCAATTAGGGTTTCATATGGATACACCCTCCACTAGGGTTTCATATGGATACACCCTCAGCTAGGGTTTCATATGGATTCACCCTCAACTAGGGTTTCATATGGATACACCCTCAACTAGGGTTTCATATGGATACACCCTCAACTAGGGTTTATTATGGATACACCCTCAACTAGAGTTTCATATGGATACACCCTCAACTAGGGTTTCATATTGATACACACTCAACTAGGGTTTCATATGGATACACCCTCAACTAGGATTTCATATGGATACACCCTCAACTAGGGTTTATTATTCATTCTAATTAGTGATTTCACATGTAGACAACCTCTTATTAGGTTATACCTGAAATCAGTCTCAATTAGGGTTTACATCATGTATTGGATCCATGCATTTGTTATGCATTAATAACTAGTATCATTAAGAGTATCTCTCACATAATTACATTAGGTTTCCATAAGGGTTTGATCAAATGGACCTTCAATAACATGAGGTATCCAAATAGATTGATCAATGGAACCTTCAATTGCACTGGGTATCCATTTGGGTTAATCAATTGAGTCTTTAATATCATTGGGTACTCAATTGAATCAACCCATTATTCCTTCAATTACATTAGGTACTCAATTGGGTTAACCAATTGATCCTTCAATTGTATTAGGCATCCAATTGAATTACATAAAATTGAACCACAAACGGTTTGAAACCGCATGGACTTGAAACCGCATGGGTCTCAAACGGTTTGAGACCGTTTGGTCTCAAATGGTCTTGAGACCATTTGGTCCCAAACGGTCTTGAGACCATTTGGTCCCAAACGGTCTTGAGACCATTTGGACTCAAACATTCTTGAGACCGTTTGGTCCAAACCTCTCAAAACCGCATGGACCAAAAAGTCAATCAAGACTTCAACAACACTCAATTCCAATCAATGGAACTTCAACCAATTGGATCATTAATTCAATCCTTAATTGAATCATGGAATCACCCCTCAATTAGAACTTCAATTAGGGTCTGATCTCAATGGTGTTAGGGTTTATAATCATCCTTTAGAGCTTTGAAGTTGATAAACAATCAAGCTACTAATTGTGTTTCAATTGAATTAGGGTTTCCAATGTTGATTCCTTCAATTGTTGAATTCATGGAACCAATCATCAATTGGACCTATACTAATACTTTAATTGAGTTTAATAGGTCAACCTTCAACTGATTTGACCCTCAATTGACCCTCAATTGGTCATCAATTAAGGTTTGATTCAATTGAATTAGGGTTTGGAATCGATGATTCAACAACACTAATCAATGTAAGACTAGTTGCTTTGAAACCATTGAACCATCATCAAAATTGGGTATGACCTGACCCCAAACGGTCTTGAGGTCGTTTGGATGACCTCCAAATGGTCTTGAGACCGTTTTCCCATCATATCACTCAAATCCAAGCCATCCAATTAGGGTTTGGATCATTGAAGTGCTCACCAAATCAGCAATTCATTACAAATCAACTTGGTACCTTTAGACCTTCAAACACCAAACCATACTCAACCCTAGACCTCCAAACGGTCTTGAGACCGTTTGGATGAGCTCCAAATGGTCTTGAGACCGTTTGGCTCATTCAACCTTTGGACTTTAGTGAAAAATCATCATGGATTGGTCTATCGAGTTGATCAACAAATCAGCACTTCATTGCAATATGATGTGGTACCTTTGGACCTTCAATTGGTCAACTATACTTGACCCCAGACCTCCAAACGGTCTTGGGGTGACCCCCAAACAGTCTTGAGACCGTTTGGATGATCCCCAAACGGTCTCAAGACCGTTTGGGCTAATCAACCCAAAATCTCCAATTAACTCATTGGAATTTCAGCACTGATTTCAATTAGGGTTTGCCCAATTGAATAGCCTTCAACTCACGATTCCTTGGGAGTTAATCCCTCAAATTTGGTGATTAATTATAACACATAATTAGGAACAGTAATATCAAACGTTAAACCCTTGGTCAACGCACTCAAACGGTCTTGAGACCGTTTTCTCAAAAAGTTCAATTAACTCAGATTGAAAATCAGCACTTAATCCAATTAGGTTTCCCTAATTGATTAGCCTTCAACTCATGATTCCCTTGGAGTTAGTCCATAAAATTTGTAGGGTCATTACCCAACATCATTATGAACAGTAATACCAAACTGCCAATGCTTGGTCAACCATATAAAATGGTTTTGAAACCGTTTCCCCAAACAGGTAAAGTTAATCAGGTTGAAAATCAGCACTTAATCCAAATAGGTTTACCTAATTGATTAACCTTCAACTCACGAGTCCTTGGGATTTAATCCATAACACTTGGTGAGTCATTATCCAATATAATTAGGATCAGTAATCTCAAATGGTAAATGCTTGGTCAATGCACTCAAACGGTCTTGAGACCGTTTGCCCAAACAGGTCAAGTTGATCAGGTTGAAAATCAGCATTTAATTCAATTCAATTTACCTAATTGATTGGCCTTCAACTCACGATTACTTTGGAGTTAACCCCTCAAATTTGGAGGGTCACCAGCTTACATAATTAGGAACAAAATTCCCAAACGGTCAACGCTTGGTCAACCATCTCAAACGGTCTTGAAACCGTTTTCTACCAAACGGTCTTGAAACCGTTTTCTACCAAACGGTTTCAAACCATTTGCCCTTAAACAGTTTGCTGAAATCGCATAGCCAATCAAATTAAAACGATTTGGAGTAGCTATCAAAACTGTTTGGCTTGTTTCTTTTCTTTGGATAAGCATATATAATGATGTAATCATCCCCTTCCTTCTAACAACCAAGAACAACAACCGTTCTTGATGGAATTTGCAGCAAAGAAACAAGAGTGCATCAAATTGAAGAAATCAATCAACAAAGCATAGAGAATTGATGCAATAGCAATGTTTAAGGGTTTAAGTTATAAAACCCGCCTCCAATTGAGCTCCAAAGCTCCAAGATCACGCCATTAATGGTGGATGAAGCTCTTGCAACTCCCCCTAGGCTCTTACTCAAGCTTTTGGATGAAAAAGTTGGCTAGGGTTGAAGAGGAGATCGAATTAAGAAGGAATCCATAATTTATTTTCGATTTCCACCATGAAATCAAGGTGAAATGGATCAAGAACCTTACCTACAGGTTGGGATTTGTCATCCTGGTCCTCCCTAGCTTCCTTGGTCGGTTTCCAAGCTAATATAAGAAGTGGGGTCGAAATAGCCTTTCATTTGGCTAGGAAAAGGCCTTTTATAAAAATTCAATGAAAGAGAAAATGCATTATTAAAATGCATTTAATTCCAAAATTGGTGCCGCCTCTACCCCCTCAAATTCCCTTCAAAATCCTTAAGGACGAGGCTATCTTCATTGCCTCTTATTCCTCTCCATTATACATGATTTAAAGAAAATCAAATTAAGCACCTTAATGCTTATTATATTAATATCCATATGTGAGTGGGTTTTCTTTTCCTTATAATAATGGTGAGTGGAATTTCACCTCCTTAGGATATTTTCATTCCTTATCTTGGCAAAAGAACGTCCATACTTATTCAAAATCAACCAATAAGATTTTGGTTGAAGGCCCTTTAATTAATAAAATTCATTTTTTCCCTAAATTGAATTAGGGTTTCACTTAAGATTAAATCTTGATTATTTTAATATCAAGATTCTCTCTCCTCCAACTTAATTCAAATGAGATTATCCTCTCATTTTCTTTGCTCTACATGATGCCAAGAAACATTAGGGACCTTATTGAATTGGTAATTTGCATATTGAACCCTAGGTTTTGGGTAAATTGCACTTTACACCAAAACTGGGTTTTAATGCACAACATTGTCCAACAAACTCTATCTTGGTGTCCAGACTTGTAGAAACCTTACCACTACATCATATTCATTATTATGGTGTCTCAATATCAGAGGAACATCTTATCATGCAACATTTGCAAGTTGACCCCTCAACTTGGGTAATTTGCACTTTAGTCCAAAATAAGCAAACATTGCTTCAACATTGTTCAAACAGGATCAAAATTGAAACATAAGTTTCTCATGAGCCCTAATTACTTTTCCCAAGATAAGATTAGGAATCTACTCAAACTTATTAAGTGAAACATATAGGTTTAACTCATAACCCAGTTCAGGGATGTTACAAATTATAAACCCCTAACAAGGATTTCTTCCCCGAAATCCCAGACAAAAGGAGGAACAAATTATTCATTAATCATGCCCTAAAGTCTCCACATATCATCTTAATATCATGGAGATATCATGAACTCTGTGATTCCACACAAAGCTCCTTTCATTAGTTCAACCTCATCAATGTTTATGCAGAGCATAAACCCCTAATATATGATGTCCATATTATTGAAAGGAAAAAGCATAAAAGAGCATACATCTATCATTACCTAAGAATATAATCAAAGGGGTAAAACATATATGTCTAACAAAGATAATTTACTCAGTAATCCTTTAACAAACTCTATGTAATTGAGAATGTTCTCATAGTTCTTCCTATTAGTTGGGAATGCCACTTAGCTTTTCCCTTTTTGTTGGGGATGACACATAGCTTTCCCCTTTTGGTTGGGAATGACACATAGCTCTTCCTTTTTTGTTGGGGATGACACATAGCTTTCCCCTTTTTGGTTGGGAATGACACATAGATCTTCCCTTTTTGTTGGGGATGACACATAGCTTTCCCCTTTTGGTTCGGAATGACGCATAGCTCTTCCCTTTTTGTTGGGGATGACACATAGCTTTCCCCTTTTGGTTTGGGAATGACACATAGCTCTTCCCTTTTTGTTGGGGATGACACATAGCTTTCCCCTTTTGGTTTGGGAATGACACATAGCTCTTCCCTTTTTGTTGGGGATGACACATAGCTTTCCCCTTTTGGTTTGGAATGACACATAGCTCTTCCCTTTTTGTTGGGGATGACACATAGCTTTCCCCTTTTGGTTGGGAATGACACATAGCTCTTCCCTTTTTGTTGGGGATGACACATAGCTTTCCCATTTTGGTTGGGAATGACACCTAGCTCTTCCCTTTTTGTTGGGGATGACACATAGCTTTCCCCTTTTGGTTGGGAATGACACATAGCTCTTACCTTTTTGTTGGGGATGACACATAGCTTTCCCCTTTTTGGTTGGGAATGACACATAGCTTTTCCCTTTTTGTTGGGGATGACACATAGCTTATCCCTTTTTGTTGGGGATGACACATAGCTTTCCCCTTTTTGGTTTGGGAATGACACATAGCTCTTCCCTTTTTGTTGGGGATGACACATAGCTTTCCCCTTTTGGTTGGGAATGACACATAGCTCTTCCCTTTTTGTTGGGGATGACACATAGCTTTCCCCTTTTGGTTGGAAATGACACATATCTCTTCCCTTTTTGTTGGGGATGACACATAGCTTTCCCCTTTTTGGTTGGGAATGACACATAGATTTTCCCTTTTTGTTGGGGATGACACATAGCTTTCCCATTTTTTATTGGAATTGCACAAAGCATCTTCCTTTATTGATTCCATATTTATTATTTCATGATACTCATTAGTTTGTATCAGAATGACAGCTTGATCAGGGCAATCAAAAAGATATCAATCTAAGAGTTTCCATACTCACTTTATCATCAATAGTTGTATACCTGGCCAGGGTTTACACATACTGAGATCAAGTAGTATGCACTTACATGCTATCACATTCCTCACTTTTCATATCATTATACACACAGGATTTTCCATTCCTAGATTTTTTCTAAGCATCACTTCTATATTTCATCTAAGTATTACCCCTCAAGGTCATCTACCACACTAGGTTGATTTCAACACATAGTGCCCAATTATCTCATGTTACTACTTTTGCCTTTACTTAGTGGCTATTGCCCTGGTGCACTAGGCATTTATTGCACTGGTGACACCAAAAACTTTGGCTTTTTCTGAATATCCAGACAAATGTCTCTAAAATTGTAGATATCATACCTTAAATCTCAGCTTATGGCCCCTCCTTGGGCACTACCATCATAGATATACTGTTTGTCCAGACTTATGGCAGAGTCTACTTTCTTTCCATTTATTTTTCTTTTCCACATTTCCACTATTCCAACATGAGCATGTCATTCAGGAATCCTTTAAAAGCCCAAAGCTTATGCATTAAAGACTGGTGACCTAGGTTGTAACACCAATATCCAGTCTTCTTTATGTATCACTGTTGTCCTAACCTGCCCTTCAAGAGCATAACATAGGATTCTCTATCCTGATTAGGTCAAGATGGAAATTCTCAGGCACTTGTTCTGCTCTTAACTGGTCCCATGCACCCTCTCCTGGTGCAACAACATTGCCTTTAGCAATGTGTTCCTCGTGTTCTCCAGTCAATTTCAAATTCTTCTTCTCCTATGTGAGCAGAAGATACTATCAAATAAACTGGAAGACACTTAGAACAGACTCTACAACCTTAGTCCTATATCTCTGTAGACTCAGCGAACCTAGAGCTTTGATACCACTAAATTGTGGCATACAACTCATAAAAACATAATTAACTAATAAGGAAGCATTCATCAAGCAGTGGATTAGCGAAAATCACTAAAAATTAAAACTTTTTGCAAAGAGATCCATTCACAGGAAAACTCTTTCATTCAGAACCAAAGTAAAACTTTACATCCTGGTTCATAAATATACATCTCATGTACTTTTGCTTCTCGAGGAATACAAACATTAACTACTCTATCTTAACTGTACACAAGTAGTATAAAACCCTCGAGGCACTAAGCCAAAATCCCAAAATCACTAACTACTACTCCGAGGACCTGAGAGTACAGAGACGACACATAGGACTCTATATACATCTAAACATGACGTGACAGTCAATGTATCCACCTGAGACTTCATTGTTGTCCCTATTGCTGCTGTCCTTTACCTCCTGAAGGATTCCTGTCTCCTCGTCTGCATCCACCTAAAAATGTGGTTCCCACGGGGGTGAGACAATTATAAAAATTGCCCCAGCGAGAGATATAACTCTCTGCCAGTAACATTGTTATTGCAACTTAAGAAGATAAATATGAATAGAGAAATCATATTTATTTGACAGCAGATACTTTAATGTCTAACAGATTAGAACATCATTCTATATCAGAAGCATTGCAGTAAAAATAGAATCAACATATCATTTATCCTTTAAGGAATATGAAGAACATGTATAACATCTATTCAAACTACAGAATCATTACCACTGCATTAACTCTCTTCAGGCTTAGATCATATATCTAAAGCCTGGCATTATCATTGTGGAGTCATGGCCCGTAGCCACACTCTTTTCACAAGGTGTTGGGATCTTAATCCCTTATTTCAACACTGGGAATTCTCATCCCTTCACAATTTCAATATCATAACCATGAAATCCTGGGTATTCAACCCTTAGCTCATCACCTGAGCATTGTTACCACATTCTCAAGTAACTAACACCTTTAGGTCATCTGACCAAGATAAACATGATAATTATTACACAAGAAGCCGTCATGACACTTGAGGTCATTAACTCTCTTGCTACCTCTTACCAGGCAACAAGGTATAATATGGCACACAAGGCTCAATAAGAAAATTCAAACTAATAACACATCATAGCTCATACCTGGCTATGCTCATCATCTCATGATACCTGCATGGTTAGCACATATGATAGCAGCACATCAATTATCCATCAATACCATGCAAAAACAATGTGTTGATAATTCATGGGTATTGCCCTTAATCCTTTACCAGGATTAGGATTTCCATCACACATCTCATGTATCAGTATTACCCTTAATCCTTTACCAGGATTAGGATTTCCATCACACATCTCATGTATCGATATTATCCTTAATACTTTACCAGGATTAGGTAGGGCTGTCAATGGGGAGGGTATTATCCGTTTACCCTTGCCCATACCCTGGAGGGTAAGGGTAAGGGTAAAGATTTTTATTACCCTTTATCCGTTTACCCGTTCCCCGTTTCCCCGCTATACTATAAGGGGAGGGTAAGGTATAGACATTATCCATACCCTTTTACCCGCACATGATATAAAGGTTACACAAATATAAATATTCTAAAGGGGTTTGTATGTAAATGTTTAACCCTAATACTTTATTCTATCATTGTAAAATGACTTGGTGTTGTGCTTGTAATACTTTCTTGTTGAGAGAAAAACATATATATATCTTGCGGAAAATGAGGTGTTGGTGAAACACTTATTTGTTATGCATACTTATGCAAAGGAAAAAAAAATTATACATACAAATTTGTTATTGTGTGAATTGACTTAACTTTACACGGAGAAACATATGATTTTGAATTGGATATAATGTTTTATATGTTGTTATCAATAAATTAATTATAAAATTATTAAAAATCAACACAAAATGTGTATAAAATTCTTTTTTGTCAAAATTACCCGCTTACCCTTTACCCTCCCCGTTTACCATGTGGAGAAGAGGGTAAGGGTAAGGGGAGGGTAATGGGATTGCTGAGAAGGATAATTACCCTTACCCTTACCCACTACCCAAAGAGGGTAAGGGTAAGGGTAAGACCTTACCCTCCCCATTGACAGCCCTAGGATTAGGATTTCCATCACACATCTCATGTATCAGTATTACCCTTAATCCTTTACCAGGATTAGGATTTCCATCACACATCTCATGTATCATTCATCCAATTATATTGGATTTATAACACAACAAGGTATACCAGTATTTGGGGTGTAGGATACGATATTTATCATATCTTGATGTATCACTTCCCTCAACACCATTAACTTTCTTGAGTTCATATACTCAGCTTGTATTAGGGTATTACCCATCCTAATACTTTATGCACCAGTTTATCACATTCAACATGTAAAGTAGTGATCATTAGTCACTCACTTGGAATATATAACTATTGCCAATACTATGGATTCATCCATACGTCATGAATTAACAAAAAGACTATGTTAGGTCCTTTTCAAAACAACTCTAAGTCAAGCATAGAGTACAACGGCCGTGTAACCAAGAACGGTCGTGCAAAGGGAAGCCACCACGGCCGTGCTACCTTGCACGGTCGTGCAAAGTAAAGCTACCACGGCCGTGCTACCTTACACGGTCGTGTTGAGTAAAATCGCCACGGTCGTGCTGCCTTGCACGGTTGTGCTACAGAAGTTCATCACTTGAATCATATTTATATATATGAATTCTATTCTTTGATCCTTTCAATTTGATTAGGTCACATCAACCTTTCAATGAAAAGCATACAACTATGATTAACATAGTATATCAAGTCATTGACCCTATAAGCAATTAGGAATTCATCCCTTAATTGGCACTTAATCACTTAGGTACTATTAGGGTTTCAACCTTTGTACCTTCTTTGATTATCATTACTAATCATCATTGGACCAATGGATCATTCATCATCTTGGTGCCTCTTACTATGCTACAATTGTTCTTATGGCTTATAATGTCCATAAAGCATATTGTCACCTCTCATTAGGAAACATCTAATCATATGGATCATAGTGCCATTTAACACATTGTCACCTATCATTAGGTAACAAAATCATTTTATCTCATGTAATATAATAGCAACGCCACTTTTCCCTCAATAGGGTTAGAGCTTACTGTTCTCATCTCATTGGGGTTTCTCATGTCCCATTACCCAATTAGGGTTTCTCATAGAATCACCCTCAATTATGGCTTCACATGGATACACCTTCAATTAGGGTTTCATATGGATACACCCTCCACTAGGGTTTCATATGGATACACCCTCAACTAGGGTTTCATATGGATTCACCCTCAACTAGGGTTTCATATGGATACATCCTCAACTAGGGTTTCATATGGATACACCCTCAACTAGGGTTTCATATGGATACACCCTCAACTAGGGTTTCATATGGATACACCCTCAACTATGGTTTCATATGGATACACCCTCAACTAGGGTTTATTATTCATTCTAATTAGTGATTTCACAAGTAGACAACCTCTTATTAGGTTATACCTGAAATCAGCCTCAATTAGGGTTTACATCATGTATTGGATCCATGCATTTGTTATGCATTAATGACTAGTAACATTAAGAGTATCTCTCACCTAATTACATTAGGTTTCCATAAGGGTTTGATCAAATGGACCTTCAATAACATGAGGTATCCAAATAGATTGATCAATGGAACCTTCAATTGCACTGGGTATCCATTTGGGTTAATCAATTGAGTCTTTAATATCATTGGGTACTCAATTGAATCAACCCATTATTCCTTCAATTACATTAGGTACTCAATTGGGTTAAACAATTGATCCTTCAATTGTATTAGGCATTCAATTGAATTACATAAAATTGAACCACAAACGGTTTGAAACCGCATGGACTTGAAACCGCATGGGTCTCAAACAGTTTGAGACCGTTTGGTCTCAAACGGTCTTGAGACCGTTTGGACTCAAATGGTCTTGAGACCGTTTGGTCCAAAGCTCTCAAAACCGCATGGACCAAAAAGTCAATAAAGACTTCAACAACACTCAATTCCAATCAATGGAACTTCAACCAATTGGATCATTAAATCAATCCTTAATTGAATCATGGAATCACCCCTCAATTAGAACTTCAATTAGGATCTAATATCAATGGTGTTATGGTTTATAATCATCCTTTAGAGCTTTGAAGTTGATAAACAATCAAGCTACTAATTGTGTTTCAATTGAATTAGGGTTTCCAATGTTGATTCCTTCAATTGTTGAATTCATGGAACCAATCATCAATTGGACCTATACTCATACTTCAATTGAGTTTAATAGGTCAACCTTCAACTGATTTTACCCTAAATTGACCCTCAATTGGTCATCAATTAGGGTTTGATTCAATTGAATTAGGGTTTGGAATCGATGATTCAACAACACTAATCAATGTAAGACTAGTTGCTTTGAAACCATTGAACCATCATCCAAATTGGGTATGACCTGACCCCAAACGGTCTTCAGGTCGTTTGGATGACCTCCAAAAGGTCTTGAGGCCGTTTTCCCATCATATCACTCAAATCCAAGCCATCCAATTAGGGTTTGGATCATTGAAGTGCTCACCAAATCAGCAATTCATTACAAATCAACTTGGTACCTTTAGACCTTCAAACACCAACCCATACTCAACCCTAGACCTACAAACGGTCTTGGGTGACCACCAAACGGTCTTGAGACCATTTGTATGATCTACAAACGGTCTTGAGACCATTTTTCTCATTCAACCCTTGGACTTTAGTGAAAAATCATCATGGATTGGTCTATCGAGTTGATCAACAAATCAGCACTTCATTGCAATATGATGTGGTACCTTTGGACCTTCAATTGGTCAACTATACTTGACCCCAGACCTCCAAACGGTCTTTGGGTGACCCCCAAACGGTCTTGAGACCGTTTGGATGATCCCCAAATGGTCTTGAGACCGTTTGGGCTAATCAACCCAAAATCTCCAATTAACTCATTGGAATTTTAGCACTGATTTCAATTAGGGTTTTCCCAACTGAATAGCCTTCAACTCACGATTCCTTGGGAGTTAATCCCTCAAACTTGGTGAGTCATTATAAAACATCATTAGGAACAGTAATATCAAACGGTAAACCCTTGTTCAACGCACTCAAACGGTCTTGAGACCGTTTTCCCAAAAAGTTCAATTAAATCAGATTGAAAATCAGCACTTAATCCAATTAGGTTGCCGTAATTGATTATCCTTCAACTCATGATTACCTTGTATTTAGTGCATAAAATTTGTATGGTCATTACCCAACATCATTGTGAACAGTAATCCCAAACGGTCAACGCTTGGTCAACCATCTCAAACGGTTTTGAAACCGTTTTCCCAAACAGATCAAGTTAATCAGGTTGAAAATCAGCACTTAATCCAAATAGGTTTACCTAATTGATTAACCTTCAACTCACGATTCCTTGGTAGTTAATCCATAAAACTTGGTGAGTCATTAGCCAAAATAATTAGGATCAGTAATCTCAAACTGTCAACGCTTGGTCAACGCACTCAAATGGTCTTGAGACCGTTTTCCCAAACAGGTCAAGTTGATCAGGTTGAAAATCAGCATTTAATTCAATTCAATTTGCCTAATTGATTGGCCTTCAACTCACGATTCCTTTGGATTTAACCCCTCAAATTTGGAGGGTAATCATCTTACATAATTAGGAACAAAATTACCAAACGGTCAAACCCTTGTTCAACCATCTCAAACGGTCTTGAAACCATTTTCTCCCAAATGGTTTCAAACCGTTTTCCCTTAAACAGTTTGCTGAAATCACATAGCCAATCAAATTAAAATGATTTGGAGTAGCTATCAAAACCGTTTGGCTTGGTTATTTTCTTTGGATAAGCATCTAGGATGATGTCATCATCCCCTTCTTTCGAACAACCAAGAACAAAAACCGTTCTTGATGGAATTTGCAGCAAAGAAACAAGAGTGCATCAAATTGAAGAAATCAATCAACAAAGCATAGAGAATTGATGCAATAACAATGTTTAAGGGTTTAAATTATAAAACCCACCTCCAATTGAGATCCAAAGCTCCAAGATCATGCCATTAATGGTGGATGAAGCTA
Organism: Alisma plantago-aquatica; assembly: GCA_963693085.1. Classification (NCBI taxonomy): domain Eukaryota; kingdom Viridiplantae; phylum Streptophyta; class Magnoliopsida; order Alismatales; family Alismataceae; genus Alisma; species Alisma plantago-aquatica. The sequence goes on along the minus strand of OY856412.1, from coordinate 875,064,128 downwards.
TTGCAACTCCCCCTAGGCTCTTCCTCAAGCTTTTGGATGAAAAAGTTGGCTAGGGTTGCAGAGGAGATCGAATTAAGAAGGAATCCATAATTTATTTTCGATTTCCACCATGAAATCAAGGTGAAATGGATCAAGAACCTTACCTACAGGTTGGGGTTCGTCCTCCTGGTCCTCCCTAGCTTCCTTGGTCGGTTTGCAAGCTAAGAGAAGAAGTGGGGTCGAAATAGCCTTTCATTTGGCTAGGAAAAGGCGTTTTTATAAAAATTCAATGAAAGAGAAAATGCATTATTAAAATGCATTTAATTCCAAAATTGGTGCCGCCTCTACCCCCTCAAATTCCCTTCAAAATCCTTAAGGACGAGGCTATCTTCATTGCCTCTTATTCCTCTCCATTATCCATGATTTAAAGAAAATCAAATTAAGCACCTTAATGCTTATTATATTAATATCCATATGTGAGTGGGTTTTCTTTTCCTTATAATAATGGTGAGTGGAATTTCACCTCCTTAGGATATTTTCATTCCTTATCTTGGAAAAAGAACGTCCATACTTATTAAAAATCAACCAATAACATTTTGGTTGAAGGCCCTTTAATTAATAAAATTCATTTTTGTCCTAAATTGAATTAGGGTTTCACTTAAGATTAAATCTTGATTATTTTAATATCAAGATTCTCTCTCCTCCAACTTAATTCAAATGAGATGATCCTATCATTTTATTTGCTCTACATGATTCCAAGAAACATTAGGGACCTTATTGAAGTGGTAATTTGCATATTGAACCCTAGGTTTTGGGTAAATTGCACTTTACACCAAAACTGGGTTTTAATGCACAACATTGTCCAACAAGCTCTATCTTGGTGTCCAGACTTGTAGAAACCTTACCACTACATCATATTCATTCTTATGGTGTATCAATATCAGAGGAACATCTTATCATGCAACATTTGCAAGTTGACCCCTCAACTTGGGTAATTTGCACTTTATTCCAAAATAAGCAAACATTGCTTAACATTGTTCAAACATGATCAAAATTGAAACATAAGTTTCTCATGAGCCCTATTACTTTTCCCAAGATAATATTAGGAATCTACTCAACCTTATTAAGAAAAACATCTTGGGTTAACTCATAACCCAGGTCAGGGATGTTACACATATGATACTTGTAATGGCATATCTTGTAAATGATTTCATTAATAATAAAGAAAATCTTCATCTATACATTTGTTAAATTATGAGGTACTTATATAAAAGGATATATGTCTAAAGAATTATGTTACTCGCTGACGTATGTCTTTTGATTGAGGACTTAAACAATGAGATCTTACAAAGGATAAGAGTACATACTTTCTTGTTATGTCCCTAGTCAGATATTATTGTGGAAGATAATAGAGAATAATAACACAAGACTAGAGTGTGAGTTGGTTGATGACATAATCTCATTAGTCATGATATGTCATATCAAATCAAATACATAGGTACTTGTTAGACAACAGTGTATTAGACAGAACCACCTTGAGAGTGATGCATGGAAACCATTGAATGGTAGTCAAAATCAATCTCATAGCGATAGGTGGTGATTATGGCTCTTAGACTTGAATTCACTACATTCATCACATGTCATTTGATGTACTATGACATCATCCAACATAACCTTGAATAAGGGTTACCTTAAAAGTGATGCTCAGATACACTGTGACACATGGGGAATGGTCAGGAGCGATGTATGTGAGATTTGTCCCTCCTACTGGAGTTGATATTTTGGCCACTTGATAAGAGAGACTGAGAAATGTTTAGCCATACTCATGTGAATGAATATATGATATGTGATCTCACATGTATCTTTGATAGTCTTCTCTAGTTTAAGAACATGGATTGAATGATGAAGAGGATGGCAAGTCCATGGCTTGAGTTTGAATTGGATATCAAAGATAAAGGAACTATTTGATCACAGTAATACTAATAAAAGATTGTAGGTTGAAGTTGTTCTCCAACTTTCCAATTATATGGGTAGAAATAATGTATTTCTAGATACCGCTCATTGCTTGTGATATCATAAATTAGTTATTGACATTAAATGTAAATGTAACTTGGGACTATAGGGTCACACACACAGAATTCACCTAGAATGGGATTTTACTCATAAATATGGTTTAAAATTGATTAATAAGTGTTAGGTAATAAAGATTAGCTGTCAAAAATATGAAACAACCAGTTCAACTCATGAAGTGGTCAGTTCATATGCATGAATCGAGTGGTTGAGGTTGTGAACTAGAGAGACTGGGAAATCATAAGATTGGATCAAGGATTGATGTTTATGTCATGTTGTGCATTAATCAAATATTAAAATCCAATATGATCATGAATAGGAAACATAGTGAACCGATTGATTCAAGTGTTGAACCGATCGTCTCACATCTTAAGTGACTGGTTCAATGGTGAATTGACCGGTTCGTGGTTCTCAGGTTCCAGAATATGCATGAAATTTTGTCTCTTTGGATCCCAGTTGATCTAGAAACTCTGACCCTTACCCTCCTATCAATAAAAGAGTAGTTGAGGCTTTTAGAAGACACAAAAATAAGCTCTGACAATTGTTGTCTTATCACAGTTATGGTAATGTGAGATCCTAAGCAACTCTTACTCATAAAAGGGAGAGACAACAAGGGAGAGTAGACAATGCTAGAACGTTGACGTTGAAGGGACAACTCCTTTCTGTCTATTCCTAAACAACGACTGAAATTCCCGACAGTCTGTATGGAATATGTAGAGGTGTGAAGGCCTTTTCCACCCACTAGGAGGATTTTGTCAACCGTTGTCCATGGTGATACACAAGGAGGTCGTCGCCTACAATTTCCTAGATGCTACTTGCAAAAGAAGCACACTACTACTAGGATAGTCTCTAGACTTGCTCCAAGACTAGGTATATGTCTTGCAACCTTTCTTCCAATCTATAGTTGTTGATACGATCAACTATTTAAGGCGATATTGCAAAAAAAAATGTTTCCACTGTCATTGCCATCACCATATTTCCTACAGTGGTATCTAACCTATGTCAATTTACTATGTTTTGGGATTTAATCCATATGACCGGATTTTTGTTTTATCATTTATTTATTATATGAAACGTGAATATTAGAATTATTTATGTGTATATCAGATTAAATACCACCCACAGTCCCTATATATATATGTGTGTGTGTGTATATATATATGTATATATGTATATATATATCGGGACCCATTTATTTATTACATACAATATGAATATTAGAATTATTAATGTGTATATCCAACTAAATACCACATACAATCCCAATATATATATGCAATTTATATGTGTCTCCATGAAATTATTTTGATGGTGGATGTTAGTGTGGTTATGGCTAATACACCTAGATCTTTGTGAATTGTTAAATGCTTTTTTAGTCCTACCTTTTTTAATTTGGTTTGCATACCAAGACTCTCTCTCTCTCTTTCCATATGTAAGGTGATGCTTTCCATACTATGCTCCCCTCAATGTAACTTGAGGCTTCTCTATTGCAATGTAATAATTAAATTAAATAGGAATATGAACGTTTAATTTCCTATTTTGAAAAAGAGAAGGCATTCTACACCAGACGAGTTGATCGAATCAGAAGTCAAACTGATCAATTGGAGGACTGAGTAGGCCAGATGACAAGACGAGCTCGTTGATCGACTAGAGGTCCAACCAATCGAATGGAGGAGTCCTGGCACCACTTGAACTGAAGTCCACTCAACTGATCTAAGAGGTCAATCAATCGACCAGGAGACCAGCCAATCCTCTCAAAGGTTAAGTCAAATGACCAGACTGGTTCCAGCCCAATTTTCTAAGGTAGGTTGTTGCATACAATGTGTACCTTAGGAGGTAGCAATTATTTTTAACTCCAAAGAATTGCCTTAGTATGGCCATAAGCATCTCTCAATTAATAATTTCATTTTTTTGTTTGTGTACATATCATTTATATGATACGTACTAAGTTGTGATGATTGGATATGTGTAACTTTTATATAAACATAAATCCCTCAATATAATATTAAGTCTTATTTTCCATAAGTAACATACATTAAAAGCTTTATTGACTAAGTGTGGGCACACCAAGTGTGGTATGTCCTCTATCTCATGGAAGTGTGATGGTAGTTATATGGGCCAACAGAGTAGGGTTCATTACTATTATGTTAGGTTTTGGGTCAGACTTAACTAGGTGACCTTAATGAGATTAAGTCCCTAGAAGCATGAAGATGGATCATGTAAAGGAGTTGTACATACCATCTATCTAAGAATTGCATGAGATGTAATTAGCAAGATGCTTCCTACCTTAATAGTTAGTTATAGATGCTAGAGTTGGAAAGCTAATTAACTTAATTGTTTTGGGTATTGTCTCACTAGAAGATTTTACGTTGCAATCTTTCGAATTGATATGTGAGGGTTGTCAATTTCAACAAAATAGTGGGAGCGGATAATTAATTTAAGGCTTAATTAAATATCAACAAATTTATATTTTAAAAAATCAAAACAAAAGCATTTTGACAAATTGTAAATTTTTCTTATAGAATCAAATGGTATTTGATATCACATTTTGTTTGTGATTGGTCCTTGAGATAGACAAGTTGAATGAGAGTAATTTCCATGACTAGTTCATGATGTTGAGAGTCGTTTTCACACAAGAGCACAAGCTATATGTCCTAGAGACACCAGAGCCAGATGAACAAGCTCCCACTATACCTAAGGCTGACATGAATGCTTACAAGAAGCACTCAAAAGATGGCATAGATGTCAAGTGTCTGATGTTATACTCAATAAACTATGACTTGTAGAGACATCATGAGAGCATGAATGTTATTGATATGGTAACACTTCTTAAGAACATGTATTAATATTAGGAAAGAAAAGAGAGATATGATGTCTCAAGGGTGTTGTTCAAGTGTTATGGAAGAAGGAGATCCAGTATGTCCCCATGTGCTCAAGCTGATTAGGTATGTGGAGAACCTTGCTATACTGGGATTTCCCTTGGTTCAAGAGTTGGCCACATATGTGATTCTACAATCACTGCCAAAATCATACAACCAGTTTGTCATGAACTACAACATGAATGATTTTGACAAGCTATTGTCAGAGTTAATTGGCATATTGAGAACAATTGAAGTACAAATGAAGAAAGATAAGACCAGGTTTGTGATGATGATCAGAAGAGGCAAAGGGAAGTCCAAGGGAAAAGGCAAAGCTAAGAAGATTTCTAAAACTAGACAGAAACCCAAGTCTTCTACACTAAAAGATAAGGGAGGGGTGACTAAGGGAGGCAATTGTCACCACTATCACTAGCCTGGACATTGGAATGGGAATTACCCTCTCAACCTGGAGGAACTGAGGAAGAAGAAAGAGGGGATAAAGATCTCCACTTCAAGTACATACGTTATTGAGATAAATATGTCTACTTTTTCATCATGGGTACTAGATATCCAATGTGGATCTCACATTTGTTCTAATATGCATCATCTAAAAGTAAGACTTTAAGAAAGGGTGAGGTTGAACTATGTGTTGTGAATGGAGAAAGAGTTGCTAACATTGCAGTTGGAACCTACCACTTATCTCTTCTCACGGGGCTTGTAACAGAGTTAGAGAACTACTATTTTGTACCCGCCATTAATAGAAATATTATTTATGTATCTTGTATGGAAAATAATGGATCTTATTTTCATATGAATAATGTTCAATTTCCTATTTCAAAAGATGGGATCTTTTATGGCAATGCACCAATATCCTGTGATATTTATTTGCTAGATATAGATACAAATGTTTATAACAAAAATTCCAATAGACTAAAACTCAATAACTCAAACAAAACATACCTTTGACATTGTCGTCTATGGCACATCAACGAGAAACACATTTCCAGACTTCACAAAGATGGATATCTAGACTCTTTTAATTTTAATTCAATAAGACATGTGAGTCTTGTTTATTGCGCAAGATTACAAAGACTCCCATCACTAGATACAATGAGAGGGCAAGTGATCTATTAAGAATCAAACATATTGATGTGTGTGGCCCTTTTAGAACAAATTCTAGAGGTGGTTATCAATACTTAATTACCTTTATTGATGACTTTAGTTGGTGTGGTTATGCTTACTTGATGAAACATAAGTCAAAAACCCTAGAAAAGTTCAAGGATTTCATGAATGAAGCACAAAACCAACTTGGTAAAAGTAACAAGGCACTCATTCTGATTGAGATGGAGAATACTTAAGCCAAGAGTTTGAAGACCTTCTGAGAGATTGTAGTATTGTGTCATAATGGAGTTAACCTGGAACAATATAGCATAATGCTATGTCAGAAAGAAGGAATTGCACATTGTTAGATATGGTGCGATCAGTGATGAATTTTTCTGATCTTCTGACTTCCTTGTGGGGTTATGCTCTAAAAACCGTAGAGTTTACATGAAAGTGTGTACCATCTAAATGGGTTCAAAAGAGACCAAATGAGATATGGTAGGGGAAGCATCCCAATGTGTCTTTTATACACATTTGGGGATGTGAAGTTTATGTGAGAAAGCAGTTTGTGGATATGCTTGGACCCAAATTAGATAAATGTTATTTTGTTGGATATCTAAGGGAAACCAAATGATACTACTTATATATTCCATCTGAAAATAACATGTCTATTACCAGGGATGTTGTATTCCTAGAAATGGAATCATTTCCAAAGGAATCAGTCAGAGAAAAGTAGAACTCAAAGATGTTCTAGACCAACAACAAAAAATTAACCTGTAGAGGTACAAGAGGAACATAGAGAGTCACAAACCAATGTGGAATCTCAACTTCCTCTCGTAACATAGGAACCTCACAGATCTAGTAGGACACACCTTGATCTAGAAAGATTTGGTTATCTTGTGACTCAAGAAGGCAATGAGTTGGTCATTGATGATGATCCAAAAACCTACCTAGAAGCTTTTAAGGGATCAAAATCTCAGAAATGGCTTGAGTCCATCAGATCTAAGATGGAATCCAAGTACACGAACAAGGTATAGACCTTGTGGATCCACTAGAAGAGTTAAAATCCATAGGGTGCAAGTGGGTCTTCAAGAAGAAGATTGACATGAATGGTAATGTACATACTTACAAAGGTCACTTGGTAGCAAAGGGTTTCAAACAAGTTCAAGGTGTAGACTATGACGAAACCTATTCTCCAATTTCCAAGTTGTATCTATCATAATCATGCTTGCCATTGCAACTCATTATGACTATGAGATTCGGCATATGGATTTTAAAATTGCATTACTTAATGGGAATCTTCTTGAGGATGTGGGAAACCCCAATGGTTTTATAAAACCAATGTATGCAAACAAAGTTTGCAAGATACGTAGGTCAATTTTTGGATTGAAATCAACATCTCAGAGTTGGAATATTTTATTTGATAAATGGTCAAAGAGTTTGGCTTTAGTCAAAATGAAGATGAACCATGTGTTTACTAGAAGATTAGTGGAAGCATGATTGTATACCTCATATTGTATGTAGATGACATACTATTGATGGGGAATGACATCCCTACTTCACAGATGGTAAAAACCTGGCTAGGAAATACATTCTCTACAAAGAACTTAGGTGAAGCATCCTATATCTTAGAAATCAAAATCTATATAGGCTTCTTGGCCTAATTTAGAGCACATATTGACAATGTGATGAAAATGTTCAACATGGAAAACTCAAAGATAGGAAACTCACCCATGTCTCATGGTGTTAGTATCTCTAGAGCTCAATGTACATAATGGGAATGTATTAGTAAGATTCTATATGCATCTACAGTTAGATCTATCATGTACGCAATGTTATGTGTGGGATCTAAGGGCTCTAGAGGGGGGGGTGAATACAGCTACAAAATTTCTCACAAAATAGATTAGACCTTCAAATTATATCAAGTTTAAAGCAATATCTAAATTGCAATTTGAAGTCATATCTAACAAGCATAGAAAGGATGAGAGAGATTGATAGAAAGCACTTGAAAAAGGGATGTAGAGTGGTTCCACACTTCAAACTAGAAGTGAGCCAGTCCACTACCTAGAGAGGTCAATCTCTAGGACTTTGCAAGTGCTTTTCTCTATATTATCACCAATAAGAGTTACAACACAAGACCACCAAAGGACTTACCCATCCAACCACAAGGAGATCACCACCTTACCAAAGGGCTTACCCACTTAGCTTGAGTCTTCAGCCTTCACCAAGGTCTTACACACTCAAGCTCAAGTCTTCCGCCTTGAAGGACTTTGCTTCTCCTCTTGGATCTTTAGCCTTTGCCTTCTCCTTCACTGGAGAAGATCACCACCACTTCATCAACCTTGAAGAGGACTAGCTAAACCTCATTCAATCGACGGAGCTTGCTTCACCTTTTTTTCATGTAGGAAGGGGGTAGGGAAGTAGTAGAGCATGAGAGCTTTACATGCACAAGGGTGGAGCTTTCTTACAATAAGCCTAACTCACTCACAAATCATGAAATGAAGTGTAAACTAGAGAGAGAAAGGGTCTCAAGGAGTAGTAGCACACTCAACTATAGCAAGGACCTTGAATGCATTGAATGAGCAAGCTTGAAATGAACTTCAATGGGTCCTATTTATAGCTGGGGGTGCTCCCTTGAGTTGGGGAACACTTAGGGTCAAAATATAGCCATTTTTGCACAAGACAATGGATCTATTTTTACCCAAACAAGTCACCAATGGTTATAATCATTTTTTCTATGTTTTTTTAACAGTGCATTCAGTTGAGTTTCAATAAAGGTAACTCGACCGATCAACTAAAAGACAAAGCCAATTTTCAAACTATCGGTCGAGTTTGTTCTGGGAAACTCGACCGATGAGCTAAAATTGAGTTTCGTCAGTGAGACAATTGATCGGGTTCTATGAATGCACATCTCAATCGATGAGCCATCTTCAGAAAATCCATCATAGGATCGGTCGAGATTGTAACTCGACCGATGAACAACCTGTGATCAATTTTATAAATTGACTATAAAGTGATTAAACCTTGGTATAAAGTGTCCCACATATTTTTTTCATCTTAGTTACAAGTCATATCATCTATACAAGTGATTACATAATTCTTCTAAGGTCATTTGAAGTGATTTCCTTATTAGCACACTTGCATTGCATTTGACTTGAATTGGACAAGCTAGGGCTTGTGTAATTTGATCCTTTTCATGTACCTAAAACATGAAATCAATCTTGAACACACATATTAGATACTATGAATGGAATGATTGATTCATTATCAAAATATGGACAATGTATAACCTTTAGGTCAACATTCTCCACCTTTTTGACAATGACAAACCATTCCTCAATCATATTGAAAAGGATATTGAATTTATACCTTTGCCTTGTGAATTGTAAGGGGATTCAAGATTTGAACAATGTGAATTGCTCCCCCTCAATCTATGCTTACTTTAACCTACATCGTTAGTCTAACTACACAAAGCAATATAACATACATGTACTATATGGTCCTTTAGTAAGTCACAAGATAAAGCATATAATGAACAAGAAAAGGATCACATAGGTAGTATAAACAATATGGTTGAGTTTCAAGACATTGAAAATTCTCTCCCCCTTTTGACATTATCAAAAAGGAATGGGATAGAAGAGCATAAAAATAAGTCTTCTCCAAGCACAACCAAGCAGATACCCAAAACATGCAATCTCAAAACATACATCAAACAAAGACGAGAAAAACAAACAAGCTAAGTCATAATCAAAATATGGTGAAACATGGCACCAACTCATAAGATATAATAGATCAAAGAGTAAGAGTGCACAGAATTAAGATTACAACCCAGAATGTAGGTTCTCATAGAACAACTACAAGTAAAAAATGATGAAAACTAATATGATAAAATAGTACAACTCAGATCATGTACTCAGATGTTTCTAATACAAAATATCCAAAAAAGATATATATGATCAACAAACTAGACTAAAAACTAAAAACATCTATATATCTAAGCTATTTATATCAACAACATCATCATCCTTAACATCAGGCTAGTAGTCAGCATCTCCATTTGAAGGTGCAGTAGCATCGCCTTCGTCACTGAAGTCACCAGCAAAACCACCAGAGCCATCACCATCGGCAGATGTAGCACCATCATCCTCATCAGCACCAACATCATCATCAGCATCAACAACCTCCTCATCAGCCCGGTATGGCATCTCCTCATCAATAGAAGGATTGAAGCAACGACCGGGCCAATGAACATTTTTCTCATCCCAAGTCATACCAAGAGCAGAGCTCATTGTCCTGAGGGAAGGAGGGAGTGTAATTGCTAAGGCTGGCAAGCAGAGTGGCCAAGGGGGCAGCAGGTAGAGGCAGGATAATAGGTACAGGTCCACCAGTATAAAAGGGTGTGGGAGCAGTGGAAGGTGCAGGTGGAGGGGCTGGGTAAAAGTGATTGTATGCAAATGATGCATAATCACTTCCCGGGTACGACTGGTAGGCTGGGTAGGGATGTGCACAAGATATGTTCATGTTTGACATGATTGAACATAAATACTGATGTAGGTGCTCGTGGACCTGGAGGTTATATGCCTGTTGATGTATCATGTAACCCATGAGGGCTTCATTGGACACATGAAACGAGGCACAGGTAGGTCGGGTAGGCTGAGGAGGTGGAGCTTCTTAGGTAGAGGTCGAGGAAGGTTCAGTAGAGGCAGAAGCAGAGGCAGGGGCATCAGGTGTGGTGGAGGAAAGGATAGGCACAAACTTTTAGATAGTGGTCTCACTGATACATACTCCCTTCCTAGCAGGTCTGTAGTGAAAGTCATGGAAGAGAGATTTCTCAGTGGCAAACTGAAAAAGACCACATATCAAGGCAAGGTAGGGAGGGTGGGTGCCACATGTATTCTTTCCTGATTCGAAGAAAATCATATGGTGGAGGATGTATCTAGACCACCTGACTCTGAAATTTTCTAAGAGGTAGTACATGATCATTGTAGTGTTCTCTGCAATATCTGTTTGATTTTTCTTCACAGTTGACCACTAAGGCAAGGATACGCCTCTTGAGATCAAAGGTAGAGGAGGATAGGGTGCTCTTCTTCTTATAGGGGAGCTGAGGTTTATTCAAATAACGATGGATGTTAGGAAGAGTGATATCGTATTTCTTGTAGAAGGCCTCAGGGTCAAGAAGGTCAAAATACTCACTATAATCCTTATGACAGGTGTCATTCTCATCGGTACCTGAGAAGAAGACATTCAGGATATCCTCCTAGACTTGGAATTTCTTCCCGGCTATCATAGATGTTTGGATCACTTGAGTATTAGGAGGGGGTACAAGGGTGTCATAATTCCAATGCAAGTTCGTGTAGAATTCGTGAACCACTTTCATACTAGTCATGGAATTATTGAAGCACGTGTGTTCAACACCCCGGGCTGATATGGTGAACTTGTAACACTCTTGTCACTTGATCGATGACTTCTTGGTGTCTAGTGCTAGGCTCAAAAAGGGCATGAAAAGGAAAAGGACTCTATGGGAGAAGGCCCTTATACCTATTAACAGTCTCATTTGAGACAAAGAGAGTCTCATTAAGGGGATCAAGTGGGAAGAAGAGGAGGAGGATGGTGCATTGCTAGGGGAAACTCTCTTCCTTCTATTTGAAGCCATGGAAATAGAATCGAGAGGAAAGAGGAAGCAAAAGCACAAAATGCACCACCAAAAATGTTCACACGCCTAGGTTTAGCAAGGGGGAATGTTAAGGAAGGTCTACCTAGGTCGAATTAGGGCTAGGTTTAGGAGGGGAAGGTCAAGGGTGGAGAGCTTTGGGCTTAGGGGAGTGGAATCCGTCAACTTTTCTCTAGTTGAGAGGGAGAATAGTCGATCGAACCCAACTTAAGTGTGCACTAGCCCGACCATCGCTCGAGTTCTGTAACTCAGAAACTCGACTGATTGGCTTTTTAAAAAAGCTCTCAGCCATCGATCGGTCGAGTTTGTCTTGGGGTAACTCGACCGATGGTAAACCTGACCAAAAACTATGAATCTTAATTTCTAGCCATATGAGTTAAATTTATTTTTCAAGTCCATTATGTATATTGAACATACTTAGGCACATATCACTCGTCATTGGATACAATTTTGCGATGAAACACGTGTTTGCAAAAAATACCCAAAAACAAGAGAAAAATAAGGGAAAATGAACATGAAAAATTGATTTTAAGCATATTAGCAAGCAAAGATGATTAAAACAAAGACAAGACATATAGGATAGATAACAACTAGATAGAAAGCATATCAGATTCATTCAAGGTAGTTATAAGAAATTTTGATCTAATGAAATTGATTTGCTCTCTAGCTAGAGGTTTAGTGAAAATGTCTGCCAACTGATTTTCCATGTCCACATGTGTGATATAGATATCTTTCTTGGCAATGCGATCACGAAGAAAGTGATGGTGAACCTCTATATGTTTAGCTCTACTATTCAATATAGGATTGTAAGATAGGTTAATTGCACTAGTATTATCACAATAGATAGGAGAAGAATCAAAATGAATGTTTAAGTCTTGGAGCATTTACTTCATCCATAGGACCTGGTCACAACAACTTTGGGCTGCAATGTACTCAACCTCGGTGGTTGATAATGCCATTATGCTCTATTTCTTGAAGAACCAAGACACCAAGCATGATCCTAGGAGGAAACAAGTGCCACTTGTGTACTTTCTATCAATCAAGCACCATGCATAATCGACATCACTATAAGCAGTAAGAGTAAAGTCCCTTGACTTGGGATACCATAGTCCAAAATTTGGAGTTTTGGCTAAGTACCTTAGAATCCTCTTAACAACTATAAGATGTGATTTCTTAGGATTTAATTGAAATCGAGCACACAAGCCAACACTAAACATTATATCAGGTCTAGAGGTAGTTAAGTAAAGTAAACTTCTAATCATACCTCTACAAAGTTTCTCATCTACATTCTCACCTTCTTCATCTTTATCAAGTTTGGCGGTGTTTGACATGGGGGTCCATCGGCTTGGTATTCTCCATCCCAAAGCGCTTAAGTAGTTCATTTGTGTACTTACCTTGGTTGCTGAAGTTCCCATCTTTTATTTGCTTGATTTGAAAGTCGAGGAAGATGTGAGTTCACCCATCATACTCATCTTGAATTCACTCTACATAAGATCACTAAATTCTTTGCAAAGATCAAGGTTAGTTCTACCAAAAATGATATCATCAACATAAAATTGTTAGAAGTGTGTTTTAAAAACAAGGTAGAATCCACTTTGCCCATGATATACCCATGATCTAACAAAAAGTTCTTTAATTTCTCATACCAAGCCCTTGGTGCTTGTTTGAGTCCATAGAGAGCTTTTTGCAACAAATAAACATGGTTAGGTAGAATATCATGTAAAAAGCCCAGAGGTTGTGCAACATACACTTCCTCCTTAATTGTACTATTCAAAAAAATGCACTTTTAACATCCATTTGATACAAAAGAAAATCTTTATAACTAGCAAAGGAAAGCAACATACGAATGGACTCAAGTCTATCTACATGTGCATATGTCTCATCAAAGTCTATACCTTCTTGTTGATTGTAGCCTTGAGCCACTAACCTTGCTTTGTTCCTTACCACTTTGCCATTTTCATCAATCTTATTGCGGTAGACCCATTTGGTACCAATGATCTTTCTATCACTTGGTCTTGGCACAAGGGTCCAAACTTTTTTCTTCTCAAATTGCTCCATCTCCTCTTACATAGCTAGAATCCATTCTTCATCCCCAAGAGCTTCTTTGACATTCTTAGGCTCAAGTTGTGAGATGAAGGCGTTGTTGGCCTATTCTTTGTTAAATGCAACCTGCATCTTCACTCTTTCAAATGGATCACCTAACATCAACTCCTTTGGATGATTCTTTGTAAATTGGGGAGTTGGATCCTTCTTTTCATCATCTTTGTCCGCTTCTTGAGTAGCCACCTCTTTTCCCTTTTGGGTGATGTTGAGCTCATTAAGGATAGGAATTACTTCACCTGCAACATCATCACTTGGAACAATATCTTTGGGTTAGAGGGATTAGTCTCAATAAACTTTACATTAATGGATTCTTCTACCTTTAGCAAGATCAACATAAAAAACTATATAAGCCTTGCTAGTAGTGCTATAGCTAAGAAAGAAAGCCTTGTACGATTTCAGATCAAACTTGTCGAGAGAATCTTTCATATTCAAAACAAAACAAGGACATCTAAAAACATGGAAGTACTCTATATAAGGCTTCCTACCACGCCATATCTCATAGGGGGTTTTCTTAAGCGAAGGATGAGTAAAAATCCAATTTTGCACAAAACATGAGGTTCTGACAGCTTCAGCCCAAAACTTCTTGAGTATCATACTCTAGAAGCATGGTCCTAGCCATTTCTTGTAAAGATCTATTCTTCCTCTCTACAACCCCATTTTTTTGAGGTGTTCGAGGTGAAGAGAAGTTGTTTTCATAATCTGATTCATTACAAAAATGCTCAAAAAGTTCATTTTCATATTCTCCCCCATTGTCACAACGGATGAAAACAATGCAGCAAGAAGATTCATTCTCAACTCGTCTACAAAAGCTTGAGAAAACATCAAGTGTATCACTCTTGGAAACGAGAAAGAAGGTCCAAGTATATCTAGAGAAATCATCGACAATAACAAGGCAATACTTGGAACCATGAAGCGATTGCGTTCTCATTGGTCCAAATAGATCAATATGAAGAAGCTCAAGAGATGTCTTGGTGCTAAGGACTCCTTTGGATTTGAAGGAGGACTTGGTTTTTTTTCCTTGGGTACAAGGTTGGTATTCCTCATCCTTTTCAAAATCCAATTTAGGAAGTCCCTTGACTAAGTCCTTTTTGCTCACCTTCTTCAATGGATGCATATTTACATGTCCAAGCCGGCGGTGCCAAAGAGAATATCATTCGAGTTGACTACTAGGCATCTACCAACCACATGCTTAATAGAGTAAAGAACAATAACATAAAGATTACCACTTATAGTTCCCTTATATATGACTTGGTAGGTGAGGTAATATAGAATCAAGCATTCAAAAGAAGTAAATAGCACAAGGTAACCATTATCACAAAGTTGACTAACACAAATTTAATTGTGATGTAGGACATCCACAAAAAGAACATTCTTGATGTACAAAGATTCACCTACATCACCCTCACCTTTGACTTTACCTTTCTTGTTGTCCCCAATGTGACCAATCCTCCTTTCATCTTAATGAAATTATTGAAATAGCTTATGTAACCGGTCATGTGCTTTGTGCAACCACTATCAACAATCCATCTACCCTTTTCCTATAAGAAAGGAGAATGACGGTTCCCAACTCAAACTTTGGGATCCAGAGTTAGCTTGGGGACCCATTTCATCTTTGGGTTGGTCCCCTTAGGCTTGTAAGGATAATAAATAGAGTAATAATCATCACATTTGCAATAAGAACAAACCATAGGATTCTTAGTGTCAGAAGACCCTCCTATAAAGAAAGAGGTCTCCTTGCTCTTTTTCTTACCTTTGGCTTTGCTCTTTCCCTTTGATTCTCCCCCTACAAGTCCCAAATCACTAGTACCACTTTGTTTGGTAGAATGGTCAAAGATTTCATCTAGGGAGTTCTTCCCTTTGAGGAATTTTTGTAGGGATGCTCTCAATCTACGGTTATCATCATTTAAAGAAACAATAGTAGAAGATAAACTAGATATGCCATCCCTAGCATGTACAAGATGAGCCTCAAGACATAAAGCTTTAATTAAATATGAATCTTTTTCAAGAGAGATAGAAGCCAAATTAACACTAGGCAATAAGGGTCTAGAAGATAGATCATTTACTTAAGCAAGCAACCTAGCACTTTCATATTTAAGCATTTGAGTCTCTTTGAGATAGACATCTTCTCTTCTCTATGAGCATCAATAAGGAGCTTAAATTTAGTATTTTTAGTTTTAAGCAATTCAAGCTCTTTAAGGCAATTTTGGTTTTCTTCCTTAATATTCTTAATGTTCTTAAGGTAGATATGATCGGCTCTTGAGGATGGCGGTGATCGTCAGACTTTAAATTTATAACCTGAAACTTTCAAGGACCCCCACAACTTTATTACAGGATTGAAGTAGATATACGATGTCACACACAGGGACGTGGGGATGTTTAGGACGCTTAAGACCTCACTCTTAAGTCAAATAAACCAATCCGATAGTTGATAAAAGTATGGAGCTAGAGCTAGTCTAGCAGATTGTCAGGAAATAAAATAAAACTAAGTACATAAAACAAAAAAGAGTCCTTCGGATTTTACTACTTGGATAGGAGTTCTCGGCTATGTAACCACAAGTTGGGTAGTCTATGCACCCGTTCTCAAGCGTAGACAACCCTCAAACACCTCAACAAGCAACTTACATCCAAACATAGTACGTGTTGGGGTATCTATTCTTGTGGGGTCATCCCACTCACTTTCATGTAGTGTGACTAAAAACCATCAATGATTTGAAACCTCTCTCGATGATGACAAATAAACACCCTAGAATATTCTAGATACCCTCTTAGGTCTAGAATGCTCTGAGGTGCTAGGAACAAGTGTAATCTGGGTAGAACTAGGTAGTGGGCCTGACCGTGCCGGACTGGGCCTAGCCGTACCCATGTCTATTCATAATCACCTTGAACTGTCCTCCTTTCAGATTTCGATCCAAACTACATTCTCTTATCTATTTCTACAACGAACATCTCGATATAGGAAGAAATAGAAGTTCAAGAAAGAAATAGATCAACCAAACTAGCAATCATTACTAGAAAGAGAAGATAGAACAGTAAACATACTAGATCTGAAATAAAACTGCTTGCTTAAGGTAAAAGTACATAACTCTGACCCTAGGCAATCAGACTAGTTATCATCATCAAATAGATGGCTCTTCCAATAACAAAGGGTCATTATGTATTAACCTAACCAACTAGTTTGCTATCCAAATAGTTTCTTACACACATAGGCAAAATAATAGTTGCCACTACATCCACTTATTCAAGTGGATGGTGAGTCTATAGCCAGGGTATTAAAGGAAATACACATATAAAGCCAGGTGTTGCTTCTATACCATTTGAAACCTACTTTTGGGAGAAATAAATGATGGAGCAAAGAAAGATATTCTGAAAATAAGTTTGGGACTATTTATGTTGTTGCATTAGAACTTTTCACCATCAAACCATTGGTGGTTGTTGCTTTAAGGTATACCTTCTAGTCAGTTGACTTGTGTAATGATTCAGACGACTTGCCAACTGATAAAAGTCACCACCTATAGGCAAGTCATCTGAATCGTAGAGTGAGTCAGGCGATTAGTGGGTCGCCAAAAACCCTATTTGTCACTAATTAACCAAAGATGATTTTCGATCGATCGATTGGTAATAACAATCAATTGAATCAGTTTATACATGTTATACAACCTACAACCCAATCGGCCCACTCACAAAGCAATTTGTAGGTTGGTTTTCCAACTGACCGATATTATATATATACTTATCTTGGAGGTGATTGAATTGCGCATCCAATGGCTTTTATCATTTATCATCAAATTTCGAGTTTGTATGCAAAATTTATGGCCATTTCAGTGACATATTTTAATCATCTTCACTCCAATTTTTGGAGTTGGGGTGTGAGGGTACACAATATTTGATTATTTTGTTACCCTTTTCATGAAGGTGTAATTATTTCTTTCTTTGACTTGAACCAACACTATAAATTAAACAATAAAATACATTAATACCAAAGGAATTGTATATACTACTAAGCTCCTAAAACAATTGAAATATAGACTAAAATGCAAGCTATATATGCACAACTAAATCTAAAAGGAAACTAATAAACATGTTGAATTGACATTCCGACCAAGACAGTTGGCGTTGGTATAATGAAGATCAAGATGTTTGGTGACAACATCACAACATTGACAAACATCTAGCTTGTTGTGGGGTTGTAGAAGAATATCATCTCATTGGGCACACTTAAATACAAGGGTTGCAAGTTCTTCAATGAAAATAGATGCATTGCATTCTTATAGTTGACATGGTCCTCTTGGAGACGATGAAAAATTTAGTCAAACTATACATCTTTCAAGGTTCCACTATCTTAAGCTCCACATTTGTTACAACTTCATCTAAATACACCACAAGGATCTAGAATATGCATTTAGGACACATGTTTAAAAAAGGTATTATGCTTCTGAGCAAGAGAGGATTTATTGTATGGTGAAAGTGTTGGAAAATTAAATTTATATGAGCATTTGGGGAAGGCCAAACACAATAACTTCATCATGACAATTCATTCTTTCAAGGAATATCTAGATTATGTTCACTCTAATTTCTAGGGTCCTTCTCACGTTCCTTCCAAGGGTGATGCTAAATATATGATGGCCTTCAATGATGATTTCACAAGGAAGGTCAGGGTCTATTTTCTCAACAACAAGCACAAGGCATTCTCTACTTTTAAGCAGTGGATAGCTCTTGATAAAAATCAAACCCATAAGAGCATAAATACTTTTTGGACTAATAATGGCTTGGATTTCTATTCTAAAAAGTTTAATAATTTCTACTTTTATCATGAGATCAAAAGACATTATACATTGTCACATATCCCAACATAACATTGTAGTAGGAAGAATGAATAAAACATTGTTGGAAAAGGCATGATGCATGCTTCTCAATTCGGGTTTGGATAAATCTTGCTGGGCTAAAGCTATATCAACCTCTTGTTATTTGGGAATTCTTCTCCATCGTCTTCTATTAGTTTTGAGTCTCCCAAAGAGGATTGATCTATCAAACATGTTAATTATTTGAATCTACATAGTTTTATTTTTCTGCTTATGCATAATTTGATACCTCCTAAGGATAAGAAAGTATTCGGATACAAGTGGGTCTATAAGAATAAAAAAGGTGTAGGTACAAGGCATATCTTGTTGCAAAAGGTTGTAGTCTAATTGAAAAGCGTTGACGGTTATGAATTCTTCTCACCCTTCATCAAGCATAGTTCTATAAGGATGCTTCTTTCTGTGATAGCCATTAATGACCTAAAGCCGCAACAACTAGATGTAAAGATATATTTTCTACACAATGAACTAGAAGAAAAGATCTACATGCAACAACCATAGGGTTTTAAAGATGAAAGAGGTAACATGTCCTTACTCAAGTTGTTGCTCTGTAGGATAAAGCAAGCTCCTAAATAGTGGCACGAGCGATTTGGCTTAGTATGATGCATAATGTATTTTTCAAGAGTAGATACGATGCTAGTGTCTACTACAAAGGATTGGATGACAATTCCTTTGTTTGCCTATTGCTATACGTTGATGACATGTTAATTTCTTCTAGACACACATATGAGATTTCCAAGGTGAAGTCACTTCTGGGTGGAGAATTTGACTCAAAAGATCTGGCTGAAGGTAAGAACATTCTTCAGAGATTCAAAGGGATTAGAAAGATAGAAGGCTTATCTGGACGCAGGAGATGTACATAAAGAAGGTTCTTCATATGTTTCACATGTTAGATGTGAAGCATGTTTCAACTCAAATGGCCACTAAATTTAGGTTATCAACCTTGTAATCCCCACAATCTGATAAATTAGAGAAAGGGATGGCACATATACCTTAATCCCATGCCATTTTTAGCATCATATATGCTATGGTTTGCACTAAACTAGACATCAATTATGCATTTATTATGGTTATTCGCTACATAACTCATCCTAGAAAGGCATATTGGCAAGCAATTAAGTGGATTCTAAGATAATTGAAGGGAAATTCAAATGCCTGTTTAGTCTATTATGGAAGTCAAGTCATAACAATAGAGTATGCGAACTCAGATTATGCAAGCGACCCTGACAAGAGGAGACCTCTTAGATGTTACATGTTCACGATGGGATCTAGAATTATTAGTTGGAATGTCACTCTACAAAGTACTATTGATTTATCTACTATTGAAGCAAAGTACATGGAGGCAACATAAGCTGTGAAGGAGGATTTATGGAACAAGGGTTTGATGAATCAGTTGGGCATGGCTCAAGAATATTTTATGTTCATTGTGACAGTCATAATGCCATACATCTAAGCAAAAAAATGAACTTTTTATGAGAGAACAAAGCACATTGATGTCAAGTACCAATTCATTACAGAAGTCACAACTGAATGCAAGATTCAAGAACAAAATATTGGTATGTCTGAGAATCCATATGATGTGATGACAAATACTCTTCCATTAGCTAAGTTTATGCTTTGCTCAAAAGTAGCATGTCTTATTTTTAGCTGAGCTTTTCCTATGTAGGGTTGTGGAGGTGATGCTATTGTTAATCAATTTCTTGTATTATAGAAGATTACAAGTGCTTTTCTAATTCCATTATTTAGTTGAAAGAGAATGTGTATTTGTTGAGAGAGTGTCTCAAACTCTTAGAAAAACTTATTTGATGAATCAAATGTCTACAACTAGACTTGGCATCATTGAGATGTATTTTGAGAATCAGCAAATGCATTTGTGGTCATACCTTGGACCATATATGGTTTGCCTGGGATGTATTTGTATTTATGGTCCAACTAGATCATATACAATCCAACAATAGATAATAAATGTTGCTAAAATCAAGTATTTGTGTTACGAGCCGTGTATAGTCTACTTTGACTGTAGGCGTGGCCAAAAATAATTGCATGACTTTTGAGACTTTCTACATGGTACTATTCTTAGAAAATAGACTCCTCAAATTGTCCCAAAGATGAAGAACAACAAAGAGACATCAAGAGATGCCATTTCCAAAGTCTTAAAGCCATGAACGGACCCACAACTTCCCTTACGGTTCCACAAATGTAAGAGCTCCTCTCCAAGAAATTGTCTTCTTTTGCCTTTTAGGCATATAAGGGGATTGAGTTCTTATTCTCTATGTGATCACTATATTTGTAATATATCTATCAATTGTATTATCTTTGGCAGTGGAGTAGGCTCCCAAACTGGGAATTTGCCAAACAACTATAAATAATGTCTTTGTGTTTTTTTTTCTTATTCTATTGTTGATCTTCATCTTGCATATTCAGTTTGGATTGTTCTATCTCACACTTATGCATCTTCACAACAAGCTTGTTGGTCCTTGTTGACCGGGTCTCCCATTACCACCATATCCCAATAATTATGATAGAACTCTTTATCACTTATATAGGATTCTAGAGTCAAAGATACATGTCGTGAATTAGTTGCATGTATATTGTGGATCGTTTGGGTAGAAGGAACACTGAATTTTTCATTTCTATGAGTAATAATAAATTTATGATCATGGTTAATATCTACTATTTGTTTAACTTTTAGATTTTTATTGATAGGTGGTGTTGGTTCAGTTCTCAAGGGTAATACTACCCTTCAAACCTTCTCCATTTACATTGATGTTTATACATCAAAATTCCATTGGTGTTATCAGATTTGAGGAGGACACCGACATGATCCAATCCATAGGAGACTGTTAATCCTTAAGCCATCACTCATTCCACCGGTTTAATGCATATGTTTATGGTATATTAATCAATAGAAAAGGCTAAAGACTAGTATCTCGATAGGCCAACCTTATGGTACATGATCCATTTTTTCTTCTAATAGGGGTTGCATACTTGTATTAAGGGAATCCTACCCTATATACTTTGAAATTTCCCCAATAACTCTTCATAGACATGGTTTATTTTTTATTCTAAGGCTAAAGCCTTGTCCTATTATTCTATTGTTTTGGTTGTTGACGCCTTGATGGGAACCTCTAGTGCTCACCCTCCTATGTTGAGTATGAGTAGCCATACACTGTATCTTTGACTTACACTTACGAAAATAATTCCCTACCAGGAATCATACCTCAAGTTCATTGATCTCCCTAAAATAAAGTTTTGGAATGTCGTGTCTCTTCTCTCTCTTATTTGATTATCTAAATGAAAATGTGAAC
Source organism: Alisma plantago-aquatica (assembly GCA_963693085.1). Taxonomy (NCBI): domain Eukaryota; kingdom Viridiplantae; phylum Streptophyta; class Magnoliopsida; order Alismatales; family Alismataceae; genus Alisma; species Alisma plantago-aquatica. The sequence goes on along the minus strand of OY856412.1, from coordinate 875,042,182 downwards.
TTTTTCAATTTTCCATCAATGCAATGGACTTGCTGCCAAAAATCCTGAGAAAACACAAAGAATCTTCCTTGGGTGAAAATGTCCTCTAGTCTTTTGTCTTACTACAAGTGCTACAACAACCTTTATCAAGTCTGAACGATTGTCGACCACCAGATCCGTTGGTCTACCCTCTTTTCCCTAGCCCATAAGAACAAATCCTCGGCATGGAATATTATCCAAAAGTACTCTATAGATTCCCATGTTTTCAATCAAGAAGGTGGTCAGACCCCTGCGGAGTTCCAAACATCATAGAGCTTAGGAGGACCTAGTCGATGATCCGAACAAGAACTAAGCACTCCCCCTTCAGATCTTTTCAACACAACCAGTGGGGAATTTACACGGGTCGGTATGCAATAGAACTAGTAGGAGTTGCTTTGCTCTTCCATTCCATAAGGCGCGACAGTTTCAGTGAGGGACGAAGTAGCTTAATCCTTAGGAAGAGGTACAAATTGACTCGAGAAAAGTGAGAGGAACTAAGTGGATCAACCCTCAGGGAGAGGGAAAGGAACATACCAAGTGTGGAGATGAGTCTGCTTGACCCAGAACTGCATCTTCTAAATGTGATAGTTCTTCCCCCATTTAAAAATTTGGAAAGATCATTCCCATGCATGAGTACAAAACAAAAATCTATGATGTGCTCTGTCACTCAAATGAAATTATACATTCCCCTACTTTAACTTCACTCTATGCTCCCTGTTCTATGCTATGATTTGATTTGAAAATCTCAAAAGAATGAAATCTAGCCTTTTGGCTTGATCCTTTATGTTATGGATATGGGCCAATTTTTGAAAGCAACAACTCTTACACTTGGTCATAACACCTATTGATTATCACCCTTGAGCCCCGACTGAGAGAAGACAAAAAAACCAGGTAAGGTAAGGTAGCAACAAATCCTTCTCCTTTAATTCCAATGTCGGACTAGGCAGGAATGTATCCATGTGGATTACTTGCTCTATTATCTGATTGCACTTCTTATAGTTTCTTCAACCAAACCAATTAGCACGGGGAACAAAATTATAAATTAGGGAAGTCATACATTTCACTTTGCATAGAAGGTTGGTTGGTTAGTGAGTAGGTCATGAATGAATCACTAGATTCTCTAGTTCCTATTTCAACCACTAGGATGAGTCTAGAATACCTATAGACCCAATAGACTAATTTAGTGGGTATGATTATGTAAATCTCATTTGGACAAATTGGATGGTCAAGAATTTGGAAGGAGAAATGGAATTGATCTTGCCAGAAGGAGTGACAATACCCCATTTTGGTCGTTGTTGGCATACAAACAATGTGATCGAGTATGATTCATTGCATGCCAACAAGAAATACCATCATCTCGATGCATAGCATCTCGACATTTCAAGGGGAGTCAAGTGATAGGTGAATGGAAGACAAAAAAAAGTTTGAGACCATATTAGGAGCTGGCATGACACATCAGTAGTTCAAAGACCTTCACTCATGCTCTGACTGCAATGGGGCTTGCCTACCGCTGGCTACACTAGCTTCAGTTGTTCCAATTCCACTACATAGACACATTGAGTAATTCTTAGTGGAGAAGTTGGCGGCAACTGATATCAATTTGAAACCAGAAAGCCACACTTGCTCCTCTCTTTCCAACTTGGTGTTCTTGAGGTACTTTGAGAGATAGGCCTGTGACCACGGGTTAGCTTAAATAACATCAAATCATTTGAGCAGGCGATCAACACTCACTATCGGATATTTTGATCATCTCTCAAATCACTCTTTCCCGTAACCATTCAGATCGGGGAATTGTTTGAAAGAAGTAGTCGAGAGAACCCAAACAAGCAAGCATTGTGGTGATTCTCATCTCATTTGAGCAAGGCATAGTCTGGGTCGAAGCATCCATCTTTGCGACGCTTAATCTGGTATCCCCTTTTTTCTCTTGTGGAATGCTTGCCCTTTTGTACCCGATTTCCGCTATTCTAGTTGTTATGTCATGAGATGGAAGAGTGGACCTCAACCATGAATTCTTTTTTTTTAGAAAGAGAATCAGACTCATCTTTAAGAATTGTGATTGATTCAATCTTTGTTCAGCATCCCCTGTGACAATAAGATGCTCGAAAAGCAGCACACCCACTTTTCAAATTTGACGAAGAAAGCGAATGATTGATCTACTTATCTTACTATTAATATATGCTGCACTTCAAATTCTTTTATACTACTTCTGAGTTCTGACATTTGTCTTCTTTATCATTTGGGTCATTTTCCTTTTGTCCTTAATGGCGTTCATGTTACATGTCAATCAATTTCTTCATTCTTTTAATATGTGTGCATAATCAATGGTAGATGAGGGCAATCATAGCATAGTTGATAAGTGATCCGCTTAATCAAAGAATGTTACCAGTAATTTCTAGTAGCTCATCTTGTGTGAAAAAGGTACTTACCACGACACTGAAGTAGAATCAAATTGTCTTGAAGTAACACAAAAACATGTCGAAAAAAGTCAAAACGATGACCTAACCAGCACACCAACCGACTAAGTGTCTGCTCCACCACATACTACTTTTGCTTCAAACAGTGAGATTTGGTTGAGCCCAACATCTCGCCCTTTCTCTACTTCGATATACTCATGGTGAGTAACATTTCCACGCCTTAGTGTTTAGTTGAATCCTACAAGATGATATGCATATGAGCCAAATGAGGTGAAATGCGGTCAAATGTGGTATCAATTTAGGAATAGAAAGAGGGTTGAAGATCCAATTTTCTCTCCCTAACGGTCGAGCTCCTCTTTCTCATCTATGTACCAATTTGATTAATTGACTGCAAAAAAATACGAGTTTCAAAAAAATGAAATGACATACCTAGCATGCTAAATTAAAGAATGCTCGTTCATCTGATTTGAGCGTATCTTATAAAAGCATAATAAATTAAAGAGTGCATGCCCGTATGATCAGAACTCGAACCCCTTCATTGAGAACAAATAAACATTCACCGACCACACTATTCTTCATCGATTAATGTAATAAATTTCTTATATTATCGAGTATTTTGTGAAGACAATTTAAAATTGTGAACGGTAATGTGAAATTGGATGGAATACATGTACCAATATATGATGAATTTTATTAATTGAGCCCATTATTGAAAGGGAGGGTGTTGTTCAAGATGATGCTTGCCAAAATGATCACACAATGAGGGTTGAGTGGAGTGCAATTGGAGCCAATGTATAAAACTCAGATTAAAAAGCAAGTGTTATAAAAGACCTATAAGGACAACCATGTTATATGAGAATGAATGTTAGAAAACAAAGACACACACTCTCAACAAGATAAATGTTTTTGAAATGTTATATGAGATGAATGTTAGATTGTTTGAGGAATGACTATATCATGAACAAAAGTAGGTGTGTGAGCATCTGGTAGGTTGTTTGAAGGCCATTTAAGATAGTATTGACATATGCAACACCGACCGAGAGATATACCTAGTTTAAACAATGTTATTGAGTCAATCATACCTGAAGCAAATTTAAATTAACTCGAAAAGAATTTAAGCGAAGGAATTTTCGATCTTTACGACTTGATCAGCGTACCGCTAACAAAGCTGATTAAAAAAGAATCATATCACCGAACCAATATGATTGGGTTTGAAGCTTAGATGAGGACGATGATGATTGAATATTCTGTGAAGCCAGAATCAGATCCCGAAGTGGGTGTTGGTTCACCAACTGGACCGGGTTTTGGGTTTATTGTTTTTTATTTTTCCGCTTGAGTTTCTTGATGACCTTTTGCCCGGGGAGAGATAGCGGCAGGAGCAGGCCATCGAGAGTGCGCTCGGACCTTGCATCACCAACAACAAACTCGCACACTTGCTTCTCTCCTTGATGGAGGCCGCGCCACTGGACATGTCCTTCGCCGTCCGCAGTCTCGGTTCTTCGTGCCTGCTTCCTCCAAGGCCTTGCCTCTCACCGCTTCCTTCCTCTCTTCGGTCAAAATGCAATTGCAGGTCCCGCTCCAACTCCAAAGTCACTTGCCAGTCCGCAACCACCGCCGACAGCAGTAGCAGTAGCAGCAGCAGCAAATGGGCCACTCGCCTGCTCGGTGACTTCCAATTCTCCTCCGACTCCGCCGGCGAATCGACCCTCCTCACGCTTCGCCCCCCTTCGTCTCGCCCAGAGCGCACTGTTACGCTCCCAATCCACTTCTATCAGGTTGGTGAAGTTACCCTGTACTTCAACACCGTAAAGATTCCATCTTTCCAGTAAAAGAATCCGCCTTTTAGCTTACGTCGAGGACCGGTGATCAACAATGTAATATCGTGGTTTCTCGGTTTAAGGTCCTGGGAGCGGAGACTCATTTCCTGGGCGACGGCATAAGGCGCGCCTGCGAGACCCGGCTCTCGAATCCTCCCGTATACGGGTACAGCCAGGAAGCACTCCTCGCCCGGCGGCAGATCCTGCAGGCCGCCTGTAACACCCTTGTGGACCCTGATACGCGGGGCGACTACAACCGTGGTCTCATTGATGACCCTCCGTCCGTGCTTGCCACTGACGTTCCCTGGGACAAGGTACCATCGTTTCTACTTCGATGCCATTGCTGGTGTCTCCCTCTCCCTTTCAGCGCTTTGTATCTGTGCTCAGCTATGATTCAGTGAGCTCTGTTGACTGTTGGTTTTGGATTGTATCCAGGTACCTGGCGCGTTGTGCCTGCTGCAGGAGTCAGGGGAGACCGAACTGGTTCTAGAGGTCGGGAACAGCCTTTTGCAAGAGAGGCTTCCCAAACCATTCAAACGCGATGTTGTCCTGGCAATGGCTCTTGCATACGTCGATCTCTCTAGAGATGCGATGGCTCTTGATCCGCCGGACTTCATCAAGAGCAGGGAGGTGCTTGAGAGGGCCTTGAAGCTGCTGCAGGTAAGTATTGCACAGTCAGGATTTGCTAATAGATTGTCAACTCCTACTGCCTGCTACTGTTTCCTAGCTGTATGTTGGATTTTGCAATATTGTCAGTCAAAATGAAACTCCAATTGTTCCAGGGGTGCCACCCATCAGCCTTTTCTTTAATAAAACCCATGCTAGTTGTCAGAGTACTAGAACATATAACTTGAACTTACAGGACGGATATGGAGACATTCTCAATCATGGAGAATGGGCCCAAATTTAAGTATGCATCTCAAAATCATTTGAAATTTCCAGTCTTTTATTGCAAGATGAAAGTAAAAACTATATGGACTTGTATATTTTTTAAGATTTCTATAGCGACTTCCCTATAAACTACTCAACCCAGATGCAACATGCAGATAAAAATAATGTCAAAAACTATCTTCAATAGTTGTATTTCTTACAAAGAATCATTGAGGACACAATGTGTGTCCCCTCATATATTTATATAAAAGGTAAAGAGAACAATTACATGTAGGTCCACATAGAGTAAAGAAATAACAAGAGAAATATAAAGGACAAATAAAGGCTAATATTTAACACTCCCCCTCAAGTTGGAACAAAGATATCAATCATGCCCAACTTGTCCATGAGAGAGCAGAAGAGTTTCTTGGCCAACAACTTTGTAAAGATATCAACAATCTGATCTTTTGAGTGAGTGAAAGGAGTGCAAATATGACCAGTCATGATAGCTCCTCTGATAAAATGACAGTTGATAAACATGATTATTGGCAATACAAATAGCTGCTTTATTATCACAATGCACGGGAATAGGATCGGACGAGCTCACACCAATGTCTTTTAGAACAGACTGTACCCATAGAACTTCACAAGCTGTGTGAGCCATGGCACGGTAGTCGGCCTTAGCACTAGATCTAGCAACAACATTCTGCTTCTTTTTCCTCTAGGTAAAGATTGCCACCAACAAATGTGCAGTAGCCAGAAGTGGATTTTTTGTCAATCTTACTTCCAACATAGTTAAAATCAAGATAGCCTTCAAGAAAGCAATGACCATGTTTCCTATAGAAAAAGCCTTTACCAGGAGATTTTTTCATATACCTCAGAATATGACACAGTGCTTCCCAGTGACACTGTCTAGATTTGTCAAGAAACCTGCTAACAAAGCCAACTGTAGTAGAAATATCAGCTCTAGTAACAGTCAAATAGATTAACTTTCCAACTAGTCTCCTATAACATTTACTGTTAGGATACAAAGGAGATTCATCATCATTCCAATTTACATTCGGGTCTAAAGGAGTATCAGCAACTCGAGGTCCAAGCATCCCTGTCTCCTGTAGAAGATCTAGAACATACTTCCTCTGGGACAAAATAAGAGCATTAGAGGTCCTAGAGACTTCAATTCCCAGAAAATACATGAGCTTTCCCAAATCTTTAGTGACAAAGTGCTTGCATAAATAAGCCTTGGTAGCATGAATTTCAGAAAGATCACTGCCCAATAAAATAATATCATCAACATACACAATCAGAACAACTATACTAGAGGAAGTGTTCTTAATAAAGACAGAGTGACCAACATGAGATCTCAGGAAGCCATAAGTAGTCAAAATCTTGCTCAGCTTGTCAAACCAGGCACGTGAACTCTGCTTGAGTCCATAAATAGACTTCTTGAGACGACAAACCGTATGTGACTCCCTCTGAGCAACAAACCCAGGTGGTTGCTCCATATAGACTTCCTCTTGAAGATCACCATAGAAAAAGACATTCTTGACATCTAACTGGATAAGGGGCCAATCTAGGTTAATAGCAACAGAGAGAAGAACCCACACATAATTAAGCCTAACAACAGGAGAAAAGGTTTCTGTCAAACAGTAAATTAAGAAAGTGTAGGGTTACACAATGTATGTACCCTGATATATATATATATATATATATATATTAGTGGAACAATTACATGTAGCTCGTTATAGAAAAATAAAATAACAGGACAATATGTAAAGACATATATTAACACTCCCCCTCAAGTTGGAGCATAGATATCAATCATGCCCAACTTGTCCACAAGCGAGTTGAAATGTTTCTTGGCCAACAGCTTTGTAAACATATCAACAACTTGATCTTCTGAGCAGGTGAAAGGAGTGCAGATCTTGCCAGATAAGACAGTCTCTCGAATGAAGTGACAATCGACTTCAATATGTTTTGTGCGCTCATGATATACAGGATTATTAGCAATGAAAATAACAACTTTATTGTCACAATGCATAGGGATAGCAGCAGAAGACTCAACCCTGAAGTCTTTCAAGAGAGATTGTACCCATAGGAGTTCACAAGCAGTATGGGCCATTGCCCTGTATTCAGCTTCAGCACTGGATCTAGCAACAACATTTTATTTTTTACTTCTTTAAGTGACCAGATTACCTCCAACATAAGTGCAATAGCCTGAAGTAGATTTTCTGTCAATCTTATTCCAGCATAATCAGAGTCAGAGTAGCCTTCCAGAGAACAATGTCCATGCTTTCTATAGTAGAGGCCTTTGCCAGGGGATTTCTTAAGATATCTCACAATATTACAAAGAGCATCCCAGTGACACTGTCTAGGCTTATCCAAGTACCTGCTAAGAAGACCAACAACAGTAGATATATCAGCTCTAGTAACAGTCAGATAGATCATCTTACCAATCAATCTCCTATATTTTTTACAGTCTGGAAACATAGGAGAAGAATCATCATCCCAATTAATATTGGGATCTAGAGCAGTATTAGCCGGACGTGCACCAAGCATCCCAGTCTCCTGTAACAGGTCAAGAACATACTTCCTCTAAGATAATACAAGAACATTAGAGGTCCTAGACACCTCAATGCCCAGAAAATATCTTAGCCTCCCCAAATCTTTAGTAGCAAAATGTTTGCACAAGTGTGTTTTAGTAGCCTGAATCTCAGAATGATCACTGCCAGATAGAACGATATCATCAACATAAACAATTAGAATCACAATACCAGGAGAGGTCTTTTTCGTAAAGACCGAGTGATTAACCTGTGATCTCAGAAAACCAAAGGTAGTCAGGATTTTACTCAACTTGTCAAACCATGTCCGAGGACTCTGTTTGAGTCCATAGATAGATTTCTTTAACCTGCAAACTTTATGTGACTCCCCCTGAGCAACAAATCCAGGAGGTTGCTCCATATAAACCTCTTCTTGAAGATCCCCATACAGAAAGGCATTTTTAACATCCAGTTGAATAAGAGGCCAATCTAAATTAATAGTAACATAAAGTAGAACTCTGACATAGTTAAGTCTGGCAACAGGCGAGAACGTCTCAAAATAGTCGATACCATAAGTTTGAGTATACCTTTTTGCTACCAGGCGTGCCTTCAGACGTTCCACTGTTCCATCAGGTTGATACTTCACAACATAAACCCATCTGCAGCCAACATGTTTGCACTCAGGAGGTGGATCTACCAGCTCCCAAGTTTCTCTATCAGCAAGAGCAGTCATCTCTTTCATGGCAGTCGTCCAGGTTGAACTTTGTAAGGCATCATGTACATTCTTGGGAACAACAATAGCAGATAGGGCAGCCACAAAGTTAATAGCATGAATACTCAGATGTGCAGTAGAAACATGATTAGCAATATTATGAGAAGTACAAGAACGAGTGCATTTTCTGAGAGCAATAGGCAGATCTAAGTCAGAGTTTACTTCAACAGGAGTAGGACCTTCTTGAGGAGAAGATTGGTGCTGCATGGGGGGGGTCTTGTGCAGGTTGGGACCTGTTCCTACGTTTATACACAATAAGTGGAGGAGTAGTAGTTTCAGCAGGTGAAGTGTTAGATATGCAATCACTCGTGACAAGCAATGGTGCTGTGATTATATCAGAATCCAAGATATCTCCTTTAGCAGAATGAAACAGTGTATCCTAAAAAAAGATTACATCACTACTCGTGAACCATTTTTTCATAGTAGGACTATAGCACTATAGCACCTATACCCTTTTTGAGTACGAGAATAATCCAAGAAAATACATTTTTCTCCTCTAGGAGATAATTTATCATAGTTCGGTTTAAGTAACCGCACCAAACAAGTAGAACCAAATATCTGTGGAGGTACAGAAAACAGAGGTACATTAGGCTGTAGAACCTGTACAGGAATCTTGTTGCCAATAACAGAAGACGACATTCTATTAATCAGAAAGCAGGCAGTCAGGATAGCTTCTGCCCAAAAAAGTCTAGGTACATTAGAATGCAACATTATAGTTCTAGCAACCTCAAGTAAATGTCTATTTTTCCTTTCTGCAACTCCATTTTATTGAGGCGTATAGGCACACGATGTCTGATGAATAGTACCAACAGATCGACAAAACAATCCAACTTCTTTCTGAACAAACTCCAAAGCATTGTCGGTTCTCAGAATTTTAACAGGCATAAATATTGAGTTTTAATTTCAGCAAAAAAGAATTTTATTGTAGATAGCACTTGAGATTGATTTTTCAACAGAAACAACCAAGTGGCACGAGAAAAATTATCAATAAACAGAATAAAGTATTTATGAGACAAACTTGGAACATGACACAGACCCCATACATCAACATGAACAAGATCAAAAATGTTTTTACTACTAATCTGGGATCGTTTAGGATAGACAGTCCTAGATTGTTTCCCTAACTGACATGACTCACACTGAACACCGTGCGTTCCTACACCATAGATGACATGTTTAAGCTTCTCAGAAGATGGGTGTCCAAGTCTGTAGTGCCACTGCAAAGCTGAAACTGATGAAGATAGAGCTGAAGCTAGCGCCAAGTTGTCAGTCTTTTTCAATTCATCCAGATAATATAGGCCATCAAGTCCTTCATGCCCCCCACCAATCTTCATCCTCGTGTGAAGGTCCTGAAAAGTACAAGTACCAGGAATGAATGTATGACTGCAGTTCAGGCTACGTACAATTTTGCTAACAGATAATAAGTTCAGTGGAAAGCGAGGCACATATAGAGCAGATTTTAACAAAAATTAAGAAACTATGTCTCCAATCCCAGCTACAGTAGTCTTGAAGCCATCAACAAGCATAATAGAGGAATTAGAGACCGGTCTAGATAAGGTTTTAAAAAAAGATCGATTTCTAGAGATATGAGACGAGGTACCCGAATCAATCACCCATTTTTTATTACCAGTACTAGGCGAGGGTGCACTGATGAAAGCAGTATCACAACCAGAATATGTAGTAGCATGAGCTCCAGTGGCAGCTCCAGAGGATGATCCAGTACGCTCGAGCAGTAGACGCTTCACCTCAGATCGGATAAAGTCAGCAGTAGTGGAACTGGATGCATCAGTGGCAGTAGGCTGTGAGGTTACCTCAGAAGTAGCATGGGCATCAGAAGCTACATTGGCCCAGGCCGGCTTCCCATATTTCTCTCAACATTTTTCTTCAATATGATTAGACCGGCCACAAAAACTGCAGAAACACTGACCAATTTGAGGATGAGCAGCGTTGGGAGGACCAGATGGTGCTCCACGTCCAGAAGAACTCCTCCCCCTTCCAGCTCCAAGAGGACGGTTCTCTTGAAAACGACCACGGCCGCGGCCACGACCTCGGCCGAACATGGCAGCAAGGGCAGTATTATCTCTAGTACAGAAGGTGACTCAGATGAGGATGACGACAGCCGCTGAAGACGCTAAAAAGCACTCTGTAATGTAGGTAGTGGATCACTGACAAGAATCTGATCCACAACCCCAGCATAGGATTCACGTAAACCACACAAGAACTGAACCACCTGCAACTCCTGACGTTGTTGCAGGGTAGCCAAGTCAGTAGACAAGGGATGGTAGGCCTCCAATTCTCCCCAGAGTCCCTTAAAGGCAGAGAAGTAGTCAGTAAGGTCAGATCCCGAGAAGTGTAGATGGGTCAGTTGCTTGTTGATATCAAAGACCTTCTTCAGATTCTGGCTATGAGAGAGTAAGTACTAGCAAGCTGATCCCACATTTGCTTTGCTGTAGGCAGGTATAGTAAGGTGACACTGATTTTCGTCTCACTGCTATTGAGAATCCAAGTCATTACAGTGGAATCATCTTTGACCCTATCATCATAAGCTTTGACATACTTGGATTCGGCATTGGCAGCAGGCATAGGAGGCGGATCACGCGTCAGATGAGAATGTTTCCCTTGAGGTTTAACATAAATCTGCATAGAACAGACCTAATGCTGGTAGTTGCGCCCGTCCAGTTTAACAGTAGTAACCTGACGACGCAGATCATCATGTGAAGAGGCCATGACAGACAGAGTACCGACACCGAAGGTGAGTATGAACAGGCAGACACAGGCAGAAGACGACCGCCTAGTTCCTCAGCTAGGCAGCAGTAGGCACAGTAGAGAGACTGGGCGGACCAGTTACATATGGGCTACGCCTATGCGCAGCAAAAAACCCGACGGCTCAAGGGCCTACACGAGCAGACAGGAGTCGGAGCTGAAGGAAAAATACTCAGACCAGTGTCCGGGAGTTGCGGCTCGCTCAGAGACGCGCTATGCTCGAAGGACCGGCGGAGCAGAGGACGACAACGGCTTGATCACGCCAGGCGTGCGGCTGCGTCGGCCCAGCGGCTGGCAGGAGGCAGGCTGCGGCTGGCAGTAGCGGCGGCCGGTTGTGGCGCCCGACGTGGCCGGGGGGTGGTGAGAGAGAGAGAGGGTAAGGGAGGGAGGGGAAGAAGGAGAGGCGACGGCTCGGATCTAGATCTGCTCTGATACCATGTCAAACAGTAAATTGAGAAAGCGTAGGGTTACACAATGTGTGTACCCTGATATATATATTAGTGGAACAATTACAGGTAGGTCCTTATAGAAAAATAAAATAATAGGACAAGATATTATATTAACAGTTTCAAAATAATCAATGCCATAAGTTTGAGTGTACCCCTTTGCAACTAGACGTGCCTTCAGTCTTTCAAGTTTCAACAGTCCCATCAGGATGATATTTGACAACATACACCCAACGACAGCCAACAGACTTGCAATTGCAGGGAGGATCAACTAAGAAAGGGCAACAACAAAGTTACTAACATGAAAGCTAAGATGAGCAGTAGAAACATAGTCAACAATACTATGAGATGTGCATGAACGAGTACCTTTCCGAAGTGCAATAGGCAGATGCAGATCAGAAGTTACCTCAGCTGGCGTAGGACCTTCTAGAGGAGAAGATTGGTTGACTGTGGGGGGGTCTTCAGGAGTAAAATGTGGTTGCTGATTCCTGCGTTGATAAACAATAAGAGGTGGAGACGTAGTCTCTGCAGGCTGTATAGTAGAAGTAGAATCACTGATAACAATAGCAGGTAGAGGTGCTGAAATAATATCTGAACTGAGATTTTTCCCTTTAACAAAATAGAACGGAGTATATTTAAAGAAAACCACATCACTGCTCGTAAACCACTTCCTAGGAGTAGGACTACAACACCGATATCCTTTCTGAGTACACGAATATCCAAGGAAAATGCATTTTTCCGCTCTAGGAGACAACTTATCATGACTTGGTCCATGTAGACGAACAAAATAGGTTGACCCAAAAATCCGTGAAGGAATAGAGAAAATGGAAAGTTGGGGTTGTAGGACCTAAATCGGAATTTGGTTCCTAATAACAGACCAAGGCACGCGATTAATCAGAAAACAAGCAGTGAAAACAACTTCAGGCCAACACTGTTTCAGAACATTGGAATGCAACATAATAGTTCTAGTAACTTCAAGTAAATGCCTATTTTCCGTACAACAACTCCATTCTGTTGAGACGTGTAGGCACAAGATGTCTGATGAATGGTGCCAACAAATTGACAAAAAAATTCAACATCCTTTTGAAAAACTCCAAGGCATTGTCAATGCGCATAATTTAATGGGCATAGAGAATTGGGTTTTAATTTCAGCAAAAAAGAATTTTATAGTAGGCAAGACTTGTGATCTATCTTCCATCAGAAACAACCAAGTAGCACGGGAAAAATCATGAATGGACATAATAAAATATTTATTGCCTGACAGACTTGGAACATTACATGGACCCCATACATCAACATGAACTAAATCAAAAATAGCTTTACTACCAGTCTGAGTCCGTCTAGGAAAGACAGTTCTAGATTGTTTGCGTAATTTACATGATTCACACTGGAAACTGTGCGTTCCTATACTAGAAATAACGTGCTATATTTTATCCAGCAGATGGGTGCCCAAGTCTATAGTGCCACTGTAATGCAGAAACAAAAGAAGATAAAGCTGAAGCTACAACTGTAGTGTCAATCTTTTTCAAATCATCCAGACAGTAGAGTCCATCATGTCCTTCATGCCCCCTACCAATCTTCATCCTCGTGCGAAGGTCCTAAAAAACACAAGTACTCGGTACAAAGGTAAAATTACAGTTCAAGCTACGCACAATTTTGCTGACAGATAACAAATTCAAAGGAAAATTTGGCACATATAGAGCAGATCTCAGAAGAATGCCAGTATAAATATCACCAATGCAGACACAACACATTTGGATCCATCAACAAGCATAACAACAGATTTAGAGCAGGCTTTAGATAATTTATAGAAAAGAGATCTATTTCCAGAGATATGGGAAGAAGCCCTAGAGTTAATCACCCATTTTATATTACCAATACTAGAAGATGGGGCAGTCAGAAAAGCAGAATCACAACCAATGAATGTAACATCATGTGCTCCAGACTCGACAACAGTAGAGGAAGCGCCAGTTTACTCTAGCAGTAGTCGTTCCACTTCTGAGCGAATGAACTCAGCATTTGGAGGAGCTCGAAGTGTCAGCAACATGAGTCTGAGAAGCACCCTCAGACGCAACATTAGCCCACACAGGTGTGCCATGTTTCTTCCAACACCTATTCTCAGTGTGGTTGGAGTGACCACAGAAGTCACAATACCGCTGAGCTGTGGTACTCCCAGAAGTATCAGAAGATGAACCACGACCAAGGGAACCACGTCCTCTACCAGAACCGGGAGGACGGTTGTCCTGAAACCAACCTCGACCAGCCATGGCAGCAAGAGCAGTAGTGTCACCAATGTCAGAAGTTGGGGCAGATGAAGAAGCCGGCAGGCGTCGTAGACGCTGAAACGCATTCTCCAACGTTGGCAGTGGATCACTGGCAAGAATCTGATCAACTACTCTAACGTACGACTCAGGAAGTCCACATAAGAACTGAACCACTTGAAGTTCCTGTCGTTGCTGTTGCATGGTGGCTAAGTCGATAGACAAAGGATGGAGGTTCTCAAGTTCAACCCAAATTCCTTTGAAAGAAGAAAAATAATCAACAATATTTGGTCCAGAGAAATGTAGACGGGTCAGTTGTTTGTTCAAGTCAAACACCTTCTTTGGATTCTTGCTGTGAGAATAAGTACTGGCCAGTTGATCCCACATCTCTTTGGCAGTCGGGAGACGAAGAAGAGTAACACTGATGCGAGTTTCACTACTGTTGAGGATCCAAGTCGTCACAGTAGAGTCATCTTTGACCCAATCATTGTAGGCCTTTATATCCTTGGACTCGGCAGTATTGAGCGGAGCAGGAGGTGCATCACGAGTCAAATGAGAATGGTTGTCTTGGGATTTTGTATAAATATCCATGGAGCAGACCCAGTGTTGATAGTTTCACCCATCCAATTTTACGGTAGTCACTTGTCGACAAAAATCGTCATGGGAGGAAGCCATGACAGAAGCCGAGCCCAATATAGCAGATAGCAGCAGCACCAGAGAACCACCTAGATCCTCCTTCTAGGCGACAACAGATACAGAAAAGACTGGATGGACCAATTACATGAAGGCTACGATTAGGCATAGTAGAGAACCCGACGGCTCAAGGGCCGACGCGGGCAGGTAGAGAAGCGAGAGGAGTGAAGGCTGCCTGACGGCCCGGCGACCTAACAACTGGCTGCTACGGCGGCGACAGAGCGCTATGCCTGCGGCAACAACATGAGCAAGCAGCGGTGCCGACTAGCTGCGGCCAGAGCCTCCGCGAGAGGCAGGGAGGGTGGCGGCGACACGGAGAGGAGAGGAGAGGAGAGAGAGGGGAGGGCGGCGACGCGGAGAAGAGGAGAGGGGAGGGGTGGGCGGCGGCGACGGAGGGACATGTTATGTAACCTGCTCGGATACCATATGACGAGGGTTTTGGAGAATCGTTGAGGACACAATGTGTGTCCGCTCATATATTTATATAAAAGGTTAAAAGAACAATTACATGTAGGTCCACATAGAGTAAAGAAATAACAAGAGAAATATATAGGACAAATAAAGGCTAATATTTAACAGTATTTATTGAGTCAATAATTATAAAAAGAAAGAAACAACTTCCTAAATCCATTGGAATTATAAAAAGAAAGAAACAACTTCCTAAATCCATTGGCCTCCAATTTAATTCCAGCTTTTAGTTTTGGAATTTTTTTGGCACTCTTCCGTCGCTTTTTGTATATCACTGAGAATGGTTCATTGTTTATGTTTTACAGGAAGAAGGAGCAAGTAACCTTGCTCCTGATCTCCAAGCACAAATTGACGAAACACTAGAAGAAATCACACCCCGCTCTGTTCTCGAACTTTTAGCTCTTCCTCTTGATGAAGATCACAAGATACGCCGAGCGGAGGGTCTTCATGGTGTGCGTAACATATTATGGACCATTGGAGGTGGTGGTGCAGCTGCAGTAGGTGGAGGCTTCACAAGGGAAGACTTTATGAGCGAGGCATTCTTACGAATGACCTCTTCTGAACAAGTAAGAAAACTATTTTAATCATCTTTTTTTTTGTTTTGCATGTAGTATTCTGGCACATATTATTTAATTAGCTCTTACTTTCATTTTATTTATGGTGTGAAGGTGGAACTGTTTGCAACAACACCAAGCAATATACCACCGGAAAGTTTTGAAGTTTATGAAGTGGCACTTGCTCTTGTTGCTCAGGCTGTTTCATCCAAGAAGCCCCATCTCATTAAGCAGGCTGATAATCTTTTTGTGCAGCTTCAGCAGACTAAAGTCACAGCATCTGGTGTTGTATCTGATTATACTACAATGAGCACCCGAGAACTTGACTTTGTACTTGAAAGGGGACTCTGCTGTCTGCTTTGTGGAGATATAGAACAATGCCGATATTGGCTGGGGATCGATGATGAAAATTCTCCATATAGAGACCCTTCAATACTTGAATTTGTCTCATCCCAGGAAGACAATGATAGTGATGTTCTACCGGGGCTTTGCAAATTACTAGAAACCTGGCTTACCAATGTTGTTTTCCCAAGATTTCGAGATACTGTAGGCATGCAATTCAAGCTGGGTAACTATTATGATGATCAGACTGTTCTTAGGTATTTGGAAAGTTTGGAGGGAGGTGGGGGTTCACCTCTAGCTGCAGCAGCCGCAATTGTAAGAATTGGAGCTGAGGCAACAGTTGCTCTGGGGAATGTCAAATCAAGTGCTATGGAAGCAATCCATAAAGTGTTTACCTTGAATAAAAAAGACAAAGTATTGAATAAAAAAGGTAATGGCTATTATATTGATACAAAAGAGGATGATAGCTCATCTGAAACTAATGCGGACGACTCCAGTGACACTGCTGAGGTTGCTAAATCCAACACAACTGACTCTACTGGTGGAGAGTTGATAACAGATCAAGTAAAAGATGCAATCTTACGCGTCACTTGCGGTGGTGTAATTGTTGGATTGTTGGCTTTATTAGGACTCAAATGCATGCCTGTTAGGTCTGCTGCTCCCATAGATCAAAGGAATGCCGGTGTTTCCACTTCTGATGTCATTAGCACAGGTAAAATATTCTCATATCCTCTTACACCTCTCATCGAGTTTTCTAATAATTTTTTTGAGGGAATAGACAGTGTTGTGAAAAACGGTATGCCATGTATGGGCGGAGAGGCTCACTCACACACACACAAATAAATACATAAATGTATAAATATATTTATAAATTTATATTTGATTTCTAATATTATTATGGCATAATTACACTTTTAAAAGAAGAATACACACTAATCAGCCCTTCAAATTCTTACAGCATTCATTAAATATTTATGGGTGATATAAGCACATGAAAACTGTAAAGCTCTTAAGTCATAACTCATAAGTTGATAAGCATGTCCAAAAACATAAAATATAACACAACATAATTACGTCCAATACTATATTACATGATTGAAGACTATTTGGAATAACTATAAGTCATTTTAATAATATATACCAGTTTTCAGATTTCATTATATATTTATAAAGTAGTTTTACATTATAATTAAATATCATATTTTAATATCAAAATACACTAAAATCTCAAAGTTGACCACATATGCTGTTATGCTGGCCACATGCCTTATATGTATGTCTAGTGTGACAACTAGGCCGAGCCGCATAGACGACTGCTTAGAACAGTGGGAGCAATATATATAAAAAAAGAACAGTGGGAACAAGAGTTATGTTCATAAATAAGAAAACATGAAAGAAAAAGTTGTATAAGGCTGACCTTAAAAAAAGAAAGTGTACAAGATTGAGTCAAAGGGGTAGATCACTTAGCTCATTAGACCCCCCTTTCTATGAGAGCCTATCCTGGACCCCATCATATGCCGCATTGCCATACTTCTCATCTCGGAAATTCAAGGAGGCAGACTGACCCCACAACTATTACATTAGTTTAAAGTTCATGCTATATGCTGTGAAGATTTAAATGAGTTAAAAAAGGTCTTTCATCTGTTTCTTCTGATAATTTATATGGCTAAAAGAATAAATGCAAGAGAAACTTCCATGTTAGTAGCATTGCTAAAGATGTAGAGTTCCCCTTTAGCTGAATAGATGCAATTGTAGAGTTAATCTCACAACAATAAACTTTGAATCGTGTCAGTGTGCCACCACTAAAAAAATTGCGTGCTTAGAAAGATGCCCATCTAGATCCACTCTTTCTTTTGACTACTCGATAATCATTCACTAATTGAATGTTTCTGTTAATTATTGCTTTATGAAGAAGCATAGTCATTGTTCAATACCGTCTTTCCCTCTCGTTATCTGATAGCCTAATCTCTTTGCCTCTCTCCAACTCCCAGTTGATGTGGGTAAGAAAGGTCTTTTCTTCTTTCATGATATGGGCTGAACACGGGGCACTCACATTATCTCTCATGAAGTTGCCATGTTCTCCTTGCCACGATAATGATTATATAGAACTAATTTGGTTCACAACATTTTCTCAGACTTTTGATTCTGTGATCATTTTAGAAGAAGATCTATATTCTAAAAGCACTATGCATCACATCCATCTCTCATGAAGTTGCTATGTTGTCCTTGCCACGATAACAATTATATAGAACTAACTTAGTTCGCAACATCTTCTTAGACTTTTGATTCCATGATCATTTTAGAAGAAGACCAATATTCTAAAAGCACTATGCATTCGGCCAGGGTACTACATAGAATATGTGTGGAATGCGGGCGCATTTGCTGTTCTGTATATTTTTTAATTAAATTAGTTATATATGAGCATACTTTATATACTTAATGCACAATATTACAATTATATATATTAACGTGGAAACCTATGCATGTATACTATGTTATATATATGTCTATATATGTACACATAGATGTATATGTGTTTGTGTTTGTGTGAATAAGTAGTTTAATAGATACTCAAACAAGATATTTGCTAAAAAAATACACACATACAATATGTATACAAAAAGCGGACACATGCTTGCTGCCTAGGAAGCATTGATACTCCAAAACAGGTGGCGTACGCATACTTGACACATATTGGATACTAGTACTCCTTGCACAAGGATGGATATGTACTGGATACTTATCCAGACGTGTCCATATTTTTTTGACTTTTTAAGATTGGATACTTCATGGATACATATTGGATACTTCGTGGATACAAGCCAACCCATTTATATAGGGATGCATGTATAAATCTAATTCAATTTGTTAGTATGTGCCTATGATTACTATTAGTTCTATAATTAATATAATGTTTCTTTCTTGGCTTTCAAATTAAACCTGAGACTTTTGAAACTACCACAGAATTCCATGTGAATGGTAATTATGGATCTAAACAACACTGTTCTACAAAACAAAAGTTGACATTATAAAAAACTATTGTTAGTTTGTCATTGAAAACTAACTTATTCTTACTCTTGTTAGTAACCTATTATTAATAACTTACTATTAGTTTCAAATTCTTGACATTGTTATGGTAACTTCGTGTTAGCTCTAAATTTTTCTAGAACTCTTGGCTCACAGATCAGACTTAAGTTTGAACTATAACGAAATCAGGTTCGATGTTAATTATAAATCTATAAATGCACTATTTTATAAACTTTGTCGTTATTAAAATAGTAACATGAAATTTGTATTTATTTAAATAAAATTAGATGGTATGAATTTGCATTTTTATGCATAAATATGTATAAATTTAATTTAAATATTATTGCCATATCCACTACCGTACCCGTATCCTAAATTTTCAAAAGTTGCAGTATCTCGTAATAGCACCCGTGCTCATATCTTTATCCATGTTTCATAGCTTGTTGCATATGCAGTCAGGGCGTTATCATGGGCTGGATAGCCATATGTGGTGCGGAGAGGTGGCCCAACTGTATATACGGTGCATTGGCCGGATATGTGAACTCTGAAGAAGACTAGTATTAATTGATTAAGAGGGGCCAAACCCTCGCTCCCTTATCGAATAGGCATCTTACCATTTTGAGAGCTTGTATATAGCCATAGAAATATGAGGGAAGAGTGTCAATGATTGTCTTTGATTGAGCATGCCTTTTTTCCATCCCACCAATCTTTGCTCAACTTTTTAATGATATAGGCCCCCCTTATTTTTTAGAATCCTTAAAGCAAAAAGAGAGGTTGTCTAGAAAGAATTGCACAAAACCTTCCTTGCATCCCTCCCTTTTTGTAATTTACTCCACAATCCACCCTAATACCGATACAAAAATTTTCTCTGACAAGTTAGTTTTCAGCCAGGTCACATCCTCGAACAGTTAAAAGGATGACAAAGAAGACAAAGATATTTAAATCCTCATTCTAAGAAGGTAACATGTTGGCCATTGGCCAAACTGCTCAAATTCTGATTTAGGGCTAGAGGAGAAGCCTTTTGTGAATGCCAAAGGAAGATGGGAGAATCCCTCAACCCATTCTCACGGTTGGGGTGCTTCTATATTTACATACAAGATACTTTACACATAGGTCCCTGATTTTTATCACACTTACAAGCAGGTCCCTATACACACATATTAACACTCCCTCTCAAGCTAGAGCATATATGTCATATGTACCCAGCTTCTTACGTAAGTATTGAACCCGACAACCATTTAGGGACTTTGTAAACAAATCAGTTAACTGGTCTTCTGATCTGACTGGTGACAACTGAATCAAATTTTGTTGAATCGTTTCTCGCATAAAACGACAGTCGACTTCAATATGTTTGGTTTTCTCATGAAAGACAAGATTTTGGGCAATGTGGACAACAACTTGGTTGTCACATTTCAAGTCCATGGGAGTTTTCTAAATAAAGCCAAGCTTCTCTAGCAAGTGACGAACCCATAGCAACTCACATGTTGCTAGGGCCATAGCTCTATACTATGATTCTGCATTAGATCTTGCAACTATAGTCTGCTTTTTGCTTTTCCATGACACCAAGTTTCCTCCTACAAATACGCAATAGCTAGAAATAGATCTTCTGTTAATACTAGATCCAGCCCAATCAACATCTAAGAAACCCCGAACTTGAAGATGTCCATGATTTTCATATAGAAGCCCTTTTCCACGAGACTTCTTGAGAAACCTCATAATGCGCATCACAACCTCCATATGTCCTGTGCATGGCTTATCCATCAACTAACTAACAACACTAGTAGCAAAAGGCAATGTCGGGCTGAGTGACAGTCAAATAAATTAACTTCCCAACAAGTCGTCTAAATCTCCACGGATCATCAAGTAACTCCCCCTACTCCATGGACAATTTGACTTTAGGATCCACTGGAGTATCAACAGATTTGGTACCCAACACCTCTATCTCAGTGAGAAGATCTAAGGCATATTTTCTATGTAAGATAACTATCCCAGACTTAAACTTGGCAACTTCAATCCTCTGGAAAAAATTTGAGACTACCGAAGTCTTTTGTCTGAAATTGGCTTTTGTAAAAATGTCTTTAACTGTGCAATGCCATGCCTGTCATCACCAGTAATCACAATATCATCAACATATCCACCAGAAGAATGCTTCCAGAACTCTACCGTTTGTAGAAGACTGAATGATCCATAGTACATCTCTGGAGACCAAACACTAAAAGAGCACTACTGAATTTGCCAAACCGGGCACGAGGTGACTGCTTTAGACCATAGAGGGACTTGTGCAAACGAACATACTAAATTTGACTCTCCCTGAGCAACAAACCCAGGTGGTTGTTCCATATAAATCTCCTCATCTAGATCACCATGTAGGAGTGTATTTTTAATATGAAGCTGGTATGAGGCCAAGAGTGAATAACAGCCAAAGACTAGAAAATGCGAATTGATGCCATCTTTGCCATAGGAGAGAAGGTCTCTGAGTAATCCTCACATAGATCTGAGTGTAGCCCTTGGCTACCAAAAGTGCCTTGAGTCGATCAACGCAACGATTTGTACCCACTTTGACAGTGTAAACCCAACGACATCGAACAATAGACTTGCCATGCGGGCGTGAAATAAGAGACCATGTGTTGTTCTGGTTAAGAGATGACATCTCCTCATCCATAGTATGACGCTAACCTGGGTGATCAAGTGCAACTGAAATAGACGGAGGTATAGAGACAGATGACATAGAAGAAATAAAAGCATTATATGAAGGTGAAATGTGACAATATGAAACGAAGTTAGAAATAGGATGTTGAATATTTTGAAGTGTGCATGATCTGACGCCTTTACTCAGGGCAATAGGAAGATTCTGTTGAGAAGATGGAGTTGTCTATACCTGACCTTCTGACAAGGAAGCATCCAGAGAAGGAGCTGAAATGGTAGGACCGGATGTACCACATGCATTGGTGCCCGAACCAGACCGCCCATTTGTACCTGCACGACGAGCGTGAACCTGAGTGACTGGTGGTCTAGCTGGGCTAGGTGGAATTGCATCACGAGGATCATCATCGCTAGGGGACTCAAAAATAGGAGACTCGACAATGATAGGAAGAGGCAAGAGTTCCTCCATAACTATGGGTGTCACTGAAGAAGTATCATCAAAGTAGGATGTGTCTTTAAAAAGAAGGTGACGTCTGCAGATGCAAAGAAGTGATGTAAGGTAGGACTGTAGCACTTGTACCCCTTTTGAACTCGAGAATAACCTAAGAAAACACATTTGACGGACTTTGGACTCAACTTATCCATACGTGGATCAAGACAATGGACAAAACAAACACATTCAAACACTCTAGATGGAACATTATACAATGGCTTTATAGGATGAAAGATCTGAACATGTATGCGGTTTTGGAGAACGGATGATGGCATACGGTTGATGAGGTAGGTGGCAGTGAGAACTCCATCCCCCCAAAATCTCTAGTAACATGCATATTAAGGAGAAGAGTGCGAGCAGTCTCAACAATATGACAGATTTTCCTCTCAGCCACTCCATTTTGTTGTGGAGTATGTGGGCAAGATGATTGATGTATGATGCCATGTGTGGAGGTGAAATGGATGAAGTCACAACTGAAGTATTGTCTAGCTTTGTCAGAACGAAGAGTACAAATTTTCTTTTTAAACTGGGTTTCCACTTTTGCACAAAAAAACTTGAATATGGACAAAAGTTCAGATTGCTCCTTCATCAAATAAAGCCATGTAGCATGAGAATAATCATCGACAAAAATGACAAAATATCGAAATCCAAGTTTGGATGTGACACAACTTGGACCACATACATCAGAATGTACCAGCTCGAAAATGGACTTTGTTCTTTGACTCTCCCTAGACCTAAATACAGACATTATATGTTTCCCAAATTGACATGATTCACATTGCAAACTCTCCAGGTTGGACAAATCTAGAACCAAAACCTTGAGCTTTTCTACAGACGCATGACCAAGATGACTATGCACCATTAAAGGAGATGCAACGACACATGCTGTGGAAAGCTACCGCAAGTAGTATAGTCCAACCAGTTCATATCCTTCGCCAATCTTCTTTCCCATCTTCAAGTCCTGTATAAGACAAGTATTTGGTAAGGAAGTAACAAGGGCCTGAAGAGAATGAGTTAATTTGCTAATTGATAACAAATTAAAGAGAAAATGGGGAATGAAGAACGCGGATGGTAGGGATATATGTAGATTTGGTGACATTGTTCCTGTTCCCTTAACATAGGTGACAAAGCCGTCTGTAAGGATGACACTAGGTAGGTTGGGCTTATGGGTGTAGGTGGTGAACATCTCTGGTACCTCGGTGATGTGATCAGTTGCACCAGAATCAAGGACCTAGTCTAACTTGGACATAGATGCCTTGGATGCCTGTGAAATGCATGCTGACAAATCAGACCTTTGTGCAATGGAGACTAAAGTCGTTGCCTGCTTTGAAGCTCGAAGAAGTATCAATTGAGCATATTCTTTTTTAGACAAAGACATTTGATATGTAGTCTGTTCTAGAGTATCATCAACAATAGCCATATTGGTGGACTTTACATGGAATCCATAACTCTTCTTGGATTGTCGTAGTGAATTGGTGAACCACGAACACTTTATCAGCCATGTTGATAAAAAATGCACCCAACCGATTAATCAAATAGGCAAAAAGCAGACTAAGGGAAAACAAAATCACTATCAAAGATTCAAACTTTTTCTTCAAGAAATCAAACTTTTCTCCTTAAGAAATCAGACTTTTTCTTCACTGAGGGACTATAAAGATCTTGGAATCAGATATTTGCACACGTTGCGGAAACTATGAACCTTGAAACCAGACTTTTTAGCCTTAAAAACTTTCATAGTTTTTATAGAAACGTGCTACAGTACTTCGTGGCTACAGTAGCTTGCGAGAATGAATAAAGCTCCCTCCTCAGATTACCTATACCCGTGACCTTCTAGGGTAAGGTGGTAGGTTCAGGGTTGCCCCCTTAAGCCCTTTGTTGGAAGCCAAACTTCATGCTGCCATAAGAGGCTGTTGACAGCAGCCAAATGCAATGTTGATTTGGAGAAGAAACAGGGACGTAGAAGCTAGCCAGAAGCACTGTCACACAACTAGGACCAAGAAGGACTTCCCAAAAGGGCAGAACCCAAGTTCAACCAGAGAGGGAGCAACCACCACCACAATGGCCCTTGTGCTACAACACGGTACTGTAGCAATGAATGGAAAACTTGGAGTTGTCCTTGTTCCCTTATGCTTGCATACCTCAAGATGGTAATGCAACTTACTAAGGATTCTTTGGAGAGATTGACAACTCTCCTAGGGTTTTTCTTGTAGCTCTGATACCATGTGAATGCTAAAGGAAGATGGGAGAATCCCTCAAACCATTCTGACGGTTGGGGTGCTTCTACATTTACGTACAAGATACTTTACACATAGGTCCCTACCTTTTATCACACTTACAAGTAGGTCCTTATACACATTAACACCTTCAATCAGTTCTAAATGCTTCCTAGCTACTAAAAAATGTTCAATAGTTGTTAGTTGATTATAGAAAACTAAGATCTAGTGTGGATACTCTCTCTTAAGTCCCTAGAAGATTAAAAATTACGTTCCACCTTGCTATTAATGAGGTTGCTACTTTTTTGAGTGTGAACACAAGCTTTTACCTATCACTTGATCTCTAAGGATTTTCCATATTTATTGTATATCAAACATTTTCCATTTGCAAGCTTTTCCCATGTCTACCTTCATTACATCGTTGTGGAAGTCTCGTACTCCCATTCAATGCCCCGAGTGTCTTGTGTTGCCAAGCCTTCAAAATAAAGATTTCTTGCAGCTTTACAAGAAAGCACTTTGCTCCTTATCACTTAGATGCTCCAATGGGTTCTATAGTCTATCAATCATGATTTTCGTGGTAGTTATTTAGTTGGTCAATTTGTATGTTCTAAAGTCTTCGAGCAGCTAGGTGCTTTGGTGATCATTTGATTGACAAAGGTTTACACATCAAGTTCTTATTCTAAATAAACGTACATATACACATATATATGTGTGTGCATCTATATATATGTGTATTCCTTTCCTTCCTTGATAACTAGCTCTTTTAATCAGATTTTTTACTTCACATACACTTAATTTTTGTATTGTTGCTTTTGTGAAATATGTATTCACAACATCCTACTTTAGAGTACCAAACTAATAATGCAAATTATATAAGTGAAGGTCAGTATGCCGTTAGTATTTGATGTTTGTAAGGTTCTTTCAAGTTGATATAGCATACCTAAAACACGTTTTTAGGCTTGATCTTACTAGCTTATGGCTGCCTAACCCTAGTCGCCTAGTGGCTTGTGCCTAAGAAACTAAGCACCACCGAGCATCTAGATAGATCGCCTAGGCGCTTAGGAGCGTCTAGGAACGACCACATCATTTACTGGCACTAGCATAACATTAAACCCACATTGTGGTGAAATACACGTTTCACTACAATGTTAAAGTGACGTGGGGGGATGAAGCAATTTTACACACAATAGGAGAATTGCTTTGTTTGTACAACATCATGGATAAACTTTTCTCCGAGCAGCAAGGTGACCAACCCATTGAGGTCTACTATGACTCCATAAAGACCCTAACAAGTTAGCTCAACCTTTTCTCCCTTATTACATTAATGGATGCCACAAATGAGTGTTAATTTATCATCTCAAGGATAGTTCTGAATGACCTCCACCCATGCTGCGCTACCTTTGACAATTGCTCCTGGGAGGAACATCACTGCCCTCCATGGATCATGCATATGCAAGAAGACTATCTCATTTAGACGTGCCTCAATCCTACATCACCTAGCCCTCTAAGGATTAAATTGCTCTTACAATTTGTTTTGCCCAACTACTGTCATAGAACGGGACAACTTCCCAACTACACCTAGCAAAGGTTTGGAGCAACGAACCTGACTTAGTCACCATCTGGTGTGACTAGTTTGCCATACCCCCAACGGTTACCCCCTTGCATGTGGGTGTCTAACTAGATGATCGAAGATTCCCAAGTCTACCCACAATGGACGTCATCCTTTGCCTGCCGCACAACTTCCCATCAAGGTGATGTTGGGTCCTTTACTCCATACTCGCCACACACTTTGACTGGATTGTGAATTAGGCGCTACCCAACACGTGATTGATATGAGACAGTTACATACCACTTTGTATTTCTATATTCACCACTCCTTTGTCACCTTAGCAAACACATCTATCAAAACTGTTGCACAAAGTGGCTCCATTTTTTCTTTCCTCTATCATCACCTTGTCCACTGTTTATTATCTACCTAATTCCCTCCATAACCAAATTTCTATCTCTAAATTTTTTAGTTTTAAATTGCTATTTAACTTTTGTTCCCACTGGTTTGTAGGATTTGAGGAGGTTGATAATGATTGGACAGGGGGCTCGCCTCACTCTTCTGATCAATACTACTTCTCTAATCCTACACTGTTACGCTCCACTACTCTAGTTACTAGTTCACCATTGCAATATCATATTTGTTTTGGTCATCCTGCATTAGATAAATTTAAACTATACATTTTTCTATATCCTCTCTCCCCTCACTTCTTTGTGAGCTCATAATTTAGGGAAACACCATTGTGTTTTGTTTTTCACGCATACCCACAAATTGTATGTAAAAACTTTTGAATTAATGCATGGTGATTGTTAGAATAATAGGCCTTTATGATTCTATTTATTCATTATTCTTTATACCTCTGTATTTCTACTGTGTACATGGGATTAGTCCCACATTGTGTAAATGGGTATTAGCCACCACCTGTGTCCATATATATAGGTGTGTCCTGCCGACAAGGAGTGGTTCAAGTGGTCAAGCACGATGTCCCCTAACAAAGGGACCCAGGTTCGAATCCCAGTTGCCGCCTTGATTTACCACCCTCCCGGGAGTTCAGCCTCCGCCACGGGCATGGGAGAGGGGGGGGGGAGAAATCTTTCACTCTTAATCCCATATATAGGTGTGTCCTGTGAATACTAAAGGCATCTCATTCTGCACATTGCTTTTCCTGTTCACTTGGTATCAGAGCAAGCAATACCCAAATTCTATAAGAAGGTAGCAGAAGTAGCCGTCATCTATCGGTGTTGACGTCATCCTCACCAGGCTCCTCCGTTGTGGCTGTCTCTCTATCTCCACCGTGGAAATAATCTCCATAGTGGAAGATCATCTCCTCCACCGTGACAGTCATTCCCACCGTAGAATCCTTTCTCCTTCCATCGTGGATATCATTTCCACTTTGGGAACCGTCTCCTAGCAATGGAAGTCATATCTGAGAAATACAATGAGATTTGGAGAGCTTAAGGTTTGCACAATGTGTGCACCCTTCTATTTATAGAAAAGTAACAATTACAGAAAGGTCCAGATATAATGGAAAATAACATAACATAAATAAAACAACACATATATTAACACTCCCCCTCAAGTTGGAGCATAGATGTCAATCATGCCCAACTTGTCCATCAAAGCGCTGAAATGCTTCTTAGGCAACAGTTTGGTGAAGATATCAACAACCTGGTCTTCAGATCGAGTAAAAGGTGTGTAGATCTTGCCAATAAGAATAGATTCCCGAATAAAATGACAGTCAACCTCGATATGCTTGGTGCACTCATGATAGACAAGATTGTTGGCAATAAAGATAGCAACTTTATTATCACAGTGCATGGGTATAGCAGAAGAAGACTCAACACCGAAGTCTTTAAGAAGAGAGCGTACCCAAAGCAGCTCGCAAGCAGTATGGGCCATAGCCCTATATTCAGCTTCAACACTAGATCTGGCAACCACATTTTGTTTCTTGGATCTCCATGTGACTAGATTGCCTCCAACATAGGTACAATAGCCAGAAGTGGATTTCCTGTCAATCCGACTCCCTGCATAATCAGAATCAGAATACCCTTCTAGAGAGCAGTGCCCATTTTTCCTGTAATGAAGTCCCTTGCCAGTAGATTTTTTTAGATATCGCAGAATATGACATAGTGCATCCCAGTGGCACTGTCTGGGTTTATCTAGGTACCTGCTAAGAACTAAGAAGTCCCACTTAAGTAGATATGTCAGCTCTAGTCACAATTAAGTATATCATTTTACCAATAAATCTCCTATACTTTTTATTATCAGCAAAAGATGGAGACGAATCATCATCCCAATTGACATTGGGATCTAGAGGAGTGTCAGCAGGTCCAGCTCCAAGCATACCAGTTTCCTGTAAAAGATCTAGAACATATTTCCTCTGAGACAACACTAGTGCATTAGAGGTTCCGGATACCTTTATGCCCAGAAAATACCGCAGTTTACCCAAGTCTTTAGTAGCAAAGTGCTTGCAGAGATGGGCTTTAGTATCCTGAATAGCAATAGAGTCACTGCCAGAAAGAACAATATCATCCACATAGAAAATAAGAATTACAATGCCAGTAGAGGTCTTCTTAGTAAAAACAGAATGATCCACTTGAGATCTCTGAAAACCAAAAGCAATCAGAATTTTGCTTAATTTATCAAACCAGGCACGAGGGCTCTGTTTGAGCCCATAAATAGACTTCTTCAACCTGCAGACTTTGTGTGACTCCCCCTGAGCAACAAATCCAGGGGGTTGCTCCATATACACTTCCTCTTGCAGATCACCATACAGGAAAGCATTCTTAACATCTAATTGCAGCAGAGGCCAGTCCAGATTAATAGCAACAGAAAGAAGAATTCTGACTAAATTAAGGTGGGCAACATGAGAAAAAGTTTCAAAGTAATCAATACCATAAGTCTGTGTATACCCTTTTGCAACCAAGCGTGCCTTCAGCCGTTCTATAGTACCATCAGGTTGATATTTAACAACATATACCCATATGCAACCTATAGGCTTACATTGAGGAGGTGGATCCACCAACTCCCAAGTTTGTCTGTCAGTAAGAGCACGCATCTCTTCTTGCATAGCAGAAGTCCATGCTGTACTTTGCAAGGCATCATGAGTATTTTTCAGAATAGTGACAATAGATAAAGCAGAGACAAAATTGCTAGCATGAATAGTCATGTGTAGTAGATACATGGTTAGCAATGTTATGAGAAGTGCAGGAACGAGTTCCCTTTCTAAGAGCAATAGGTATATCCAGGTCAGAAATTACCTCAGGTGTGGCAGGACCTTCTTGAGGAGGAGATTGGTGTTGAGTGGGGGGTTCTTGTTCAGGTGGAGGTCTGTTCCTGCGCTGATAAACAATAAGAGGTGGTGTCGTATTCTTAGGTGGCATTTGATCAGAATTTTCAGACACACATTCAGTAGTAATAGGCAGAGGGGAAGCAATAATATCAGGCATCAGACTATCTCCGCTAGATGAGTAGTATGGGGTATTCTCAAAGAAGACAACATCACTGCTGATAAACCATTTCTTTGCAGTAGGACTATAGCATCAAATCCTTTTTGTGTACGAGAATACCCTAAGAAAATACATTTCTCAGCACGGGGAGATAATTTATCGTGAGTAGGACCAAGCAATCTCACAAAACACGTACAACCAAAAATCCGAGGAGGTACAGTAAATAAGGGTGCATCAGGTTGTAGAATTTGGACAGGTACTTTATTTCCAATCACAGAGGAAGGCATCCGATTAATTAAGAAACATGCAGTCAATATTGCTTCAGGCCAGAACAATCTGGGTACATGATAGTGCATCATAATAGTTCTAGCAACTTTTAACAAATGTCTATTTTTCCTCTCAGCTACTCCATTTTGCTGTGGTGTATATGCACAAGAAGTTTGATGTAAAGTGCCAACAGAACGAAAAAACATTGCAACATCTTTTTGGACAAACTCAAGTGCATTATCAGTACGAAAAACTTTAACAAGCAGAGCATATTGTGTTTTCACCTCAGCAAAAAAGAATTTAATAGTAGACAACACTTCAGACCTACTTTTCAACAGAAACAACCAAGTGGTCCGAGAGAAATCATCAATAAATAGTAAAAAGTATTTGTAGCCAGACAAATTAGGCACATTACAAGGACCCCATACATCAGCATGAACAAGATCAAAATGTTTTTGCTACTACTCTGAGGACGTTTAGGGTAAACAACCCTAGTCTATTTCCCTAACTGACATGATTCACACTGAAACTTATGAGTGCCAACACTAGAAATAACATGTCTTAGTTTTTCAGAAGAAGGGTGTCCAAGACGGTAGTGCCATTGTAATGCAGAGACTGATGCAGATAATGCCGATAAAGTAGAAGCCAATGCAACCTTGTCCAGTCTTGGCAGATCATCCAGATAAAAGAGGCCATCAAATCCTTCATGCCCCCCACCAAAAGAGAGGGTGTAGCAGTATTGTAGCAGTACTGTAGCGGCGGAAAAAAGAGGGGGGGGGTGGTGGCGGCTAGGGTTGGTGGAGAAAGGGATTAGGTTTAAGGTGGATCGGCCCGCTCCGATACCATGAGTAATACAATGAGATTTGGAGAGCTTAAGGTTGCACAATGTGTGCACCCTTCTATTTATAGAAAAGTAACAATTACAGAAAGGTCCAGATATAATGGAAAATAACATAACATAAATAAAACAACACATATAATAACAATATCCACCTTCCTAGAACATCCTTTTCGGAAACATCACTATCCAAAGGGTCTTCATCTCCATCTCCTCTCCAAAATCTTCACCATTGTCAGTGGTAGATAAATCTATGCCTAGGAGGTTTCTCTCTCCAAGAAAATCCCTCCAAGGTGTTTTTTTGGGAAGAAGACCTAAAATTTCCGAGCCAGTGGCACCACACACTCCGTGTGTTTCATCAACACGCTGTGCGATTCCAAGCAGACAGAGTTACGCCTCCGACAACACACGCCGTGTAAGGAAGTAACTGCCATGTTCTATCTTCTATCTTCATCATGTCAAAAAAGAGGGAAGTGATGGCTCCTCTCCTTATTCAAGATCAAGTCATCACTACTCGGAAGCTCAATGAAAAGAACTTCACTCAATGGAGGCGATCTGTCAAAATGTGGTTCAAAGGCCAAGGAAAATACAAACATCTCACAAAAGACCCTCCTATTAATAACACTCTAGAACAATGGGAGCAAGCTGATGCCAATCTCCTCTCCATCTTGTGGAATTCCATAGAGCCACAAGTAGCTGATCTCACCAGCCACTTTGAGAGATGCAAAAATGTCTGGGATCACCTTAACCTCATGTACGAGTCAAACATCTCCCACATGTACGAGATGACTATGGAGATATACAATCTTCAACAAGATGAAAAATTCCTGACTAGTTATTTCGGGGAGATAACTCGCATCACTGATGATCTTCATTCTTATATATGGTTGAATAGAAATATATTGGATGATCCAAAAGGTTTACAATATATTCTCTTATATAGGTTGAGAGAGAAAACATAAAACAGAGATGAGCAATATGGGACTAAACAACACAAGTAAACATAAAGTGAGGCACATGCAAGGCACATGACACTCAATGAGACATAAACATATCTGTATGCTCCCCCTCAAGCTGGAGCGTAGATGTCGAACATGCCCAGCTTGTCAACTAAAGTCTGGAAGCGGGCTTTTGGAAGATATTTGGTGAAGATGTTTGCGATTTGTTTGTCAGTGCTCAGATATGGAGTACAGATGCGGCCCGAAAGGACAAATTCTCGGACAAAGTGGTAGTCGACTTCTATATGCTTTGTCCTTTCATGAAATGTCGGGTTGCTTGCAATAAAGATAGAAGCATTGTTGTCACAAAACATTGGTATAGGACTGGAGTTGGATATGTCAAACTCTTTCAAAAGGCTTTGGACCCATAGAAGTTCACAAACAGTGTGAGCCGTGGCTCTATATTCTGCCTCCACACTTGACCTGGCTACTACAGTCTGCTTTTTTCTAGGACAGGTAACTAGATTGTCACCCACAAAGGTGCAATAGCCCGATGTAGATTTACGATCACATCGATTTCCTGCATAGTCAGAATCTGAAAAGTCTGAGAGGTTGCAATGGCCATGCTTCTTTTATAATAATCCTTTTCCTGAAGAACTTTTGAGATATCTCAAAATATGACAGACAACATCCCAATGACACTGCCGAGGTTTGTCAAGATACCTGCTTATGAATCCAACAACAACAGTGAGATCAACCCTCGTAACAGTGAGATAAATAAGCTTACCCACTAATCTTCTGAATTGGTGGTGATCATCATAAGATGGAGAGTTTTCATCATCCCAATTAGTGTTTGGATCTAGAGGGGTGTTGGCTGGTTTACAACCCTGCATACCAGTTTCTTGCAGGAGATCAAGGACATATTTTCGCTGAGAAAGACACAATCCTGCAGATGATCTGGATACCTCAATACCTAAAAAGTAACTCAGCTTCTCAAGATCTTTGGTGACAAAATGCTTTTCTAAGTAAGTTTTAGTAGCCTGAATTCCAGAGGTATCACGGACGGATAAACTAATATCAACCAGATATATAATAATAATGACTAGTTCAGTCGCAGTTTTCTTGATTAACACAAAATGATCTGAGTGGGAACGACGAAAGCCAAAATTAATTAGAATATGACTAAGCTTGTCGAAGGAGGCACGAGGACTTTGTTTGAGGCCATATATGGCTTTGTAGAGTTTACAAACTCGCAAGGAAGACCCCCCCCTCGAGTAACGAATCTTGGTGGTTGATCCATGTAAACTTCTTCCTTAAGGTCTCCATACAAAACATTCTTGACATTTAACTGAAATAGAGGCCAATCTTTGTTGACAACAACATGAATTAGAATTCTAACAGAATTCAGTCTTGCAACAGGGGAAAAGGTTTCAAAGTAGTCCACACCATAAGTTTGTGTGTAGCCCTTTGCCACGGGACGAGCTTTCAGTCGTTCAATTGTGCCATCCGGTTGATATTTAATAGTGAAGATCCAACGACAACCAACAATAGAACAGGTAGCAAGACGATCCACAAGCTCCCATGTCTTACGATCCGAGAGTGCCTGCATTTCAACTTCCATAGCTTGTCTCCAAGCTGATTTAAAAAGAGCTTCTGCAGTAGTTTTGGGAATAGATACAACAGAGATAGTAGTAGTGAAGCATGCAAAACTGGTACTCAAATTAGAAGTTGAACAGAAATGACTAATAGGATGTTTTGTGCAGGAACGAACACCCTTGCGCAAATTAATAAGTAGGTGTAAGTTAGATTTTACCTCAGGTGTCTGATGATCATCCGTCGATGTCTGATGATCATCCGTCGAAGAAGGATTTGGTTGTGGAAGGGCCATGGAGGGGTTAGTTTTCTTGGGTCTTCGCATGTACACTTGTAGAGGTCGATACTCAGGTGTCAGTTCAGAAGATGGCTTAATATCAACAATATTAGGTAACAGTGTGGGTGCCAAGATATTACTTGAAAATGATTCCCCGTTATCAGAGTAATAAGGCACATGCTCAAAAAACACTACATCAGCACTGACAAACCATTGCCTCATAATAGGATCAAAGCAACCATATCCTTTCTGGGTTCTAGAATATCCCAGAAAGATACATTTGGTGGAGCGAGGATCAAGTTTTGTTATCCCTGGGTGAAGGTTTTTAAGAAAACATGTACACCCAAAAATACAGGGGGAACAGAGTAAAGTTGGACATCATGAAAAAGAATGTTGTAAGGAATTTGATTGTTCAAAATTGAAGACGACATGCGATTAATAAGATAGCATGCCGTAGAAACTGCTTTAGGCCAGAAACGCTGGGGAGCTTGATAATGAAGAAGTATAGTGCGAGCAACCTCTAGGAGATGGCGGTTTTTCCGTTTAACTACTCCATTTTGTTGTGGAGTGTAGGGGCATGTAGTTTAGTGTATAGTGCCTTGGACAATACAAAAAGAAGTCACCGATTTTTACATAAATTCAAGGGCATTATCGGTACGAAAAACTTTAATGGGTTTGCTGGATTGGGTCTTTATTTCAGAAAAAAAGTGCTAATATTATCCAAAATAGTGCTGCGATCTTTCAATAAAAACAACCATGTAGCACGAGAATTATCATCTATGAAGGTCATAAAGTATTTAACCCCAGAATGACTCAGAATAGAACAAGGGCCCTATATATCCTCATGAACAATATAAAAAATGCCTTTAGATCCAATATGACTCTTAGCAGGAAACACAATGCGAGTCTGTTTATCCAACTTACACGATTCACAAGTAAGTGTTTTTTCAGATAATGCAGGAAATAAGCGCTTCAGTTTTGCAACAGATGGATGCCCAAGGCGGTAGTGCCACTGTAGTCCCATCACAAATGTTGACAGAAGAGAAAATGCTGATGGTGGCCCATCCAAGTAGTAGACTCTGTCTGGTCCCTCATGGCCCGAACCAATCCTCGTCTTCGTGCGGAGATCCTTCAAAACACAACTAGAGGGATCAAACTTAATGGAGCATTGAAGATTTTTTACAGTCTTACTGACAGAAAGCAGGTTAATAGGACATTTTGGGATGTATAAAACATATTTTACATGCAGATTACGAGACAAAGGAATAGTTCCAATGCCATGAACGGAGGTTTCAAAACCATCAACAACATTAACTGGTGGAATCTGAGTGGTTTTAGTAAGAGTAGAAAAAAGTTGATATCACCGGCCATATGAACCGATGCACCAGAGTCAATACACCATTTATTGTTTCCTGGAGGAGAGGCTAGCAAGGCAGAAGATCCAGCAGTGGATGTAGAAGGAAGCTGAGACATGCGTTCTTGAAAAAAATTCTCGAACTCGGAAGGAAGCCATGCAGGTGAGGGCGTAGCAGGCGGCTGCCCAAGTGCAATAGTATCGATCGAGGTATCTGCAAATGCCTAGTTTGCCCAAGTGGGTTAATCCATGCTTGATCCAACATTAGTCTTCATTGTGATTGTCTCGTCCACAGAAGTTGCAGAAGCGAGGACCAACAGGTTGTCCTCGACCAACAGTAGTAGAAGATGTGCGACCGTCATTAGTAGGGAGTCGACCTCCACGACTACGGCCTTGACCTCATCCACGACCAGAATCAGTGCAAACAGTAAGTGCCAAATGTTCGAATGTAGGAGTGGAAGTCATAGAGGGTAGTCTTTGAACACGTTTGAGGACGTCTCGAAGAGTGGGAAGTGGGTCACTCAACAGAATCTGGTTGATGACCCCAGAAAAGGAAGTTGGAAGGGCGGCCAAAAATTGGACTAGTTATAGTTCATTACGTTGCTTCTGGGATTCTTTGATGTCGGATGTCAAAGGGTGATAAATCTCGTATTCATTCCTGAGGGGGCATTGATTATAGAAATCCTCAACAGAAGTGTCAGACGAAAATTCCTTCTTGGCAAGAGTTTTGAATATTTTAAAGACTCTCTTGGGATTTTGCTGTTGAGAGTATACGTGAGATAATTGATCCCACATTGCCTTAACATCATGAAGATAGTAAAGTCTAGCTGATCCGTGGCTCGGTGCTATTAAGAATCCATGACATAACACTTGAGTCACCTTTGGACCATTGTGCATAAGTTTGCTTGGTTTTCTCATCCTCCGTAGCAACAAGGGCGGCTGGGGCATACTTGTCAAGGCGCTCGCCTAGGCGGCCGCCTAAGCGGCAAGGCGTCCCAGTGCTGCGCCTAGGCGAGGACACTTTATTTATAATGTTACAGTGACCTAGTTTTGTGGGTCTGGTTGTATATTCACTTATTTTAATGTTTGATATGGCTACACCAATGTTCAAAATTAATAGTGTTGCCTATTTTATGTGCCAAAAATCACTTTTAATAGGCTATAAAATAGGCAACACTATTAATTTTTGATATGTTTGATATGGCTACACCAATGTCCAGCCCCAACGCTGTGTCACCTTGCCGCCTTAAC
Source organism: Alisma plantago-aquatica (assembly GCA_963693085.1). NCBI lineage: Eukaryota > Viridiplantae > Streptophyta > Magnoliopsida > Alismatales > Alismataceae > Alisma > Alisma plantago-aquatica. Next base: position 875,006,338 of record OY856412.1, on the reverse strand, counting down.
AAGTATGGGCTGGGGGTTCAATGGTGATATGGGAATGGCAGCCTTGTGCTTTGCCATACAAGACGAAAGACACCGATCAAAGATGATAATTGAAGCTATCAAGTTTGAATGTGGTAACACACAGGGAACGAGGAGGCTCAACAGATGCCATGGCAAACAGAGCTGGAGCAGAACAAATAGAAAAGACCGTCGGTGCAACAACAGTAGAACCCACCAACACGAATCAATAGATCCGAAGAAACCCGCTATGAGGCAGTAGAGCACAATTGTAGATTTGACACATCAGATCAGAAGAGACCCGCTATGGGCAGAATAAATGATAAAAGAACCTACGCCGTCACGAGGAGAATTAAGATCCCACTATGAGGCATAGGCAGAAGAAGCAAAAAATCCTGGAGACTCTCAACGTGCAATGACGATGGTTGTCCGGAGACATCAAGGACGTAGAGGAGTAGAGTTAGGAAGGTCGGAGGTTAGATGAGAAGGATAATGGGTGATGGGATTGGTGGGAGGGGAAAAAGGAGGTTGATCGGGCTTGGGAAGTGGTGGTGAGGGCAGCAATAGGAGGGAGGAGTGGGCGGGAGGAGGAAGAGGGTTGGGGCGGTGTGGCTGTTGGGTGGGTTGTGGCAGTGGGGAGAGGGGGGGGCAGGGAGCCGGCGGCGGCGGGGAATGGATGGGGGGTGGGGCGGCAGATGAGAGAGGGGGGTGGGGGGACAACGATGACGGGCTAGGGGGGCAGCAACGGCGGTGTGGAAGGAGAGAGGGTTTGTGGCGGCGGGGGGGGGGGGGTGGTGGCTAGGTCATGAAGGGGGTGGGGTAGGGTGGGAACTTGCACGGGGGGAACCTGCTCTTGATACCACATAGATGGTTGAATAGAAATGTATTAGATGATCCAAAAGGTTTACTATACATTCTCTTGTATATGATAAGAGAGAAAACATAAAACAGAGATGAGCAATATGGGACTAAACAACACAAGTAAACATAAGTGAGGCACATGCAAGGCACATGACACTCAGTGAGACAATGTTTTAGAAAGCGGGAAGCGGGAGGCGTGCAGACAACACCTTGTGGCCTCCGCTTGAGAGCCAGGCGGGCGCTCAAGCGACCTCTTTTTGAAAAAGCGGGTGTTTGAATTCTTATATAATTTTATAGAAAATTACACATATTTCCATATACTTAGGAACTTTTAAAGCATGTATAAAGTATAAAATAATCCTACACAACAATGTAAACCATTTATAATACAATTGTACTTTATTCTCTTTTCATATTGTGACTGTAGTAATTTATGGAATTATATATTAATATACCAATATGCAGTAGACTGTAGATGTATAATGTATTAAAAAATAATGTATTATTATATAATGTAAGGTACAAAGAAACCAGCCTGCGGTCGATATATAATATAATAATGTAATATTATTTAGTATGGAATCATGTATTATACACTAATATACTATATATTGTATGTGTACAATAGTAATGTATTAATGTATGCTACAACAGTAATGTATGAATATATGCTACAATAGTAATGTATGATGTATTATTATACTAGTATAGTACCATTAAACAACCTCTTTTTGATTAATGTTGGCCATCAAGTAACTGGGCCTGAGGATTGGGATTGAGTTTGGCCGCCCACACCAAAAGCGGGCCCATGCGGCCACTCAAAAAATGTACTCAGGTGGGTGCTCAAGCGGGTGAAGCGGGCTTCAGGCGGCCACTTAACTGCAAACCGCTCAGCAGCTGCTTAAGAGAGTTTTGGAGCGTCCAACCCCTGTTGCTGCTCAAGCAGCCGTTCAAAACGCTTTTCAAAACACTGGTGAGACATAAACATATCTCTATAATTCTCTTCTTCCGCTTACAACGGACCTCAACGTACTCCAAAAACAGAGGGATCAAATGGTTGTCATAAAATTCTTGGCTGGGTTCCAACGTGAGTATGAAGGAGTACGCAGCTAAATCCTTGCTGAGTTTGAGCTTCCCAAGTTGGAAGAAGCATGTCAGCGTGTATCCCACTCCTTCATTGAGCAAACTCCACATTCTATCTCAGACAAATCTGCTATGGTCTCTACCATGAAAGGCCACATCAACACTGGCCTGGCTACTCGTGGAAGAGGATGAGGTGGACATGGAAGCTGGACTACTGGAGGATGTGGACGCCCAGAATGCTCTCATTGTGGCAAGATGGGGCATTACAAAGAAACTTGCTATGAACTTCATGGGTATTCTCCCAAAACCACATCTGCAAATGTGGCATCCACTAACGACACTTCAGGAGACCAACCCTCATATCTAGGTGACAGATGAGGAGTTCAATCAGTTTTGTCAGTACAAAGCTTCTCAACAAGCCTCGTCCTCATTTTCTTCAATGGCTTCCTTTGCGCAACACCCTGGTGGACCTACTACATGCCTATCTCAATCTTCTAATGCAGGTTCGTCTTCTTGGGTTTTTGATTTAGTCGTAACAAATCAAATTACAGGTAAAACCCATCTCATATCTAACCTATCCACCAGTAAAACACCTCTGCCACCTATTACCATTGGTAATGGGTCGAAAGTTCCAATACATGGTACAGGGATCATCAAGCCTATACCTACAATCACCTTACAATCTGCTTTATTTGCTCCTGAGTTACCTTTCAATTTATTATCCGTTAGGAAATTCACTCGTTCTCTTCAAACCTCAGTTACATTTAACCTTGATGATTGTGTGATATAGGACCTCCGGACACAGAAGGTGATTGGTGGCAGGTATGAACTTGCATATCTCTACTATCTTGGTCTGGCATCCAAGGCGTGTATGACAACTTCTCTTCTTCATATCCATAGTCGGCTTGGACACATGTCCCTCGGTAAACATCAGGTCCTTCATCCTTAGATATCTAGACTTAGCACACTCCAGTGTGAGTCATGTCAGTTAGGAAAGCATCATCGATCCACCTTTAAATCTAGGGATCAAATGACTGCTCAGTCAAGTTTCAAAATTGTTCATTCTGATGTCGGGGGCCCATGTCGGGTTTCGTCAAAACTTGGTAAAAAATATTTGTCACTTTCATTGATGATTTCTCTAGAGTCACATGGTTGTATTTGATCAAAGATCGCTCTGAGATTTTATCTGTAGTAACGAACTTTTTTGATGAAATTGAAACCCAGTTCTCTTGGGCTATTTGTATTTTTAGGACAGATAATGCCAAAGAATATTTCAGTAATGCTCTTACTCAATTCTTATCTTCTAAAGGGGTCATACACCAGTCATCATGACCTCACACGCCCCAACAAAATGAGGTAGCCGAGAGGAAAAACCGTCACATCGTCGAAACTGCTCATACTCTTCTTTTGCATGCGAGCGTTCCTAAGGAATTTTGGGGTGATGATGTCCTCAGTGCCACGTATCTCATCAATCGCATGCCATCATCCACCTTAAGCAAACACATTCCCTTCCAACTTTTATGCCCTGGTCAGCCCATTTATACTGTTCCCCCTTAAATTTATTGGTTGTGTTTGTTTTGTTCATAATGTTGGGATGGGTCATGACAAACTTAGTCCAAAGGCTTCCAAGTGTGTCTTCTACGGTTTTTCTAAAACTCAGAAGGGATATCGATGCTATGATCTAGTCGATCACCCTTTTTTTTTCTTCCGCTGATGTCACCTTCTTTGAAGATATTGCATACTTTGGAGATCCTCAGTCCGTGAGGGATCTAGAAGAAGCTCTTCCGCAGCCAGTTGTCATTGAAATTTCATCATCTACACCTCCTGTGCAGGGAGAGTCTTCTCCACCTATGTCCCAAGGAGAGGAACCTCCCATCACTCATGTCTACACACGTCGCATGCAGGACACCGTCCAAGATCAGAGATCTGACAATGCAAGTGTCAACCCTTCTTCAATCATCACTTTGTCTAAAGCTGCAGGTAACAATGATTGTTCTATTGATCTACCAAATGTTGTTTGGAAAGGAAAACGATCATGTACCCTTCATTCCATTTCTAACTTTGTTTCATATGACTATTTATCTCTATCTAAAGCCTTCTTATCATCCATAACCGATGCTTCCATTCCTAGTCTTATATCTATTGCCTTGAATCACCCGGCACGGCGTCGTGCTATGAAAGATGAGATGAATGCTCTTCGTCATAATCACACTTGGAGTTTAGTTCCTACTCCAACAGACAAGACTGTTGTTGGGTGCCGATGGGTTTTCTCAGTCAAAGTCGGACCCACTGGAATTGTTGATTGTCTGAAGGCTCGTTTGGTAGCCAAAGGATACACTCAAGTTTATAGAGAAGACTATGTTTAGACTTTTTCTCATGTTGCTAAAATGTCCTCTGTTCGTCTTTTTATTTCTCTAGCAGCTCATTTTTCTTGGCCCTTGCATCAACTTGATATTAAGAATACTTTTCTCCATGGTGGCCTGTCTGAAGAAATCTATATGGAGCAACCTCCTGGGTTCTTTGCTCTGGGGGAGTCACATCTAGTTTATCGTCTTCATAAATCTCTATATGGGCTCAAGCAGTCTCTAAGAGCTTGGTTTGGGAAATTTAGTCAAGCTCTAGTTGAGTTTGGCTTTCTACAGTCAGGTTTGGATCATTCAGTCTTCCATCAACAACGATCTTCAGACTGTGTTCTCCTTATAGTCTATGTTGATGATATGGTCATTACTGGAGATGACCGGTAGGCTATTCATAGCTGAAATAGTTTCTTTGAAAATAAATTTCAAACTAAATATTTAGGCCTCTTAAAATATTTTCTGGGCATTGAGGTTGCTAGATCTAATGATGAAATAGTCATCTCACAAAGGAAATACACTCTTGATCTCCTGGAAGAGACTGGTATGTTTGGAGCAAAGCCGACAGATACTCCTAATGGATCCCAAAGTCAAGTTGCACAAGGAAGAGGGGGAGCCACTTGAAGATCAATGGAAATACAGAAGACTGGTTGGAAAAGTAAATTTTGTTATTGTCACTCGTCTAGATATATCCTTTGCTACTAGTGTGGTTAGTCAATTCATGGATAAACCCTGTAGTAGTCACATGGAGTCTGTCTACAAGATCCTTCACCATCTCAAGAAAAGTTCAGGCAAAGGTATATGATACACCAATCATGGACATCTCAAAGATGTTGTGTTTGATTTTAACGAAAAATGTTTACACGCTTTTAATGTGCTTAAAGAAAAATTGATTTCTGCTCCGGTCGTGCAAACACCGGATTGGACAAAGCCGTTCGAACTTGTTACAATATATTCCTGTTTTATATATTATGTTAATTGTTTTGTTATTTCCATATTATATGTGGACCTCTCTGTAATTGTTTCATTGTTATATATATGAGGGTGCACACATTGTGCAACCCTACGCTTCCCAAACCTGTTTTGTCTTTCACATGGTACCAGAGCAGTAGATCCGGCCGTCACCCTCCCTTCCCTTCCCTCTCTCTCTCTCAGCCCCCCCCCCCCCCCCCCCCCCGCCCCGCCGCGCCGCCGGCCAGCCGCAGCAGGGCCGCCGGCCAGCAACCCAGCAGCCGCCGCCGCAGCAGCCGGGCGGGCAGCCGACAGGCTCCAGCCGCCGGGCTAGCCGCCGGGCTAGCCGCCGGGGCCGGGCGCCCCCTCCGCCGCCGGGGCCGGTGCGCCTCCGCGGTTTTTAGCCGCCGGTACGTTGGCTCTGTGAAATCCTCCAGCGCTCCGGTGGCTTGAAGACGTAGACCGTTCGTTTCGGTCTCTTGCCTGCCTGCCCGTGTAGGCCGTTGTGCCACCGGGTTCTGTTCTGCGCTTCGGCGTAGACCGTATGTGAGAGGTCCTCTCCGTGTTTTTTGTGCCTGCTGTGCCTGTCTGACGGCGTAGACCATCTCCTGCCTGATCGTGCCTGTTCCTGCTGTGCCTACTGCTACCATGGCGTCTTCGCATGATGACTTCCGCCGTCAAGTTACTACTGTGAAGCTTGATGGGCGCAACTACCCTCACTGGGTCTGCTCCATGACGATCTATGCCAGATCTCAGGGCAAGTACTCACATCTTATCCGTGCGGGTCCGGACGCACCCGCCGAGGACGCTGATGCTAAAGATGTGAAGGCGTATGACGACTGGGTTCGTGATGACTCCACCGTGATGACCTGGATTCTCAACAGCAGCATTGAGAAGATCAGTGTCACACTTCTTCACCTGCCTACGGCGAAGCAGATGTGGGATCAGCTCGCCGGTACTTACTCACATAGTCAGAACCCCAAGAAGGTGTTTGACATCACCAAGCAGCTGGGACGTCTACAGTTCACGGGGACAGATATTTCGGATTACTTCTCTGACTTCACTGGATTATGGAGTGAGCTGGAATCCTATCATCCTCTCTCCACGGACCTGGCTACTATGCAGCGTCAGCGCCAGGAGCTTCAGTTGGTTCAGTTTCTCTGTGGATTGCCCGAGTCATATGCTGGAGTTGTGGACCAGATCCTAGCTAGTGACCCTGTGCCGTCACTACAGAGTGCCTACAAACGCCTTCAGCGTTTGCCTTCGTCGTCTTCTTCTCTGACTACTGATGTTGGAGACTCTTCGGCCCTTGCCGCAGCTTCTGGTCGTGGTCGCGGTCGTGGCCGTGGCCGTGGTCGTTTTACTGAGAGCCGTCCTCCCCTGGGTGGAGGACGAGGACGGGCTGCTCCGGGTCGTGGAGCCTCTTCTATTGCCCCTACTGCTGGTGCGCGTCCTCAGTCAGGACAGCGCCTTTGTACCTTCTGTGGCCGGTCCAACCATATTGAAGAAAAATGCTGGGAGAAATATGGTAAGCCGGCGTGGGCTAATGCAGCTGCGGACTCCACTCCTACTGCTTCAGAGGGGACGACTCAGTCTACTGACTCTGCCTCCTCGGGTGCGACTGCTGACTACATCCGTGCTGAGGTGGAGCGTCTTCTTCTTGAGCGCGCTGGTGCGTCGTCTCAAGCTTCGACTAGTGGAGCTCATGCCGCCACCTATTCTGGTTATGACACTGCCTTCCTGAGCTCTTCCTCTACGCCTGGTAATACTAATTGGGTCATAGACTCCGGTGCCTCTTCGCATATTTCTGGAAATAGATCACTGTTTCAAAAATTATTTAAACCTGCTAGACCCTCTTCTGTCATGCTGGCTGATGGTTCCAAGTCTGCAGTGGTTGGAGTAGGGGATATTTCTTCTGACTTTCTGCTGAAATCTGCCTTATATGTGCCGCGATTGCCTTTGAATCTGTTGTCTGTTAGCAAGATATTGCAGAGCTTACAGTGTAGTCTGACTTTTATTCCTGGTTCTTGTGTTTTTCAGGACCTTCGCACGAGGATGAAGATTGGTGGGGGGTATGAAGGTGCTGATGGACTCTTCTATCTGGATCAGTTGCCTAAAGCTGCTAAAGCATCTGTGACGTCTGCATTATCTACATCTGTTTCTGCATTACAGTGGCACTACCGGCTGGGCCATCCCTCATCTGAGAAGCTTCGATATTTGGTGTCTGATCTTGGTGTTTGTCGTTTTCAGTGCGAGTCATGTCAACTTGGAAAACAAACTCGTGCTGTTTATCCTAGACGCAGTCAAATTAGCAGTAAAAATATATTTGATATAGTGCATTCTGATGTATGGGGACCGTGTCATGTGCCTAGTTTATCTGGTCATAAGTATTTTATTCTGTTTATTGATGACTTTTCACGGACTACTTGGTTATTTATGATGAAAAGTAGGTCCGAAGTCTTGTCTGTTATCAAGTTCTTCTTTGCTGAAATAAAAACTCAATATGGTATGCCTGTCAAAATTTTTCGTTCTGATAATGCACTGGAATTTGTTAAAAAAGATGTGGATGTTTTTTGTAAATCTTTGGGTACAATACATCAGACCTCCTGTGCTTATACACCCCAGCAAAATGGTGTGGCTGAGCGTAAAAATAGACATGTGTTAGAGGTTGCTAGAACTATTATGATGCATGCACATGTTCCTCGCTCGTTTTGGCCTGAGGCTATATTGACTGCTTGTTTTCTGATAAATCGAATGCCATCATCTGTGATTGGAAACAAAATACCTATTCAGGTGCTTCAACCCGATATTCAGCTATTTACTGTGCCTCCTAGGATTTTTGGATGTACCTGTTTTGTACGGTTAGTTGGCCCTACTTCTGATAAATTGTCTCCTCGTGCTGAGAAGTGCATGTTTTTGGGGTATTCCCGTACCCAGAAGGGATATCGGTGCTACAGTCCTACTGCAAGAAAATGGTTTACTAGCAGTGATGTGGTTTTCTTTGAAAATACTCCTTACTATTTGGCTCGTGGTGACAGTTTACAGTCTGATCTTATTGCTTCACCTCTACCTGTTATTTGTGAATGTGTGCCTGACACTACTGACAAAGTCATTACTGAGGCTGATAAGCCTCCTCTTATAGTTTATCAACGCAGGAACAGAGTGCCTTCTACTCAAGAAACCCCCCATGAAAACCAATCTTCACCTCCAGAAGGTTCTGCTACACCTGAGGTACCTTCTGATCTTCACTTACCCATTGCTCTTAGAAAGGGTACTCGTTCCTGCACATCACACCGTATTGCTCAGTTTGTTTCTACTGACCATCTGAATGTCCATTCTAGCAATTTTGTATATGCCTTATCTGCTGTTGCTGTTCCAAAGAATATCCAGGATGCTCTACAGAGTACTGGTTGGGTGTCTGCTATGAAGGAGGAGATGTTAGCTCTTGCTGAACGAGATACTTGGGAGTTGGTGGATCCTCCTCCTCAATGCAAACCTGTCGGTTGCAGATGGGTGTATGCTGTGAAATATCAACCTGATGGCACTGTTGAAAGGCTCAAGGCACGCTTAGTTGCTAAAGGCTACACCCAGACGTATGGTATTGACTATTTTGAGACTTTCTCTCCTGTTGCTCGCCTTAATTCTGTTAGAATTCTTCTGTCTGTTGCTGTTAATCTTGACTGGCCTTTGTTGCAACTTGATGTCAAAAATGCCTTCTTGTATGGTGATTTACAAGAAGAGGTCTATATGGAGCAACCTCCTGGGTTTGTTGCTCAGGGGGAGTCTCACAAAGTTTGCAGATTAAAGAAGTCTATTTATGGGCTTAAGCAGAGTCCCCGGGCTTGGTTTGATAAATTGAGCAAAATTATGATTGATTTTGGGTTTCTGCGGTCTCAGGTGGATCATTCTGTGTTTACCAAGAAGACTTCCGCTGGTATTATTATTCTGATTGTCTATGTTGATGATATTATCATATCTGGCAGTGATTCTCTTGGTATTCAGGCTACTAAATCTCATCTGGGCAAACATTTTGCTACTAAAGATTTGGGCAAACTTAGATATTTTCTGGGCATAGAAGTTTCTAGAAATTCTAATGCTCTTGTGTTGTCTCAGAGAAAATATGTCCTAGACATACTGCAGGAGACTGGTATGCTGGGGGCGAGACCTGCTGATATTCCTCTAGATCCTAATGTAAATTGGGATGATGATTCTTCTCCTCTGTTTGCTGATCATAAAAAGTACAGGAGGCTGATTGGTAAACTCATTTATTTGACTGTCGCCAGAGCTGACATTTCTACTGCAGTGGGTCTTCTTAGCAGATACTTTGATAAACCCAGACAGTGTCACTGGGATGCTCTTTGTCAGATTCTACGATATTTGAAGAAGTCTCCTGGCAAGGGACTTCACTACAGGAAGCATGGGCACTGTTCTCTTACGGGGTACTCTGATTCTGATTATGCAGGTAGCAGAGTTGACAGAAAATCTACTTCTGGGTATTGTACATATGTTGGAGGAAATCTTGTTACCTGGCGAAGTAAAAAACAAAATGTTGTGGCCAGGTCCAATGCTGAAGCCGAATATAGGGCCATGGCCCATACTGCCTATGAATTGTTGTGGGTGCGCTCTCTGTTAAAAGAGTTCGGTGTTGACTCTTCTTCTTCTATACCTATGCACTGTGATAATAAAGCTGCTATCTTCATTGCGAATAATCCAGTTTATCATGAGCGCACTAAACATATTGAAGTAGATTGTCATTTTATTCGGGAATCTATTCTGACTGGCAAGATCTGCACTCCCTTCACTCGTTCTGAAGACCAAGTTGCTGACATCTTCACCAAGCTGCTGGCGAAGAAGCAATTCTGCATTCTGATGGACAAGTTGGGCATGATTGATATCTATGCTCCAACTTGAGGGGGAGTGTTACAATATATTCCTATTTTATATATTATGTTAATTGTTTTGTTATTTCCATATTATATGTGGACCTCTCTGTAATTGTTTCAGTGTTATATATATGAGGGTGCACACATTGTGCAACCCTACGCTTCCCAAACCTGCTTTGTCTTTCACAGAACTAATGTGTGATGCATCAGATTTTGCAGTTGGGGCGGTTTTAGGACAACGTGTGGAAAATAAACCCGCCGTGATTTTCTATGCATCCAAAACTTTAAATGAAGCACAATTGAATTACACGACAACTGAAAAAGAGCTGCCTGTCGTTGTTTTCACTTTTGAAAAATTCCGGCAATATCTTGTAGGATCTAAGGTTGTGGTATGGACGGACCATGTCGCCATTAAGTACTTGATGGAGAAAAAGGATGCCAAATGGGCAGGTTGTGTCATAGACCACAGATCAATTTCCGGACATTGTGTCTTTGTGGGTGCCAATCTCATATCCTGGAAAAGTAAAAATCAAACAATGATAGCTCGATCTAGCGCTGAATCTGAATATAGAGCAACGACTCATGTAGCAAATGATCTCTTATGGACCAAGAATATTCTAGAAGAATTGGGGCTCATTCAGTCCGAAGTAATGGAACTCATGTGTGATAATCAAGCTGCTGTCCACATTGCTTCTAACCCGGTTTTTCACGAACAGACCAAACATATTGAAGTTGATTGTCATTTCATTCGGAAAAAGGTACAAGATCACCAAATTATACTTATTCCAATCTTCAGAAGACCAAATGGCTGATCTTTTCACAAAATCCCTCAATGGAGGTCGAGTAAAATTTCTATGTAACAAGCTCGGTACCTATGGCATCTATGCACCAGCTTGAGGGGGAGTGTTAGAGTAATAGGTCGTTATTATTCTATTTGTTCATTTTCTTTATACCTCTGTATATTCACTGTGTATATGGGATTAGTCCCACATTGTGTAAACGGAACTGGCCACCACCCGTGTCCATATATATAGGTGTGCCCTGTCAATACTAAAGGCATCTCATTCCGCACATTGCTTTTCCTGTTCACAGTGATGTTCATGACCCCTTTTGTACCAATGCTTACAACGTCATAGATATTGCTTAACTTTTCTCAATGATTCGATAATGATCTGGCTTTACTTGATCAAAACTCACAATGAGTTTTTTTCCCTATTCTTCAGGCCTTTCACAAATGATCAATACTAAAGGCATCTCATTCCGCACATTGCTTTTCCTGTTCACAGTGATGTTCATGACCCCTTTTGTACCAATGCTTACAACGTCATAGATATTGCTTTACTTTTCTCAATGATTCGATAATGATCTGGTTTTACTTGATCAAAACTCACAATGAGTTTTTTTCCCTATTCTTCAGGCCTTTCACAAATGATCAATGTTGTAAAAAGCGCGAACCGGGAATCGTTCAGACGAGACCTTGTAGCCGATCAATCGTCAGGCGGGCGATTTTTCAAAAATCAGATTTTTTTTAATGATTTTTCACATTTTATAGACATATATTATATACACATAATTTAATATTTGTGACTATTTTACAGAACTAAACCTATTTATTCCTTTAAAAGAAATACAATGTAACAGAATTAAAGAGCTAATAGATTCAGCAACTAAACATAAATAAATGTATGTATCAGTAAACAATTTGAGGCATGAACAAAATATATATTGAATTTAGTTGGTTACCTGTGGATGGAGCATGAGCAACATCATACGAGTAGACAACCAGTTGGACAAGGGAAGTAATGTGGCCACATGAAAATACATGAAACAAGAAACAATTAGTACAATATTGATGTATTATTCACAATTTTTCACCCGATGATGTTGCTGAAATCTAAAAGCCAACTTGAACATCCAAAAGATAGAAAATGCAAAACACTAGTACAAAAATAATTGAAAGATAGGACATCCAAACAGCAAAATCAAAACATAAATGATAAAACATCCAAAACAACACAATCCGCAATTAGTTTGGCCGATCCAACAAAAAGCGGGCCTAACCGGCCGCTTAATATTAATCGCTAACCGGCCCAAAATCGGACTAGCCGGCCCATAATCGGGCGCTTAATTCAAAAAGCCTTAACCGGCGATTATCAGCAAAATAAATCGGTCAGCCCCGCACCACGGTTAACCGGCCGACTAATCGGCCGGTTGGGCCGATTTTTAAAACACTGCAAATGATATTTGTTTTGTTTGAGTATTCAATTAAGATTCTTTGAAATGACAATGCACTCAAAGTGTTCTCCTCGTTTCATCGTGAATTAGGTTGATACATAAGCAAGTATATGCCCATATAACTCTACAAAATGATGGAATCAACGAATGCAAAAACCCTCATCTCCTAGATACCACTCGCTCGTTGGCCATTCTTGCTTGTTTACCCTAATGATTATGTTCAAAGGCTGTTTTGACAACCAATTTTCTCATAAACCATTAATTGACACCATTTCTTTAGGGGAAATTCCCTTCTTGATTCTTCATACTCTCAAAAGTGTTTTTTATCTCACACCTAGGTTTTTGTGTCCGATGTCTTTATGCATAAGTTTGATCCAAATGTCAACAAACATTTCCCCATGAATTCAAAACCTTTTTGTTGGGTCAATCCCAAGTTTACAAAGATTACAAGTGCATTCATTGGATTTGCTCAACGATTGTATATTTGAATGTTTTTTCCAACGCCACCTTTCATAAGGACGGCCTCTTCTTTTCTACTACTGCGATTCCCGCTTCATCATCACCATTGTATGTTTCTCTTCCTCTGGACATCTACCCGTTCCGTCCCCACGATTGCTTGACGTACCCAATAATACTCCACATCCACATCCACCACCTCCTCAGCTCTATGATCTATCTAAAGTTGTAATGCCGAAGATAGGCAGTTGATCCTCAAAAAACTGCTCTACCATCATCTGCTCCAGTAGATTGAAGGACCACCAACTCTTTGCATACCATTAAGCACCCTATTTTTAAAACTTGGTGCCTCGCCTGACTTTCTTCCTTTGCCCAAGGTGTTGCAACTACTCTTGATACTACCACTATTCCCAAATGTCATGAGAAATACCCTTCGACACTTGGGATGCAAGTTGCAAGATGGATGAGGTTGAGGCATCACAGGCAAACCACACATGGGATCTGGTCGATACCCATGCATGGCCTTTTATCCTTATTTTGTTTGTTTGAATGATTGAAAGATGAGGAAGATGATTGGTGGGGGATATGAAGGTGGTGTGAACATTACTACTTGCACTCCTCTGCTCAATTCTTCCACTCTTCTGACCTAGTCATTGACTTCTCTTCTACAATGCTTGTGACATCCTCGCCTTGGTCATCCTTCTAAAAAAAAAATTGCACAATTTTATTTCCTATTCATATGTCTGAGGTCTTTCAATGTTAGTTGTGTCAACTAGGACTGATAGTGTTTCCCAGGCGGACTAATGTTAGGAGTTAGTCTTTTTTTATTTGGTTCAATCAAGCATCTGGGACCTTGTCGTATACCTACTTTTGAGTATGGTATTTTGTATCTTCCGTTGATGATTGGTCTCATGTGACCTAGATTTATTATTGAAGGAACATAAGGAACTTCACATTGTGGTCTTTAATTTTTCAAAGAAGTTTCTACTTGATTTTCTATTACCCCCATTGTTATTCACGCTAATAATGCTTGTGAATGTGCAACATGGTTTCTAGAATATTTGTACCTCCAGCGGGATGCTATATTAAATGTGTGCATGTATTCAACAACACAACAAAGTTGTTGAGTGTAAAAATAAACATCTTCTTAATGTTGTCCACACCCACATGCAACTTCCCAACGCCCATTGGCTTGATGCTATTCTCATTGCCAATCATCTCATTAACCGGATGCCATCTTCCATTATTGAGAATGCCATTCCATACAATATGTTATATTACCATGAACCTACCTTCAATCTCCTACCTAAGGTGTTTGGCTGCCTATGTTCTGTTCACAACCACCTACCTGCCCTTGATAAGCTCTCTCCAAGATCTCTTTGCTGCTATTTTGTGGGCCATTCACAAACTTAGAAAGGATATAAATGTATGGATACAATTGCAAAAAAAAATTCATGTTAGTACAAATGCTACTTTCTTTGAAGACACTCCACTTTGTTCTTTTCACTGGTGAGCAAAACTGTTTCTCCTCCTCAATAATGCTTTTCCTTCTCCCCTACCCGTTTCTTCTTCCTGTAAGTCAAGTGCCACAAGCCCGCTTTTTCAGACGTATGAGCACCAAAGCAAACATAAATCACATGTCTCAGCCCCTGCTATTTTGTCTAACTCGTCTGTATATCCTTCGACAGAACCTGAGGACAACTCTTCAGCTAAATTTTCAGATTGATCAAACACATAGTAATAATGACAATTCTTAGGGAAGCCTCCAACAGATGCTGATGATGTTTTTAATCTTTATTTGCTAATTGGGTTAAGAAAGCGACTCAAATATTTGCAATGTATTGTATATCTCATGTTGCTTCTACAACTCATCTTGGGACATCTATGCATAAATTTACTTTGCAGTCTCTTCCAGTAACATTTGTAACAATGTTTTTGATGCTCTTGCTTAATCTCGGATGGAAAGCTGATATGGATGAAGAAATTGGGGCACTGATATCTAGAGTACCTGATAAATCTTCCTTAGTTGTGGAAGGCTGCTTGTTGTCTTTGGGTATTTGCTGTGAAAGATGATCTTAATGGACATCTCTCCTCTATTTCTCTCTTCCCTCTACTCTTCTTCCTCTATTCTTCCCCTCACACCAACCCTGAAAAGAACTAAGAGTGGTTGCAGTGGAAAATCAGATACAATAGTAGAGGAATTAAATATGCAGGCTAATATGTGGAGGATGTCAACCGATAACTCGAGTCAATGTGCAACATGACCCAATTAGACAGACCGGGGTATAAAAGTAAATGGATCTTAATGCGACCCAAAAAGGGAATGGATCAGATCAAAAACCATATTCGAATATAGATTCAATTAACAATAGGTATAGTATATATGGGTGGTGGAAAAATTATTGATGGATGAAGTTTATGCGTATGTAGGATTGGATTTAACAAAAGGACAAAAAGGAAGGGGAATACATTCTTGTTTTTGCCACACAATTTTGGAAGATCCATAGCTTTAGCTGTTTTCGACGTGAAGATTTTGTTGAATAACCCCAAATGACCTTGGATTTGTACAAGAGATACACAATGATGATCCATGGGACAACTTACAACTAGCTACGATGCTTGTTGATGGACACCATTTTGTACTGCTTAGTCATAGGATATATATCCTAGACATCGACATCTCATCGACGTTGTGCGTGTGTATGTCGAATGTTTGGTGGAAGAAGGCAACGAAGACATTGTCTTTTGCAACAACAAGATCTCAAGAAGCAACTAGCAACAATGTGTTGGCGATTGGCATCTACGGCGATTATGACACCATGAGGAGCAATGTCCTCAACGAGTTGGAGATGGGGAGATCCACGGGGGTAAGGGGGATAACAACATGATGTTCGTGTACAAGACCATGGAAAACTGGCTCTTGATCAAGCCAGATCACAACGCCAAGTGGTACTTCTTGACGTTCCACAATCAGGGCAATGGTTGACCATGGCGTCCTCGACCTTCCGTACGCCATGGCGCATCTTGGCTGGTTCTGTGGCATGACAATGATGTTGCTATCCTTCATGATAACCATGTACACCCTATGGTAGATGGTCCAAATGCACGAGATGAATGAGCGCTGTTACGATGCGGACCAGGAGCTAGCCTAGTGAGCCATCGACGACAAGTAGGGTCGGCCACAATGCAATGGCGGGATGTAGATTAGGACAGATCGGGTGTGGGTGGGAATGTGGGTGCGTAGGGGCAGCACCAACGGCGGGTGGAGTGTCTTCCGGATGAGCAACAACGACAGAGGAAAAGAAAGCAAAAAATAGAGGTGGCCACGGAGGCTGGATAGATGCCCGACAGGTGGCCAAGCCAAGAAGGGCGGCTACCGCCCACATGCAGGAGAAAATCTTTGTCTCTTACTTAGGGTTGGTTCACTGCTTCGATACCATCTTGTAAAATAAAAGAAGACTATGCGATATTTTTGACAAGAGGAATCCCCGTCCTATACATAGGAGAAGGGGGAAGCTTACATAGTTTTAGACTAAACTCTAATGGGCCAAGACACACTTGGTCCCATATACAAATAGACTCAAATAACTTAATTAACTAAATTAACTAGACTCTCTAATACATTGATTTCAAAAAGCAACCACATATACCACATATGTGGCTGGTGGCCGCATACTGAGACACATGTATGTGGTGCAGCCAGTAGACTGAACCGCTTAAGCGGCAACATACGGGCCACTTATACCAATTTCCTGAACACTGGGTACTTAAGGGTGCAGAGAATCTCAGATGCGATAGGTGATTGCCTTTCTATGATCGGCTAGTGTACCTTCTTGGGGGGTAATTTGGTTTCTTGGAACAGCAAGAAACAAATAGTGGTTACCAACATCCAGTGTATAGTATGAATGTCACACCATGACTCATGCCACTAATGAACTCATTTGGGTCGAGAATTTTATGGAAGAACTTAGATTTTGTCAACTGGAAGCTATGAATCTTCAGGGTTCTTCCGATCTCGTCTTCCATGAATGGACAAAGCATATAGATGTCGAATGTCACTTTGTTCTTGAGAGACGACGATAAAAGATCAATTAGCAAATCTGTTCATTAAGTTTCTTAATGGATCTGGGTCAAATTTATATATAACAAGCTTGGTGCTTATGCCTTGATATCTCTCAGCCCTTTTCAACTGCTACAGCAAAAACCTTCATATCTTGGCCTTTTGTGCAACTTCCCTCATGACCTGCTCTTTTTCCAGTCAGCTAAGATCAGTGCACTGTCTCAGAATTATCTGATATATAAAGTAAGCAACTTCCCTGGTAACTCTTTTCTTTGCCCTTAGCTTCCCAGAGGGATTTGTTCACTCTGCATCCTTTCCTTTACCAGGAATGATATTGCATAGAAGGAGAGGCTGAACCAGGGGACCTCTAAGGTAACTGTTTTCTAAAATGTGACTGTTGGAAATAAGAGCATCTGGTAAATACAATTTGCAAGTGAGTGGAAGATATTATAACTTTAATTTTGACCTTTGGGGATTATATTGTAGATTTTGTAGAGATAGTCTAGTTATCAGGTTCCTTACAATATATGAAATATATAGATCCTGTGGAGAGAGACTATTTGTAACACCATTTATGGTTTAGATCTCCTTGCTGGTGGAGCTGTTCAGGAGGTAAACCCCAGAATGGATGCAAGTTTAGCTGAAAAGCTGGTACGCAGGTGGCAGATGATAAAATCAGAAGCTCTGGGCCCTGACCATTTATTCCAGAAATTATCAGAGGTGATTTCTAGTATTCTGTTTGTTATATTATGTTACTGGCAGCTTAGGTGAACCTATGTTCTTGACTGTGCTGCCTTTCTTTTGTTTTGAACTGCATGACAGTGAAAAAGGCAATAAATGTTTTTTTTATTTGGTTCTGGTTGAACTCAGACCAGTGTTCCCTCTTGAATCATCCGCATAAATTTCATATACTCAAACTTTGTTTTGCACCAATTTCAGAAACATCTTTTGACGTGATCTAACCATATGGATTACAAATTTAATACATATATAGGGTGTGTTTGAAAGATGATTCGAATCAGAGTTATAATTCCCATATCATAAGACCGTGCCCATATTAATCAGTGGTGACTCCAAAATCAGCATTTAAAAATTGAGATGTTTTGAATGATATATAAAATCTGCAGAAGTCACAGAAAATTTAGAATACGACATTGCTTGCTGGTCCATCTGTTCAATTTACATATTTTTCTTCCAATCGATATAGAGTGCTGAAAAGTTTTTCATTGTTGTGCATTATTGATATATATGTGCTTTATATATATGCTTTATGCTTTTATGCTTTAGACTTGTCGTTTTTCTTTAGCCTTTTCTTCATCCCATATCTACTATTTCTGTTTTCTACTTACTCTTCTCTTATAAAAGAGAGTGTCTTGTAATTGTTTTAGACACATCAAATAAAGATTATCGTATTCTATATGGTCTAGAGCTTTGTTAGGTAGGTGATAATGAATTTTGTCAGGTAGGTGAACGCAATGGTACGCTTTTAGTGGATATGGTTGGATTACTCAATACTTGATAACTAGAATGAGTTATCAAGATGCCTCTCACACTCTCACCAAGATTTGTTTGACACATACACACACACAACACAAAACACACGCACATACACATATACACACATAAAGCAATACGTGTGTGTGAGTGCACACATGCAAAGGCTCAACACGTAAAATATTTGTTACACACTTTTATCTGTGTTGCGTGTTATTTCAGGTTAAATAACCTCAATTAAATAAAATATGGCGCATATGCGATGTAAAGATTATTGTATGGACATTAAGGCTTTAATCGTAATATAAAACATTACACTCATTTGATCCTCTTTTATCTATTATGGAACCGGAAAAACTCATATATTACCATGAAATTATACTTTAATTATGTTTTATACGTGGCTCAAGACACATTTTTTGGGCTATCCTTTAAATATATATGTATCTATCCCTACAACCATGAATGTGTATATATCTATGTATATGACCATAAATTATTAGACCTGTAAAACGGATCGAATTTGAATCGGATACATGTATATCAGATATTCGAATCCGATTTTTTTCATCCGTTTCGATATCCGACGAATTTTGAAAAAATAACCAAATTCGAATTTGATATGTGAAATTCGAATTCGGTTAATATCAAAACCTAAAATATGTCTTTCCAAATTATAGTATTATTATTCAGAATAGTTAGTAATCCCATGATGTAATGTTTTTCCAAAGTGGCTGTGATTACAGACCAAGTGTTCTCTTCTTTCTGTTACTTACATGTTCATCTTTATAGTATTCTGTTAAGGTTCCTTTACGATTCGAACCCAACAGCAAGCACAACAAATGTGATTACGAAAAGCAACCTTTTCTCTATACAAGAACCATTAAGAAGGATGTAAACGAATTGAAGATTGATAAAGAGAAGAAAATTCTAACCACATTCATGAGAAGCTTGCCCAATATGATTCATACAATAACCTTACAAGATCAATAGATTGGATACATGGTTCAGAACACAAACGTAGACACAATGTACAATAGTACAAAAACATCCAATTGCTTCGGTTAATCATCTTGCACTTCATATTTGTACTTGGGACTTGGGGACGGCTGGCAGATGTAATTCTCATATACAATCAAGGAGCTCCAAATAAATTCCCATCTGTAGATATAGCTAGAAACTAGTACATGCAGTAAAACAAAAAATGAATCATGTCATACAAAAACTAGTTATAACTTATAAGCATGGTTCTAAATGTCGTCGACATTGGGCGATGTGTCGCCGAAAGTGTCGATGTCGACAGTGGGCGACGTCGAATGCATGTAAACATCTTTTTTCTACAGTGTCGTCGACATATTGGGCCGGTTCGACGACATGGGCCCAAAAGTCACCGAAACTGGCCCGACCCAGTGCAAATATTCCAATAAGTCGCCGAACCGGGTGACACGGCGACATATTCGCCCGACACAGCTGCAATTTTGACGAGTGCTGACTGAAGAAGATGAAAAAGGAGTTGGAGCTTGGAGCAAGGTAATTTTGATATTTTTTTTTGCTTAATCTTAGTTAATAATAGTAGATCTACCCTTTCTCTACTAGATCTACCCCTTTTCTACTAGATCTACCACAAATTTATCATAAATTCGTATTTTCTTCTAGTTTGCTTCCCAAATTCGTATTTTTTGAAATCTACGCACTATTGTTAGTATTTAACAACTAAAATTGGTAAATCTACTCCCTCTCTACTAGATCTAACATATATTTACGAAATTTTTGTAGATCTACCACATTTTCCTCTTCTACCCCTCCTAAACTCCTTTTTTTAATCTCATGTTTTTTTGGGATTTTACATATAATATAAGTTAAATTTATATGATTACACTCTTATATAGTTATACACTACTAAAAAGGAAAAATATACTTAAAGTTGATTATAATCTACTGTTTATTACGGAATTTTGTATTACATATTCTTTAATAAGCTGAAATTTTATGAATAGATATTAAAAACTTATGAATAATTCTAATATGTATTAGAAAAAATAGTATAATAATTGCAGCATATATTAGCTTAATTTGAGGTCTGATTTGTTTAGTAAATGTGAAATCTTTTGAACATAAAATTCTAATCTTGATATTACATACACGTACTATGTTCATAACTTCATATTAAGTATATGGGTCATTAAATTAACAACTGATACACTTATATACGTCTGAAATTAAAGATAAGTATATTTTCTGTTGCATTTGAAGAACGTTTACTATTTACATGTGTTTTGTAAAGTATTAAATATTAACCCTTGTATATGTCTTTTGATTTTAGGCTACGAAAGTGTGATTTAAGATGTCTACTTCATTTCCTGGTTCTGAATCTGAGGGTGGTAGGATGAGCCATGATGGGAGTGGGAGGGAGGAACGTGGTGGTGGTGGTGATAGATCTAATATTGGGGGCAAAATTGATCCAGGATGGGAGCATTACCAAATGGTTGATGGCACTAAGCAGAAGACAAAATGCAACTATTGCAACAAGGTGATTGGTAGTGGAGGTATTTCTAGGTTTAAAAAGCATCTGACAGGAGGGGACAAGAATGTGGAAGTCTGTGGGAGATGTCCCGATGAAGTGAAGAAATACTTTAAAGGTTTGGCAAATCAAAAGAATATGAAGATAGCTGATGACACAATTAGAGATAACAGATTCAAAGAAGTATTGTTTGGTCCTAGTGTCATCCGTGTAGATGATAGTGACGATGATGATGATGATGACGACGACATTGTGTACCCTGGTGATATTGACACACCGACTAAAAGAAAAGCATCGAGGGCAATCATGAAAGAATCTGTGATGGAAAGGCATAAGAGAGATGACATTAGCCAATTCATGAAAACCCGAAAAGGGTTTGGTTCTTCTACTTATGAAGCAGGGGGTGCATCTGGTGTACCTCAAGCCACAAGAAGTCAAATCTTGAGCCCTACAATGGAGAATTTCAGATCCCATAGCATATAATCCACATCTTCTGAGCCTGCTTTCCGCAGGAAGGATGCAAAGCAAAAAACAATAAGTGGCATTTGGAAAAATGCCAAAGAGATTGTAGGTCAAGCTATTGGAAAATTTATTTTTGCACATGATATTGCTCCCAATGTGGCGTCTGACCCATATATGCAACACATGATTGATGTATGTGCACAACATGGAAAGGGAACTGAGGCCCCAACTCCACATGAGTTGATGAACAAGTACTTACCTGTTGAGAAGAAGGAAATAGACGAGTGGATAGATGAGCAGAGAAAAAAGACTCGGCCTATCTTCGGTGTTACTCTGATGTGTGATGGTTGGACAAGTGGCACAAAGCGGCAAATTATAAATTTTCTAGCATTTAATGAGGGAGTGACCTACTTTTTAAAGTCTGTTGATGCATCTCCACATATCAAAGACCACAAATATCTTGCCAAGTTAATGGAGAGTGCAATTGCAGTTATAGGAAAAAAGCTTGTGGTTCAGATTGTGATGGACAATGGTGGCAATTTCAAGAAAGCTGGTAAACTTCTTAAAGATTCTAAAAAATATTCTCTATATTGGACTCCTTGTGCAGCACATTCTGTTGATCTGATTCTTAAAGACTTTGGGAAAACTACTTTATTCAATGAAGTAATGGTTAGTGCGAGGAGGGTCACCAACTTCATAAATAACCGCTCTTTTCTTCTAGCAATGATGAGAAGCAAGGAGTATTGTGATGGAGATTTGGTACGTCTTGGAATTACTCGCTTTGCTAATAATTTCATTGCAATGCAAAGTATAAAGGATAAGAAACAAGGGCTTCTTAGGATGTTTATATCTGAACAATGGGCTCGTCATCCAGAAAGTAAATCTGAGCAGACAACAACAGTAAGGAAAATTCTTAATGATGACAATTTTTGGAGAAGGCTATCAAGGTGTTTGAAGATAATGATCCCACTTGTGCATGTTCTCCGAATGGCGGATGGCGACAAGAAAGCCACCTTGCCTTATGTCTATGAGGCTATGCGCATAATGAGAGAACGTGTAGAGGAGGCAGCGGGATCAAAATCTTGTAAACAATTCCTCGAATAAATTGATAAGAGATGGAAGAAAATGCTTAGTCATCCCCTTCACAAAGCTGGTAAAGATTTTGAATTAACTTTCAAGTTACAAATTACATTATAAATTTGACTATTTTGTCTTATCACTCACTTCAATTATTTTCCATACCCAGCTTATTACCTCAATCCTAGGTTCCAATACAGTCTTGATCTAGGGCTGAAAGCAGACCTACAAATGGCGGTACATACAATGATTGACAAGTACAACGGCAATGACAACAAGGCATTGCTAGCTGTGGCGCAAGTAAGTTATAACTTAATAATTTACTATGAAGTATTAATAAGAATAACTTGATCATGTAGCATATCTTGACCTATAAATTTATGTTATCTTCCCTTGAACAAATGAAGAGATTTAGGGAAGCACAAGGCGTCTTTGGGATGAAAGGTGCTGTATATGCAAGGCATAAGATGGCACCTGGTATTCGAAGTTACATACTTAGTACTTGCATTCTTATTACAGACCTATGAATTATCATATATAGTTATTAACTTTATATATTCTTTCATATGCAGTTGAATGGTGGGTCGAATATGGAATTGACTGTGAAGAGTTAAGAAGTATAACTATTAAAGTGTTGTCCCAAACGGCTGCTGCAGGGGGGTGCGAGAGAAATTGGAGCACCTTTAACTTAATTCATACAAAAAGAAGGAACAGGCTAGGGGCAAAACGATTGCACAATTTGGTATATGTGCATTACAACATAAGGTTGAAGGAAAAATATCTTCATGAAAGATTCAACAAGCCAACTAAAGACTTCATGACTGAAAATCCATTGGATTGGGCTTTACATTTATCATGACAGAGACGATGATGATGACCCCATGCAGGCTTGGTTGAATGAGGAAACTTATACTCTTGCTTTAGATGTAGGTAGATCAGGTGGTGACCCTGATCCTACAATTGCAAGTCAGATGGGTATTAATGTAGAACAATATAATCAAGAAGAGGGAATTCAAGAAAACTCTGCAATCAACCGACTTGAGAAAGATCCAGATGATTCAGGTGATTTCTTTGGCCCTCTACCTGTAGATGAAAGTGAAGCATCCTCAGGGTCAACCATACCATCTGGTGGAGGATACATTGATAAGTCTACATCTGGTGATTCTTCTACTACTGCTCCATCCGATGGATCACACATCAGAGGACGAACTCCACCACCTCCAAGTCCTTCTCATCCTATTGATTTATCAAGGCTTAAAAGGACCGGAAAAGAAGCATATCTTCCTCCTAGGCCTGCATCTACAAAACAATACCAAAGAAAAGGAAAGGATAACTCTAGCCAGCCACAACCACAGCCACAGCCTGAGCAACGACAACAATTTCCCTGCTTGCCCCCACCACAGACTTATGTTCCTTATGGCTATGATCAAAGTTATGGTTCTTATGATCCTTATGACAATATGGTTATGGACAACAAGGACAAGTTCAAGTGCCAAAACAACCATCCGTTGATAACTTAACTGAATCTATGGGATCTTGGCATATTAGTGGTCCTAGTACTGGTAATGTAGAAGGATCTAGTATCATGGATGATTTATTCGGAATGGGCAGTGGTGGATATAGCGTTGCACCTACTCATTATCAAATTCCAGAGAATAAAATTGATATTGATAGTGTCTTTGGTCATTGTGGGAGTGGTCATACTTCTAGTGGATCCCATGGGACAAGTATTCAAAGCACATCACATTATCCATTTAATAGCTCTATGGTGAATCCAACTAACGATCATGAAAGATCTCAAGGGCAGACCTATGATCCTTTTATTCTCCTAGTCATGAGCCCCCCTGCACACATTCTGAACATGAAAGATCATCTACACCTTTGTCACATGATTCTGACGCTCTTCCCAGATCAAAATCATATAGAGCTGTTGATCTTTCTTCTTATGCTCGATTTGGATGTCTTGCGGACCTTTCTGATTCCGATTTTGCGGCATTTATAGCTGACTATGAGCTAAACCACAAAGAAAATATAACATGGATGCAATATGCTTTAAGAGTGGATAACCAGATAGCTTGCTCTAGGCATATTGGTCAATATGAAGAGCATGCAAGACATTCGGCATGGTATTAGTCTTAGTTGGCACTCATCAGACTCGACTCAAGTGGGTACTTCAGTTTGTATTATTGGTATTTTTGTTAAATTACTTAGTTGCTTTCTACTTATGTTATGCTAGTACTTGTAATTTGTAATCTTTTAAGTTGTCTATTTGTCATAAACCTATATATCTTGAAGAAATCCCTAGTTGCACAACTTGCACTTGCATCACACACTGGCATGTAATTGTGTGTTTTTCTACATTTGCAAATCTACATGGATGGTTATATGCTTATAGTTATATACTTATATGTAAACATATTGTGTTTTTAAGCTAGATTTGATGAAATCTTCAATTTTCATCACAAATTCAGTATTTTTTAATTTTTGTCGAAGTGGCGTCGAAGTTTGGTTGTAAAAATCCTCGACATTTCCACAAATTTCCATGTCCACACCTGTTGAAGTCGGCTCGAAGTCGAAGTCCTGTTCTATGGTTATAAGTATGTTTGGTGAGAAAAATATTGATATTACATGAAAAAAATTAGTAGCTCGTGAAGGCTGGTAACAGAATTGCCTTACCTTTTAGGTATGGAAGTCTTGTGCTAACTGTGGCTATGTCCACTGTTTCAAGTCAAGAATACACATACACAATAATTTATAGTGATTTCAAAGGCATTAAAACCTGGATCTTGTTAAAACCAGAGTGGTAAAACCAGCACGTTACAGATTTAAGGTGTTGGACTTCCAACATTGCTGTCTAAACAAGAAGTGGTTATGTTAGCAGCAACAGGGCAATGGCATAATACATATTCAATAGCAAAAATATCATTAGTATAGGAAATGCACTGAAAAAAAATATTCAGATCCCAATTTTGCATCTTTAGTAATCTGTACTAAGATCCAAAAAGAAAAAAAGGGAAAAATTGGAGCAAACCTGAAGAAAACCCATCAGAGAACAAAACATTCATGGTACTCACCAAATATCCTGAGAGTAGCTTTGATCGCAGGCTTGGCATTGTCCAACCACGCACCATGCTTTCTGATTGATGCTTGGTTTACCATTGTCTACTTGTCGCCTTACCCAGAAAATAAGATTATGAAACGAAGCTCACTTGAATCAAAGTTTACCACCTCTAGCCTTCATGAAGATCCATCTTTTACCTGAATGGATATTGTCCGACCGCACCAGCCATCAGAAGATCTTGGGCATCACGCTACTCGAGATGAGCACAACTCTAGCGGTCAGGTGATGATGCTGGGAGAGATAGTATTCTCGCTAGACTAGCCGCCGCTAGGGTTTGTGGTTGAAGCTAGAAAGAGTGAAGTGGAAAGGAACGAGGTGGGGGAGCAGTGCGTGAGGCCCTGAGGGCAAGGAGGCAATCAAGACTGTTTATATACCTAGGGTTACATGTTAATAAAAAAAGAACCACGAATCATATGCCGCGAGGCCAAGCGGACACCGACCGCGCTGCATATAGACAAAAATTGCAACATTATGTGTGCATATATATCTTTAGCCTAGATTTTAGTATACTTTTACTAACATTTATGTATTTTGTCGGATACAAATATTTTTCAGAGAAGATAGTGTTATATTCGAAATCCGATCCGCTTATATCCGGACATTAAATCCGATATCTGAATCCGAACGGATAGCTGCCAGATATGGATTTTTATCTTGATTTCGAACTCGAATACGAAATGAATATGCGGATTTCGAATATCCATTTACATGCCTATAAATTATATATAAAGGGAAATACTTATAATACCAATAAGAGAAATGCATATATGAGGGAAAACATATGGAAACAAAAAAGTGAGGCCCCTAGTCGTCAAGGTGCTTTGGGGCCACATCCTTTGGGTTAACATATAATCATCCCATTAAACATGTGTGAGGCTTAATGAGGCATTTTGTATTGATGAGGCGAGACGTACGCCTCGAGGCAATCGAGGTATAAGTCTCAGAATGTACGAGGCGTATTAAAAAATATATATTTTAATATAAAATATACTCCTATATTAAATTATCAAGCTAAAGCTTTATATTAAGCCTTATTGGGCCATTGGACCTGGCCCATTATACCCATGCGGCTAACTTAAAAAAAGTCAAACAACTTACCCACTCAACCTTTCATTGCTCTAACTTCCATCCCCTCTATTCCCTCCCGATCTCCCTCGTCTCTTCCTTCCCATTTCTTCCCGTGAGGCAACCGCTGTTGCAATGAGCAGCAGACATTGCCCTTCCATGAGGAGCAGCAGCTGCTGTCGTTGCTGTAAGCTCCAATGATAGCCGTTGCCGCTGCCCCGAGGAGGAGCAACAAGGAGATGCAACAAGTAGTGTAGGAAAGAGGAGCAACAACAACCGAAGCCACCGCCGCAAACCTCCTCCATCTCTGTCGCAGGTAGGCCTTCCCCCTCTCCTCCTGCCTCTTTCCCTCCTGTTTCTTCTTCTCAGTGGTTGATGCCTCTCCAACGCCTTCTTCTACACCTTGCAAAAGTGAGGCGTCCGACTAATGGATAGGAGGTGAAGCCAACACCTTGGGGCGCACCAGGGGCTGTCTCGCCTCAAGGCGTACACCTCTGGCACCTCGAGGTGCACTAGGGGCTGCCTCACCTCAACGTGTACGCCTCTGGTGCTTGCTGATCGTCACATTCGACAAATTGCAAAAAACGGACGATAAATATAGAAAACCACGACCCTTTTTTCTACATTTATTTAAGAATAGATAAGAACATAAATGCTCATTTTGCATCACCCTTGGAATGGAAAAGATGGTTTGTGATCACATAATACATCAAAAACCTTAGATATCTCCTATAACCTAGTATGGGGATTACTAACAAAAAGCATAATACGGGCCGCCTCGCCTCGAGGTGTACACCCCTCTGGTGCTTCAGGGTACGTCTTTTTCCCCCATGGTCGAAGCCCTTGTTAATCGTCACATTCGACAAATTGCAAAAAAACAGACGATAAACGAACATAGAAAACCACAACCACTATTTTTTTCTTACATTTGTTTAAGAACAGATAAAAATATCAACGTTCATTTTGTATCACCCTTGAAATTAAAAAGATAGTTTGTGATCACATTATACATCAAAAACCTTGCATGTCTCCTATGACCTAGTATGGGGACTGCTAACCAAAATCCTAATACAAGGAGTCTTCCCTCCAAAAGTGAAGTGTAAGATCTACTTAGAACTACTTTAACCTCAGGGTGAGTAGATGCAACCTCAAAAAGAAATAACAATAATCAATTGATGCCATTGCCGGTCATTGTTGGGTGTGTGGACCAAGTGTAAGTGAAACTTATCCTTGAATGGAGTATTTAACTAAATGAAAATAGCAACGTAACATTAAAAGTCTAAAACGGATATCAATGGAGGGTTTCTTAATTAGTCACATATAAGACATATTCATCAACAGTTGAATCACACATTTATAATTTATTATGAATATATAATATGATTAACAATTTATTATAAGCAGGCAAATATGGCCTGGTAGATCATATCAAGGGTCGCCAATGAAGCAACCTACGTTTCAATCCTCGGTGTCAGTGTTCTGAAAAGCGGTAATCGGGGGTGGAGAGGGTACCGAATAGAGTATATACGGTATGCGGGAGTATAAGCGGGAGAATATTCAGTTTTAATCGGTTTTGAATTTTTTTTAAATATTAATCATAAAGATATGTATATTATATATTGACCGAATAATACCAATGATAAGTAATTAGAAACGTTTATAAGTACTAGACTAATATTGCATTCATAATTAGTTAGAAACATTGTTGAAATTAAAGAAGAAACTTGATAAGTAATTACAAACATTGATAAGTCATAGACTAATATCACATTAATAAGTAATTAGTAGACTAATATTGCATTAATAAGTAATTAGAAACATTGATAAGTCATAGACTAATATCGTATTAATAAGTAATTAGAAACATTGATAAGTAATAGACTAATATTGCATTTATAAGTAACTAGAAACTCATTAACTCGCGTCTCACGTCTCGCGTTTGGAGACAGAAGGGGTGACTAGGGCCGACGCTCCTGTGCACGACGGCTGGCTTGGGGGAGGGGTTCTGGCTGTCGGTGTGCGCTGACCTGCTCCCCCCGGGCTCTCTCTTCGCTTAAGTAGGGCGAATCCAGATCCTGGTGGTCAGCTGTGGCGGGATCGACTTCCTCCTCTGCTCCGAGCGACGCCGGCTTCTGGACCCTAGGGTCTGGTTCTTGACGGTAGTCACGGTGGGGGTGGTGGCTGCAGCGCAGGGGGCGCTGAGGCGCACCTCGACTCCCCTCTTTGCTGCTGCGATTGCTTTCTGCCACAGTTTGCCGGCTTTTTGGGTCCTCGTAACCCAAGTTTCCCGCTTCCTTCCTTTGTGCGTTTATCAGTCTAAGTTGTTTCCCTTTTTTCGTTATGTGTTGGCTTGTTTAACCAGTGGTTTCTGGCAGTTTTATCTGCCTGTTTTGTCGCCGCTAGTAGGCGTTTATCTGTCGCGCTTTGCTGCGACCTCTCTTCGGGAGAGCGATGAAATATCTAGCTATGGCTAGATCTCATCTTTGCTTGGATTGATCTTATTACTCAGTTGTATGACTTCGTTTGAGTTGATATACGAGCAGAATATCGTCTTGTTCCAGCCCCTCTACCACCTCAACGCTCAGGTTGAAGGAATTCTTCATGAAAAGCTGCTTAAGACAGCCTCAAGGAAGAAGAATCAATGCAGAAGTGTCTTTCTCTTGTTCCAATATGAGTTGTAGTGCCCTTGGGTTACTGAACGTGATGTTTGTATGTTCTTTCTGTATGTTTCTTCCCAATTGTAGATGCCGTATGGCTAACAAGTAATGAATCGATCCATTTGCTCTCAAAAAAAGTAACTAGAAACATTGATGAAATTAGAGAAGCAACATTGATAAGTAATTAGAAACATTGATAAGTCATAGACTAATATTGCATTCATAAGTAATTAGAAACATTGATGAAATTAGAGAAGAAAACATCAACAATAAGGATCAGTTCAATAAACATTTAACTATAAACTTATTGAGAAAACATGGGGAGAAGACCAAATATGTAAAGTGGAAGAAGAGAATGTAATTGTAATGACCAATAGTCATGGTTATCAGAACCGAACCGGACCGGCCGGTTGAACCGGGAACCAGTCACCCTACCGGGTCGGTTCCCTCATAAAGCCGGAAATGAAGTCAAACTGACATCAAACCGGTGAACCGACCGGTTGAACCGGTGAACGGTCCGGTTTCAGCTGAACCGGCCGGTTCTCTAACTTAACAAGTAATGGTATTTTTGATGCTATTTTTGTTAATTAATATTGAATACTATATACATGTAGGTATATAAATGTCCATCAATATAATAATATTAGTTATTTGGTCTGTTTATCAAGTTATTGTGAGCAGTTTTGCTAGTATTCATGTTTCATAACTTTTGCAGGGACATTTGTTCTGAGTATCAAAGATATTTATATATTTTTAAACTATTAGTGACGTCATGTTGACGTCACCGGTTGAACCGGTCAGACCACTGGTTGAACCAGTGAACCGCGAACCAGAGGCCTCACCAGTTCGCTTACCGGTTCGAGTCTGACAACCCTGCCAATAGTAGTATTAGAAATAATTAATTTAAAAAAAATTATTACTAGCATTTGATTTTGAAAATCGCCGATTATACCCTCGAACGGCCGATTAATTGGTCCTGGACCGATTATAGGCCGATTATTCATATGCGGAGCGCTAGACCTCCAAAACCGATTATTCGGCCGATTAGACCGATTTTCTGAACACTGCTTGGTGTAACGATCGATGATTTTCCTCCTCGTCCTTCATCCTGGGGCTTGGGTGGTTAAGAGGCGGCGAGGGATCATCCCCTTATATTATCCTGTAATGAATGTAATCTTTAATATGCACCTAACTAAGTAGAAATCGCCATGCCTGAAGTTCATGTCAGTGGCTCACTATCCATCTTAGGGTTTAACCATCCACACTAAGATTATAACTGCTCAGACCTTGGTCTGCCTTAGGGTGGCCGAAAAGGCATGGGTAGGAGTTCGATCTATAATGGACTTTAAAGGGGTTTGAATAGTGCTAAAACCACTAAAATAAAATTCATTAGACCTTGAAAATATTTTCAAAAATAATATCGAAGTTTGAAATTTGAGTGCAACTAAACCAGCACAACATGGGAGAGAGAGATTGAACAAACACCAAATAAAATAAGTTATTTATATCGGTTCCAACCTCCAAACTATCGAATGTACATCCACTACCTAGAGGGGTCAATCTTTAGGATTTCACCATGTCTCACTCCTTATATTCCATTACAAGAGTTACAACATAAGATCACCCTTTTCTAGGTTAAGGGATAAATTGGCATTCATTGTCTGATCAATAAGCCAATAACCATACAAAGGATTTATCTATCCATGACCAATGATTTACCGCTCTTGCAACGAGTCTTCGACCTTCTCCAAGGACTTACCCACTCTTGCAACGAGTCTTCAGCCTTCAAAGTCTTACCCACTCTTGACTTGGATCTTCTACCTTTGACTTTGCCTTCACCAAGGAGAATTTTTTCACCAAGGGACTCCTTCCCATCTTAATCTTCTCCTCTCTTAGCAAAGAGAGAGAATCTTGATCTTTATGGTAGACAAATATATTGGGAGGTAGAGGAAGTGAGAGCCTCACAAGATATACATGTAGGACTAGCTCTCTTACAAATCTCCTACTCGGTCTAATGGATGTAGCATGTGATTAAACTCATGAGAGTGGATGGAAGCTCGTGGATGCAAAATCTCTCTCAACTATAATATAGGGACCTTCATAGTCCTTGGCTAACCATGGGATGAAGGCCAAACAGTCCTATTTATAATTGAGGATACCTCCTAGCCATTAGAACCATTTAGGATGAATTCTATCCGTTATTGGGGTGTCCAACAGATCTCTTTTCACCTTTTTTCACCCTTCCAATGGCAATTTTCCTCTGCAGAAAATGGTTGCTGTAGTACGGTTGGATGAGTTACCTTTAGGGACAACTCGACTGGCAGACCTTGCCATCTGAGCCTTCTTTTGGTCGGCCGAGTTATATTTTGGAAGAAACTCAACCGACAGAAGGTCATGGAAACCTCCATGAATAGTGTTGTCGGTTGTGTTACCCCAGGGCAAACTCGACCGACTGCACTTACAATTTTGGGTGTTCCAAAACCTCCTAAGTGTGCAATATAATTCATCCTAATTAATTCTACACATGAGCTTAACTACAAGTCATGCAATCATTACAAGTGATTTACATCAAGATCTAAGGAGAAAATATCTATTCTTCAATCTTGATCTTTGTGTATGTATGATTTAGTTTCTCCAAATTAGGATTTACAAATTTAGTCATTTGGAGTGTGTCTAGCTAATTTGAAATCACTCAAGTAGAAGCATTAGACACAAATAAGTAAAATGGTTTAGTCATCATCAAAATAAGGGATTAGTCATTTTAGACCTTGAGTCAACAAGGAGCACTAAGCCTCTCTATCAACATGTCCTTTATCTTTGGTACAAGAGATGGGTATAAAGATAAAAGTATTATCCAAATTGGTATCACGTACGAGGTGCTAGTACATAGCTACCTTTACTGATCCCAAAAGCAACATTAATGTGTACTCAATTTTTATACCAAAATCAACCATAAGCTATCTCCTCAGTGTCTTTCTTGTTAGGATTAGACTTTTATATTCGTAAAGTGTTAGGGTAAGTTACTCTAGGTGAGGCTTCCCTAAATCCCCATGGTCTAACCTTCAAGGCCTAAAATCAACCATAAGCTATCTCCTCAGAGTCTCTTCTCATTAGAATTAGACTTTTATATTCGTAAAGTGTTAGGGTAAGTTACTCTAGGTGAGGCTTCCCTAAATCCCCATGGTTTAACCTTCAAGGCCTAGAACCCCGATCCAGATTCCTTCTCATATATTACTAATAGGGTATATTTTCTATTCCCTGGTACAAACTGCGTGGGAAATTTACGATGTTCAGAGCACCTATCTAGTTGAATATCCAATTTCATTGACTAATTAATCATCTTATTCCTCTTTAGGGTTCAAGATTCATATATCATTATATGAGCACGTGTATGTATTCCAATGCCGTAAGGGCAATACTACAGATCTAGGGTTTAAGATATACAAATAATTCCAATAAACATAAGATCATTGATTAACTTTCGGTAGCATAAAATTTATAAGTTCATCTTACATGTAATGATAAGCTTTTTTATTGGAAATACCTTGGATAATGTAAAAGACTCATTGCACATGAATACAAAGTCATCACTTACACACAACGAGTTTAAGCATTTGAGGTCAAGAATGCTTTGAAAAAGATGAACATGGGAAAGACATGTGGGCTAGACATTATCCTATTGATATATGGAAGAGTTAGGGGAATGAGCTATGTGGTTAAGGACTTTCTTCAATAAGATTATGAAGACCAAGAAAATGCTAGATGAATGGAGAAACAATACCATACTCCCCATCTACAAGAACAAAGGAGACATTGAGAACTGTACAAACTTACAGAGGTATCCAGTTGACGAGTCGCACTAGGAAACTTAGGAGGGAATGATTTAGCAAACACATTAGACAACCAATTTGGTTTCATGTCTGGTAGATCCACAACATATGCTATTTTATGACAAGGAGGTTTATGGAGAAGTTCAAAGAAAGCAAAAGAGATATTCTCATAGTTTTTATCAATTTGGAATAGACTAATGATTGAGAACCTGGGGAAGTGCTATGAAGGGTTTTGGAGTAAAAGCGTTGCCAATCCATTACATTGTTTTGATTAAAGACATGCATGATAGCTCAACTGCAAGTGTTGGGACTCCTCGAGGAGACACACCAAAAATTTCCTATCACAGTTGCGGTACATCAAGGATCAACATTGGGCCAATATCTATTTGTTCTTATTATGGATGAGTTGAAAAGCATGTTCAAGATGATATTCCTTGGTGCATGTTATTCACTGATGATATTATGCCGTTTGATAAGACTAAAGAAAGATTAAATTATAAAGCCGAACTTTGGAGAAATGCATTAGAATCAAATGGATTTAAGAATAGAAGTAAAGTTGAGTAGATGGATTGCAATTTCACCTAGTCTAGAGTTGTGAATGGTGGGGCCAAGTTGGATGGAGTGGATGTACCAAAATGTGACATGTTTCTTATTTGAAACTCATTATTTAACTGGATGGAAATGTTTAACATGATGTTTGTCACATGATCGGAACATGATGGTTGAAATGGATTGCTACTGGAGTAATATGCAACATGTAGATCCCTCTTAGATTAAAAAGTAAGTTTTATAGAACAACAAATACAATTGACCATGCTATATGGGAGTGAATGATGTGCAGTGAAGAAACAAGGTCTCAACAAGAAGAACGTGGCTCAAATTCGAATGCTAAAATGGATGTGTGAGGAGACAAGGAACTGGAGAAATGACTACATCAGGAATAAATTGAGGGTGGCAAGTATTGATGACAAGTTACATAAGGGGCGCCGGAGATGGTATGGAAATGTGCAACATAGATCGACTAAAACACCTATCAGAAGTGATGCTATTGACTCTGCATAATTAAAATAAGAGGCATGCCTAAATTAATGTGGAAAGAGCTTACAAAAAGAGATTTGAATCTTTGCATCTTGATCAAAATATGACCCATAATATAGCAGATTGAAAAAGAAGGATCCATATAGTTGACTATGACGATGATGATGATAATATCACATCGAATCATCTCATATATAAACGGTAGCATATTCATCAAATTCATCATAATATTTCAACACATTAGGCATAAACAACCTCAAAAGTGAATTTCATTAGCTTGAATATTGCTAAGTTGATGATTATACCACAGTTTGGGAAAGTTGTCCGCATGGCTTCATATACCCGCTCATGCCCTTGAAATCAAAATCCCGCAAGACATTGTGCTAATCCATCAATAGCAGTCTTAGTCCCCATATGCACCCACTTACCTGATTGAGAGTCCGATTAGCCTTTGCATTTTGAAAAGCCCACTACTACATCCATACATAATACATGCACACACACACCCCACCAAACACACAATGACATGCCTATGCGCACGCCATGCGTGTACTCATAGACACATAAATACGTCATGTGTGTATGTGTGTATATAATACATTTCATTACATTCTACATACATAGTCGTATATTTATATTTGAATACATCTAATATATATATATATATATATATATATATATATATATATATATATATATAGAGAGAGAGAGAGAGAGAGAGAGAGAGGCTAGAATACACTCAAGTGTATAATACACACTGTGCACTCAAGTGGTATATACATACCAAGACCATTTTACGATATTCAAACCGTTCATATTCATTGTTATATGCTACTTGCAAATTTGATCTCATTTCGATGCTTATTGGTCACTCATCTAATAAGAACAAATATGACATACATAACAAATTTCAAGTGCATCGTTTCCATTATCTTTAGATGCATGACCTATAAGTGTCTAAATGAGCTCAATTTTATATACATTATATTCATATGATATTTAAGAAGATCAATGGTTTGGGTATGCAAAAAATTTGTTGCCCGATAGAAAATGACTTGAGTGTATTGCGTCTGCGGTATACTCGAGTGTATTCTAGCCTACATATCTCTCTTATGTTATATATATAACAAATTACCACATACAAATGATTCTGAATCTATATGCATATCTTTTGATATTTTCATACATATACATACATATACTATACCTACATGTATAATATATCCAGATACATATATTTGTAAATTTATGTTATATTTTGATATGCACATATTTTAGAGTTATTTATTTAATGGATTTCTTATCTAGTTAGCAAATGGGCTTAAGTGTGCTGGCCCATTAGGGTCATGGAATGAGGGTTTCATGAAATCGTCGAAATTTCACTTGAAATTTTGATTTCGCTAGCTTCTGCAACAAAAATCATGCGACTATACCGCTATGTCGAAATCAACTAAACATTTTGCCCAATTTTGAAATTTTCCTAGGAAAGAGTAAATCTTACTTATCTTTCACATGAAGGACCCCCACATATAATTGTATTGCATAAAACGATGCATATAGGTATAGAGCTGATGCCTATGAAATTGCATGGTGTAATTCATTCATTTTGGCTTCAAAACGGGCAAGGTTACATTTACCGAAATTCTTGTCAAAATTTCAATAAATTTGATTTCCATGCTGTCGAAACAACATCGAAATCGGATACCTCGCTCCTTGATTAGGGTTTTATCTAAGTCTATAAGTGTGTCCCCTCTCCTATGTATATAAGAGTAGGGTTTCTTAATGCAAATTATCCAGTAGCCGTCTATTTACTTTCTAACATAATATCAAAGCAGTGATCCAACCTCAGTCGTAGATGAGAAAAGAATCTACACCTACGGGAGACATTCACCCTTGTTGTCTTGGGTGCCTGCCAGACATCTATTCGACCTCCATGGCCACTTCTTTATCTTTCTTCATGGTCCTTGCACGTAGACACAATGTTGTCCAGATGCATGAATCACCACTCGTCGACCACCTGCCACTCGCCAACTTTCCTGCCTTCACTGGCTCCCATTGCACTACCACTCTTCTTCATCCACCTACCCTGCCAACCTTATCAGTATTTAAGCTCATGTCCTCGGCGCCCACTCTCAAATCGACCCTACATCCATAGCCGATAGGCGTAGTCCTCGTCATTGCCACACACATATCCTGACCATATATTCTATCCTTCTGGCCTTAGCACTAATGCATGCTGCTCATTCAACCCCTCCTCGTCTAAGGTTCCAAGTGCAACATCTGCTAAGAAAATTCTAGTTGCTTCTTTTGTTTGGAGGACCATGCTCTGCTGTGCAGGAAGTGAGCGAATGGGTAGGAGTTGGCGGAGTTTGTACACATGCTCTTGGAAAACAATTAAGTGGTCTCCAGTCATCTTACATATGCTGGGAATTGGGCTCCCCGCAAGGCTTCATACCCTCCTACAAGTACTTTGTTTGCGAGGACACCTTTGACTAGCCCACTTTTAGTTTCGACTACCCAACAGAAGAATTCTTTGACTTTAGAAACTTCAACAAGAATTAATGAATTCATGAGCACAATTCTTCTCAGATCGACAATGGAAAACTCATAAGTTCAGTTCCGGGATTTCCTATTCCTTTGTTGCTTGTTGTTGCAAACATGTATGGTATTATTCCTCTTTCAAATACTCGATGACCTATATGCAAGATCTCAAAGTCTTCCTCTAAACTCATAGTATACACGCCAGGGTGGACTACCTGCAAACCCATCACACATGGGCGAAAACATGATCTTATGGTTGGGAAAGGGCAAAAGCACTTAAAAGGCGTGTTACAAAATAGCATAAAATCCATGCTATGTTGTAGTCCATTGTATTGTAAGTCATATATGCGTTCAAATTAGGAGTGGGCACAATTAAACTTGGTTCTATATACCTCTACAAGTACGCATCAAATCTTACACATGTTAGTAGAATGTCCAAAGACTCCAAACTGAACTAAACCATTTTCTAGTCCAAAATTGAACTGAAGTTAACTTTTACTTTATAGTTTGGTTTGGTTTCAGAATGTTGTACTGAAAAAAACGAAGTTGTTTATCAAAAATATTAGGAATGGCAATCTCAGACCCGACTCGATAGACTCGACCTGACCTAAAATTTCGGCTCGAAATGACCTAACTAAACCCAAAAATGCTAATTCGGTTCGAAACTAAAATTCAGCCATGTGTGCAAATTTTAGTTTGTAGGGAGGACCCAATAACCCGAACCCAACCAATTTGACTCGAGAGTAACCTAAAATGATCCAAATGTGCCTTTTGTTGAATGTTATTATAATTTATTAAATATTGGTACTTTATAACATTTTTGGCATGTCCTATAAGCAATTCTAAGATCAAATATCTCATAATTTTGCAGATTGCATATACTTTATAGTACAAACCTGATTTAGACCGAAAATTCAATTTACAGGTCAAAAGACTCAAACCCTAATCCTGTCCGGCTGACCCGACCCAATTGCCAACCCTAGAAAATATATTGAAAATCCAACCTTTTGTAATCGTATTGTTTCATATGATCTGCAATGAAAAAAACTTTAAATAAACAATGTCATGTTTTGGGGAGTATTACATGTATATACTTATATCGCATCGACATAGCATTACTAACGTAATAAGTAGACATGATACTACATAGTTAAATTATAACAACTACTATGTAATGCTAAGGATAAGTATTTTGTAAAAAATTTATGTAATCATTAATGAAATAGAAGGCCCTCAAATTTTCTATATAGTCATATACACTTATATTTTAATATTTTTTAAGAAGTATTTTGATGTTGGATTAAAAAAAAATGATATGATAAGGAGTTGGACATTCATCGACTTATTATTAACAAAAAAGGCTATAGACAATGACACACACTATACTAAGATAGATAGGGAAATTTCGTCTACCTCCCTATAATGAACTTGCTTCTCTTATATTGATATCATTGGATTACGCGAATAGGAATTTCAACACTGAGTAGAACTTTTGTCATTATGAACTTGCTTCTCTTATATTGATTTTTTTGGATTATGCAAATAGGAATTTCAACAAGGTCTACAAACAATTTGTCGATGTCCTCTACCATCCTTAAACCACAAACATGCCCGACTCTACCATGAGATTGGCAAGACGAGCTAGTAAGAACAAAGGCCAGAAATGTAGAATACAATTAAAGTGTAGTGCGCTAGCGCCGCTTGTACCTATACACATTATAGAGCTAAGGCAAGAATAGACCTATAAACGGATCAAATATGGACTAGATAGTGATATATCTGTTATCAGAAAAAAAGTTTGATCAGATATTGACGGATATCATTAATAAAATCGGAATATCCAAAATGTTAATATCCAGA
This sequence comes from Alisma plantago-aquatica, assembly GCA_963693085.1. Lineage (NCBI taxonomy): Eukaryota > Viridiplantae > Streptophyta > Magnoliopsida > Alismatales > Alismataceae > Alisma > Alisma plantago-aquatica. The sequence goes on along the minus strand of OY856412.1, from coordinate 874,967,792 downwards.
TTCGGATAAATATCCGATCCAAACTAAAAATCATACATTTAGTATTAATTAATATATTATACATATGAATTATTAATATTACACTATCTATGATTAAATGTGTAGGTATATTTATATATGAATAATATGTTTCAAATAATATATGTATATATTTTTTGTATTGGAATTTTTTTCGGACCACATACAACAATATCCCTTAACATCTGGAATTTTTGGCTCTGTAATTCGATCCGATATTGAAATTCAGACTCAATTCAGATTGAATGTGCGAAATCCATTTATAGGTCTAGGGAAGAATCATAACCAAGAATTTGTCAAAGATGCCACTGTGGCGATTAACTGAGGGTCTGTATATGTATTATTACAGAAGAAAATATAAGACCCTTTATATTGATAGGGCAAGAGACTCGCACAACTGGGAACAGAAGGAAATATTATAAAATAACAAATGAAACATGCATGGAATAAATAATGTATGTATATTCAAACAAATTCTATATATCTCGATATACTATGCATATGCATGTGTTACTAAAGTGATTTTGAAGCTGTCAGCTAGATTTGGAAACTCATCCATCCTGTTGTACCTGTGCAGACCAATTCTCAATAGATGAATTTCTGGTTTTGTTGCATGAATCCGTTTGAACATCTCATAGTTCTCTTACAGTTCTATGTTCTAGGAAAACATTACTTTTTTCTCCTAAACAATGGAACTATGTATATCTTCATATTACTCTATTTCTTCCAAGGATAGGAATTTAGCTCTACTGGAGTTCAGCATGAAAACTATACCAATGAGGTGTGATGTTCACGGCTAAGCAAAAGTGATGTTTTTGTTTCCCTGCTCGAGCCAGTTCACTTCCAAAAGCAGTTCCGTCTGAAGGGTTGCTTTTGGACTTTTTTTTCCACATAATTTACCAATTTAACGAAAGAGAAATATGGGTTTCTGTGACCTAGGAAAAAAACAGAGGCTTTTGACACCTGCAATTACTAAACTAATTGGATCTTGGTTTTGCTATATAGAATAATGAAAAGAATTGTATTCAGTGAGTCAAAGGGTTTACAATGCATTCTCTTTGTTAGGACAAGAGAATAAAGCCATAAGTAAAACTAAGCAATATGGGATAAAACACAAGTAAAATACAAAATAACACAAAATAACATGTCTCTTTATATCTCTTTATTCCCCCTCAAGCTGGAGCATAAATGTCGAACATGCCCAACTTGTCCGCTAGAGTCTTGAAGCGAGCCTTGGGTAAAAGTTTGGTGAAGATATCTGCCACTTAGTTTTTAGTGTTAAGGCATGGGGTACAAATGCGTCCAGAAAGAACATACTCTTGAATGAAGTGACAGTCCACTTCTATATGCTTTGTTCGTTCATGAAAGGTTGGGTTGCTTGCGATAAAAATAGATGCCTTGTTATTACAGAATATTAGAATATGTTTAGAATCAGTGATATCAAATTCTTTAAGCAGGCTTTGCACCTAGAGAAGTTCACATGCACTGTGAGCCATGGCTCGATATTCTGCTTTTGCACTTGACCTGGCTACCACTGTTTGCTTTTTGCTATGCTAGGTGACTAGGTTGCCACCAACAACGGTGCAATATCCAGAAGTGGATTTCCGATCACATTTACTTCCTACATAATCAAAGTCAGAGAAACTAGAAAGATTACAATGCCCATTCTTCTTGTATAATAGATCTTTCCTTGGAGAGCTTTTAAGGTATCACAGAATGTGACAGACAACGTCCCGGTGACACTGTCTAGGTTTATCCAGGTATCTGCTTACAAACCCCACAACAACAGTAAGATCAACTCTCGTGACAGTGAGGTAGATGAGCTTACCAACCAGTTGTCTGAATTGGTGATGATCAACATAAGGTGGGGAAGTGTCATAGTACCAGTTAGTATTTGGGTCTAGAGGGGTGCTGGCTGGCTTGCAACCAAGAATACCTGTTTCCTGTAAGAGGTCCAAAATATATTTTCGTTGAGAGATACATAATCCTGCAGATGATTTGGATACCTCAATGCCCAAAAAATATCGCAGCTTGCCAAGATCCTTGGTGACAAAGTGTTTTTTTAAATATGTTTTAGTAGCCTGGATGGCCAAAGTTTCACTACCAGATGATATAATGTCGTCTACATGGACAATAAGTATAACTAAGCAATCTATAGTTTTCCTGATGAAAACAAAGTGATCTGAATGAGAACGACATAAACCAAATTTGATAAGAATTTGTCTCAGCTTGTCAAACCAGGCGCGAGGGCTTTACTTGAGACCATAAATAGCTTTCCTTAGCTTGCAAACTTGGGGGAAGACTCCCCCTGAGCAACAAAGCCCGGTGGTTGCTCCATGTAAACTTCCTCTTGCAAATCTCCATATAGAAACGCGTTTTGACATCTAGTTGAAACAATGGCCAATCTTTGTCGATAACAACAAAAATGAGAACACGAACAGAGTTGAGCCGTGCGATTGGAGAAAAGGTCTCTAAGTAGTCTACGCCATAAGTCTGTGTGTAGCATTTAGCTACCAGACGTGCTTTCAGGCGTTCGATAGTGCCGTCCGGTTGATATTTGATAGTGAAGATCCAACGAAAACCAACTGTAGGACAGGTGGAAGGGAGATCTACAAGATCCCAAATCATGCGATCAGAGAGTGCCTGCATATCAGCTTCCATGGCTTGTCACCACGCAGGAATAAGGAGTACTTTGACAGTTTTTGGAGTGGTTACTACAGAGATAGCAGCAGTAAAGCATGCAAAACTGGCACTCAAATTAGATGATGAGCAGAAACGACTAATTGGATGTTTAGTACAGGAACATACACCTTTCCGAAGACTAATAGGCAGATGTAAGTCAGAATTTACCTCAGGTGTGGGATGATCATCCGCTAAAGGAGGAATTGGTTGTGGAGGGGCATGGAGGGATTAGTCTTCTTGGGTCTTCTCTTGTAAACTTGCAGCTGTCGTTCTTTAGGTGTCAGCTCAAGAAGTGAATCAATATCCACAATATCAGACAACGACGTGGGTGCCAAAACGTCACTAGATAAGGATGCCCCATTGTCAGAGTAGAAGGGAAGATGCTCAAAGAAAACATCTGCACTTACATGCCATTGTCGCATAATAGGATCTGTGGAACAACCTGCTTCCCGGTCGATACCATCGACAGGAGGTCGATGGTATCGAGATCATCACAGCTACTGAACAACGGACAGTCGATACCATCGACATACATGTCGATGGTATCGAGATTATCACAGGCATTGAACAACAATCCGTCGATACCATCGACATCCATGTCGATGGTATCGACAGAACATCAGAGGCGGAAACCGGCGATCTACCACTTATTTGTATTTTTATTATATCATCTATTTTATTGTTTTTCTAGGTTTTACTCCTTTGTATCACCTTGTATCTTACCCTAATATATAAAAAGAAGTGAGACGACTATTGCCCTCACACACAAGAGCTGCACCTTGCAGCCGCCAATGTTCGTCTTCCTTCTCTCTCGTTCACATGGTATCAGAGCAAGGTTTGCTCTAGGGCGCCGTCTCTCTCCACCAGCCGCCGTCTCTTCCTCTTTATTCCTTCTTGTCCGCCAGATCTTCTCCTTCCTTCCTCCGGATCTTCTCACCGCGACATCGACAGCAGTAGCTGCGGCTGAGCTGCCGCATGGCGTGCAGCCGTAATCCGACGCCTTGAGGATCTTCGGGTAATCCAACGGCGATCTAAAGTCTAAACCGGAGGACTAGTCTATCTACAGTTATTCTCCTAGTCACACATCCTCCATGTATGATTAGGAAAATCATCCGGAGGCTGTGAATGCGTCAGTAACGCATTTCTTTTTGTTTCTTGGGTGACATGTATCTCTCCGTCACCTCAGTCTTCCTTGTAGCGTGTATCAATCTGTCACACAATCCCGTTCTATAATGGGGGATATCAAGACACCTATGATCTACAACGAGGTGTCACCTATCACCTCCATCAAGCTCGACGGGAAGAATTTTGTTTTATGGATGAACGCCGTCCACACTATCCTGGAGTCTTGTGACAAGGCAGGACATGTTGACTCAGGTCCTCTGGCCTCTACTGACAAAGGATATGCTGAATGGAAGCGTCATGATAGTCTTGTTAAGACTTGGTTGTGGAACAACATGGAACCTACCATTGCAGCAAGGTTCATGTTCTATTCAACAACAAAGGAGATATGGGACGCAGTGAAGCAGCATTATTCTCAAGAGAAAAATGCACTTCGCCAATTCATGATCTATGATCGTTTGTTTGTTGAGAGGCATGGTGACAAATCTCTTGAGTACTTTGGAGCTATTCAGGCACTTTCTCAAGAACTGAGCTATTATCATCCAGTAACTGTCGCTGAACAGATCAAGGACAGGGACGATCTGGTTACGGCAAAATTTTTATCCGGGCTTAACCCTTCATGTGGATCTGCTCGGAGTGTCATTTTGGCTTCTGATAAACTACCCGGCTTTGTGGAAGCCTATTCAAGAATACAACAATCCATCTTTGAGTCCAAGTCTGCTACCCCTGATCCTGTTATATCTTCTGGGGAGTCTCATGCATCTGTTGCTGTTGTAGTGCGAGGGGGACGCACTGGTATGGGCCGAGGACGTGGGACACGTCCTAAGTGCACCTTCTGTGACAAGTTGGGACATACAGTGGAGAAGTGCTGGAAGAAACATGGGAGACCTGCTGCACCACCTGTGGGGGTAGCTCATTATGCCACTATTACAGATTCCTCTTCTTCTGTTGTGGGTCTTACTTCTGGGACCGGTATCACTCTTACTCAGGAGGAGTATGATTGGTTTATTCAGGCTACACAACACATGAGTATGGGATCATCATCATCGTCAGCAAACCTGGCATCTACTGCGGGTAATCATGCTACATCCCTCATTGCTTCTGGCTCTACATCATCTTGTTGGATAAATTGGATATTATGATAAATCCCTTTTGTTTCGATGATGACAAACATTTCATTCTTATTAATCTAACGAGCTACTCAAGTGTGCAGGAACAAGGTGATGACAAAGTTCTAGGGAATCTATACGCTTGAATGTTTGTAAATGTCATGCAATGTAATCATTTGTAAACTTGTACAAATATATAATGTACAAGTACTTAGACTTCATGTAAATCAAACGTTAGATCTTCCTAGCTAAACACCACACTTAGTTAGGTCATCTCCTTCTAATAGGATCACATAATGCACACTCATGCACACACTTAGTATCTTAATTGAAAGATTGAAAACAGAGTCAATCTCGGTCGACCACACTCCTCGACCGAGACACTCTCGGTCGACAAACTTCTCGACCGAGATTGACCAAAAGTAGCCGTTAGACACAGCAGTTGACAGTTGCAAATAAACGTTAATCCAGAGAGCCTGTCGGTCGACAAATCCTCGACCGACTGGGCATCTCGGTCGACAAGTCCTCGACCGAGATGGTCTCTGACAGCAACTGCAGAATTAATTAACTAGCCGTTGCTAATGCGCCTAACTTATTCCTAACGGCTAGTTAAGCACTAGGAACCCCCTAGAAGTTGTCTAGAACGTCCTTAAGCATACATAGGTCATTCCTATAAATAGGACATGCCTTAGGACACCAAAGTACACCCAAGCTATACTTGTGCTATACTTGAGCTTGAATACACACTTGCAATCTGTTTTAGAGCAATAGAGCAATTCCTACACTTGCCATTCATTCCTATTGCTTCCATTTCGTGCCCTATAGGCTAGTATCTCTTATCCACTACAATCACATTGTCGTACACATTGGTTAGGAGATTTATACGCTTGATATAGACAAATCAAGCCTTGTGCTTAAAAGGATAAGTTGTAATTTCTGTTTTCCTTCTTGTTCCTTGTTATCTTTTGTACTCTCCTTGCTACTCCTAGGGTTGGAGGCTGTGGATTGGAGAGGGTTGACTTCTCAGGTGGAGAAGGGGACTTCAAGCTACTTCAAGAAGGCTATCGCACGGGAAGCTACTTCAGAAGGCTGGTGCAACGGGTGTTGGTGCATCTACTTCAAGGGAAGGCTGCTTCAAGGTTGGGCGATTACTTCTAGGTGAAGGCTGCTTGAAGGGTTTGGGAAAAGAAATTGTATTTTATGTAAAGTCCTTGCGAGGTAATAAAATAGATTTCTTTTCAAATCCCGGTTGGGTAAGCAACCGGGTAGTGGACTGACTACCTTAGTATTTGCTAAGGCTAGGAACCACTCTAAACCCTTGTGTCTCCTTGTCCAATATTGTCTTTGTGGTTGCTTGAGTTAATTAATTGTTAAATTATCTATAAAACTCTATTCACCCCCCCTCTAGTAGTTTTCAATTGGTATCAGAGCAGGGCTTCAAGGAACCTTAACACGGTCTTGAAGAAATGGGGGATGGAGTGCTCAACAACCTCAACATTGAAGGAACACTCGTTGCTAGGCCACCGGCGTTCGATGGAACAAACTACCAATATTGGAAGAGGAGAATGCAATTCTACTTCCAAGGAATCAACTGGGATCTTTGGAGAATGGTATCTACACCATACACACTCCCACAAGACGATTTCGCAGTATGGGATGCTAATACGGTAAAGATGGCTCAAATGAATGCAAAGGCAGTAAGCATTTTATATTGTTCCATTTCAGTAGGTGAATTTAATAGAGTATCAAACTGTGATACCGCATATGACATTTGGCATAGATTATCTATAACATATGAGGGTACTGTTCAAGTTAAGAATTCTAAAGTTAGTTTGCTTAAAACCAAGTTTGAACATTTTCGCATGGATCCAAACGAAACTATTAGTGAAATGTATTCAAAATTTTCTACTATTGTTAATGGTTTGAGTGCTTTAGGGAAACCTGTTCTTGAGGAAGATCAGGTATCAAAAATACTTCGATCTCTTCCTCCAAAGTACAAACCAAAGGTGACAGCTATTGCAGAAGCAAACGACCTCACTCGCCTCAAAATGGAGCAGCTCATCGGAAACTTAGAAGCTCATGAGGCAGATTTAGAAGAGGAAGAAAGGAGAGAACATGAACGCCAACATGGGAAAAAGAAGGATATTGCATTCAAAGCATCAACCAAAGATACAAGTGAAGATGATAGTGAAGAAGAAACTCTCATTGTGAATGGTAAGCAATATAAAAGTTTTAAAACTAACAAAACTTCCAGTGCTTCTTCTTCCAGGTGCTTTGAATGTGGCAAGAAAGGACATATGAAAGGAGAATGTCCAAAACTCAAGAAAGGGAAGAAATCATCCTACAAAAAGAAAGAAAGAGCGTATAGAGCTGCATGGGATGATTCAAGTGACGATAGCGATAGTGGAAAAGAAGACGTAGAGTGTTTCATTGCTACAACAAATGAAGATGAAGAAGAAGTAAGTCTTTATGATCTACCAAAAGAAGATATAATTGCTAGTCTTCAAAATACTTATGAGAAATATATTGAGTGCAAGAAGAAACTTAAAAAGGCAAATAAAGATTTAAATGCTAGAATTCTTGCTCTTGTATCTGAAAATGAAAATCTTAAAAAGGAAAATGAAGATTATGCTCTTAAGATTAAATCGGTAGAAGCAAATTGCAATCTTCTTTCCTTAGAAAAATCAAATTTGCAAACTCAGGTGAATGATCTCCAGAAACAACCTATTCTATGTTCACATTTAGATTATGATAAGGTTGTTAAAGAAAGAAATGCCCTATTATCCAATTTAGATCAAGCAAAGAAAGATATTGCTAGGTTGCAAAGAAATGTAAATGAGTTAGGAGGAAATAACCTACTTGACAATATTCTGAAAATTTCCTCTAGTTACAATGGAAGGAAAGGATTAGGATACGATCCAAGAAGAAATAAAACCAAAAGAGCATCCAAGACTATATTTGTACCTAGGAACACAATTCCTAGAAATAGAAATGAAGTTGATGCTATTAGTTGCCATTATTGCATGTGTCTTGGACATTATTCATTTTCATGCCCTTTTAAGAAAAAGAAAGATGAGTTAGCTTGGATTCCTAAAACTTAGAAGCTTCAAATTAATTAGTTGAGATTTGACCTAAACTGACTTCTGATATCATAATGTCTTATCTCAACATCATCGAGCTATAATTTGCATAAACTCTTTTATTTGAAGTTGATAAAAATTTCTGAATATTTTCCAGAAACATGGTCGGTCGAGCAGTTGTCGACCGAGTAAGTGTCGGTTGAGAAGCTGTCGACCGAGCATGTCACTGCTTTTCAGAATGCTATAAAATTGCTGAATTCTGTTGAAATTGATCAAAACTGTTGTCTATTTGTGGTTAATGACTGTACAAATGAAGCATAAATTATGGAAATCATTCTTGAAAGATTATGTGAAATTAATTTGATTAAAAACCAAAATTATGCTTAGTTTAAAGAAAATTTCTGTTTTATCATTACATGCTTTTAATTGTTCTATCATTACATAAGCAAGCAAAAGGACTTATTGGTGATTTATATCTTAGAAATGCTTGCAAAAAGAACAGTGTTTTCAATTGATATTTTTAAAAGATTTGAAATATTCATTATGCTTTCATGTTTAGTATCACTTAAACATGCATCAAAATTTATATGAATGCTTATTTGGAAATCTGCAATTTTTGCCTCTTGGTTAAAACAAAATTTAGCCAAGGGGCGCTACGGTCGTAGTCAAGGGCGACCTAAAATAAGCTTTGACAAATATGCTTATTTGGACATCATTCTAGTAAACTTAATCTTAGTATATTTTTTGATAAAAGTCAAAATCACAACTTATTTGTGACCTTAATAGTTTTAAATTGCTTTAACTTATAAGATTAAGGGGGAGCTCCTAAAAACAAATTTGATCAAGAGCTCATTAAAGCTAGTCATAACCTTAGCATTCTCAAATCCATGAAGAAATATACGAATCTCCATAAAAATGATATATCTTGTTCTTAAAGGAATTCTCTAGACAAATCAGGGCTTAACATCCTTTGTATTTGGTTAGAGACATCTTCATATACTCTAAGCTTAAAGGACTCTCATTTCATTCTGGGGCTTAACATCCCTTGTAAAATGGGTGAGAAATCAATATATACATGCCATAAACCTAACATGATCTCATATCATTTCAAGGCTTAACATCCTTTGCAAATGATTGAAAAATAAATTGTGGCTAAATTGGACATCAATAATATAAAATCCAGGTTCCTAATAGGATATCTATTTAAGGGGGAGCAAAATATAAAATTAAGGGGGAAAAGAAAATAAAATATTCAAATTGGATATCTTTTTGAAATGACAAAGGGGGAGAAAGAATATAAAATCAAAAATATAAATATAAATGAGTTTCATCTTGATGGCCAACACTCACACTTGTAAAACAAGAATGGCTACAAAAGGTAATCTTCAGGTATGAAACTCACATGCTTTATATTTCCTTATTTCATATTTTAGGAAATGTTTGTCATCTTCAAAAAGGGGGAGATTGTTGGATAAATTGGATATTATGATAAATCCCTTTTGTTTCGATGATGACAAACATTTCATTCTTATTAATCTAACGAGCTACTCAAGTGTGCAGGAACAAGGTGATGACAAAGTTCTAGGGAATCTATACGCTTGAATGTTTGTAAATGTCATGCAATGTAATCATTTGTAAACTTGTACAAATATATAATGTACAAGTACTTAGACTTCATGTAAATCAAGCGTTAGATCTTCCTAGCTAAACACCACACTTAGTTAGGTCATCTCCTTCTAATAGGATCACATAATGCACACTCATGCACACACTTAGTATCTTAATTGAAAGATTGAAAACAGAGTCAATCTCGGTCGACCACACTCCTCGACCGAGACACTCTCGGTCGACAAACTTCTCGACCGAGATTGACCAAAAGTAGCCGTTAGACACAGCAGTTGACAGTTGCAAATAAACGTTAATCCAGAGAGCCTGTCGGTCGACAAATCCTCGACCGACTGGGCATCTCGGTCGACAAGTCCTCGACCGAGATGGTCTCTGACAGCAACTGCAAAATTAATTAACTAGCCGTTGCTAATGCGCCTAACTTATTCCTAACGGCTAGTTAAGCACTAGGAACCCCCTAGAAGTTGTCTAGAACGTCCTTAAGCATACATAGGTCATTCCTATAAATAGGACATGCCTTAGGACACCAAAGTACACCCAAGCTATACTTGTGCTATACTTGAGCTTGAATACACACTTGCAATCTGTTTTAGAGCAATAGAGCAATTCCTACACTTGCCATTCATTCCTATTGCTTCCATTTCGTGCCCTATAGGCTAGTATCTCCTATCCACTACAATCACATTGTCGTACACATTGGTTAGGAGATTTATACGCTTGATATAGGCAAATCAAGCCTTGTGCTTAAAAGGATAAGTTGTAATTTCTGTTTTCCTTCTTGTTCCTTGTTATCTTTTGTACTCTCCTTGCTACTCCTAGGGTTGGAGGCTGTGGATTGGAGAGGGTTGACTTCTCAGGTGGAGAAGGGGACTTCAAGCTACTTCAAGAAGGCTATCGCACGGGAAGCTACTTCAGAAGGCTGGTGCAACGGGTGTTGGTGCATCTACTTCAAGGGAAGGCTGCTTCAAGGTTGGGCGATTACTTCTAGGTGAAGGCTGCTTGAAGGGTTTGGGAAAAGAAATTGTATTTTATGTAAAGTCCTTGCGAGGTAATAAAATAGATTTCTTTTCAAATCCCGGTTGGGTAAGCAACCGGGTAGTGGACTGACTACCTTAGTATTTGCTAAGGCTAGGAACCACTCTAAACCCTTGTGTCTCCTTGTCCAATATTGTCTTTGTGGTTGCTTGAGTTAATTAATTGTTAAATTATCTATAAAACTCTATTCACCCCCCCTCTAGTAGTTTTCACATCTTGGGTGGTTGATTCTGGCACGTCACAACACATGACTGGTATGAGGAGATTGCTCCACTCTATTGACTCATATCCCTCACAAATCTGTTACACTGGCAGATGGTTCAGTGAGGAGAGTGTTAGCTAGTGGATCTGTCCCTCTAACACCCAAGATTGATCTCAAATCTGTACACTTTGTGCCTGAATTTCCTTTTAATCTTCTTTCTGTTGCAAAACTGATTGACACTGTAAAATGTACGGTAACATTTGGTCCTTGTTTTGTATTACAGGATCTCAAGAGTATGAGGACGATTGGTGGGGGACCTAGGAAAGGTGATCTCTACCTTTTCCATGGTGACAGTCTGCCTCGCCAAGTATCTGCTCCTGCTCCATCCGTCCTGTTGAGTGGTTCCCCCTTACTATGACATTGCAGATATGTACATCCTTCTTTAGAGAGCCTGCGCAAGTTGGAACCAGAGTTGTCTCAACTGTCATCTTTAGAGTGTCAGTCATGTCAGCTGGGAAAGCATCATAGGTAATCTTATCCCAGTCGTGTCAATAAACGGGCTTCTTGTCCTTTTGAGTTAGTCCATAGTGATGTGTGGGGTCCTGTCAAAGACCAGAGTTATAATGGTTTTCGTTACTTTATTTCCTTTGTGGATGGTTTTTCTCGAATGACATGGATCTATCTTCTCAAAAGTCGAGTCTGTACTATCTATTGTGAAACATTTCCACACTGAAATAAAAGTCCAGTTTGACTGCAATATAAAAATACTTCAATCTGATAATTCTTTAGAGTATGTCCAAAAGGCTATGTTTGATTTTTGCAGCTCTGTAGGTATGATCCACCGCACATCGTGTGCTTACACCCCTTAGCAGAATGGGGTGGCTGAGCGGAAAAATCGTCATCTTCTTGATATTGCTCGATCTATTATGTTCCAGTCCAATGTACCTAAGAAATTCTGGTCTGAAGCTCTTTTAACTGCTTGCTTCTTAATTAATAGACAACCATCCTCGGTTCTTAAAGGACAGACTCCCTTCTCTGTGTTACGACCCACAGAAAAAGCCTTTTTCTCTTCCTCTTAGAGTGTTTGGTTGCACTTCCTTTGTCCATCATGTTGACCCTAAAGCTGACAAGCTTTCTCCTAGGTCTGTTAAAATCTTGTTCCTTGGCTACTCTAGTACTAGCAAAGGATACAAGTGTTACTGTCCTAGTCTTCGTCGGATGTTTGTGTCTAGGGATGTTACCTTCCATGAGACCACTCCATATTTCTCTGATGCTATAAGGGGGAGCAATTGAGAGAGGGAGTGCCACCAGTTTTTCAGAGTGATAGAGTGGCACCATCTGTGCAGAGTGAGGGAGAGCCACCCATCATCCCTAATTATACCTTTCATCCGGATGAGCAAGCAACAGACATACCTGTTATTGAGCATTACCCACATGTTTATAGTAGGCGAGGCAGACCAGAACCAGAAATGGTAGAGACACCAGTCTCTGAGCCTTCATCTTCGTCTTCTACTCGTGGGATTCTTGGAGAAGCATCAGATCTTGACCTTCCTATTGCTGTTAGGAAAGGTACTCGTTCTTGTACTATTAGACATCCTATTACAAATGTGTGTTGTCTGTCCCACTTATCTAAACAGGCTCGCACATTTGCTATTGGGATTGATTCTGTTGATATACCGAGGAATCACTATGATGCTATGAAGGACAGTGGCTGGAAACAGGCAATGCAGGTTGAAATGTCAGCCCTTTTGCATAATGACACATGGGATCTTGTTGCACTACCTACAGGGAAGAAAGCTGTGGGTTGCCGATGGGTCTTCACCATCAAACATAATCTGGATGGCTCGGTTGAGAGGTTGAAGGCCAGATTGGTGGCAAAAGGCTACACACAGACCTATGAAGTTGATTTCTTTGAGACCTTTTCTCCAGTAGCTCGTCTAAATTTTGTGCGAATTATTATTTCTTTGGCTACGACTTTTGATTGGCCCCTATTTCAGCTAGATGTTAAGAATGCCTTTCTCCATGGTGACCTCCAGGAAGAGGTATATATGGAGCAACCTCCTGGATTTGTTGCTCATGGGGAGTGTCAGAAGGTCTATAAATTGAAGAAAGCCATATATGGTTTGAAACAGTCTCCTCGAGCGTGGTTTGCCAAGTTCAGTGAGGTTGTACTCCAGATGGGATTTTCTCACTCTATGACTGATCACTCCTTATTCTACTCTAGCTCTTCAGGTGGTTCTATCATTATGGCAGTATATGTTGATGACATAGTCATTACGGGGAGTGATTTTGCAGGCATATCTCGTGTGAAGGAAGGATTGCAACGCCACTTCCAAACGAAGGATCTGGGTAAACTGAGATATTTTCTGGGCATTGAGGTGCTTAGATCTCATGCAGGCGTCAATCTATCTCAGAGGAAATATGTGTTGGACTTACTGCAGGAGACATGCATGACTGGATCTAAACCGATATCTACTCCTATGGATTATCACACCAAGGAGACAGTTGATGATGTTGAGTACTCAGATCCAGGATATTACAGGAGAATAGTTGGCAAGCTAATATATATGACTGTTACACGACCTGACATTTCTTTTGCTGTAGGAGTTGCGAGTCAATTTGCCGGATTCTGAGATATCTGAAGAGTGCTCCGGGTAAAGGGATCACATATTCCAAACCCAAGGTGCCTCCATCTACTTTGACTATCACTGGGTACTCAGATGCATATTGGGCTGGTGATCATATTGATAGAAGATCTACATCAGGCAATTGTACTTTCTTAGGTGACCATTTGATTACTTGGAAAAGCAAAAAGCAGAATGTGGTAGCCAGATCCAACACTGAGGCTGAATACCGTGCTATGGCCCATGCATGTTGTGAACTACAATGGGTCAAATCCGTTCTCTCTGAGCTAAAAATCACTATTATGCCTTCTATGGAGCTCAAGTGTGACAACTAGTCTGCTATACATATTGCCAGGAATCATATCTTTCATGGGCGTACAAAACATATAGAAGTTGATTGCCATTTTATTCGTGATCAAATAAAAAATGACACTATTGTGACGCCATATGTCAAGTCTGAAGATCAACTGGCGGATATCTTGACAAAGCCTTTGGGTCCGACAGCTTTTCAAAAATTATGTGTCAAGCTGGGCATACACAATGTGTACTCTCCAGCTTGAGGGGGAGTGTGGAACAACCTGCTTCCCGGTCGATACCATTGACAGGAGGTCGATGGTATCAAGATCATCACAGCTACTGAACAACGGACAGTCGATACCATCGACATACATGTCGATGGTATCGAGATTATCACAGGCATTGGACAACAATCCGTCGATACCATCGACATCCATGTCGATGGTATCGACAGAACATCAGAGGCGGAAACCGACGATCTGCCACTTATCTGTATTTTTATTATATCATCTGTTTTATTATTTTTCTAGGTTTTACTCCTTTGTATCACCTTGTATCTTACCCTAATATATAAAAAGAAGTGAGACGGCTATTGCCCTCACACACAAGAGCTGCACCTTGCAGCCGCCAACGTTGTTCGTCTTCCTTCTCTCTCGTTCATAGGATCATAACAACAATACCCTTTCTGAGCTCTAGAATATCCCAAAAAATGCATTTGGTGGAGCGAGGGTCAAGTTTTGTTGTCCCGGGGCGGAGGTTTTTAACAAAGTAGGTGCACCCAAAGATATGGGGTGGAACAGAAAAGAGTTGTGCATCGGGAAAAAGGATGTGATAAGGAATTTTATTTTGTAAAACAGAGGACGACATGCGATTGGTAAGATAGCAAGCCATAGAGACAACCTCATGCCAGAAACGCTGAGGAACTCGATAATGAAGGAGAATTGTGCAAGCAACCTCTAAGAGATGACGGTTCTTCCGTTCAACCACTCCATTTTGTTGTGGAGTGTAGGGACATGTAGTTTGGTGGAGGGTCCCTCGGGATGAACAAAAATATATAACTCATTTTTGCATAAATTTAAGAGCATTATCAATGCGAAATTTTTTAATGGGTTAGCTGAACTGTGTCTATATTTCAGAAAAAATGTGCCGATAGTGTCCAAAATAGTCCTGCGACTGCGATCTTTTAATAAAAATAACCAAGTAGCATGAGAATAGTCAACAATGACAGTCATAAAATATTTAACTCCAGAATGGCTAGTGAACTGACAGTATAAGGGCCCCATATATCCTCATGAACAATGTCAAAAATGCATTTAGAACCAATTTCTTTCTTAGCAAGAAACACAGAGCGGGTTTGTTTACCCGACACGATTCACAAGAAAAAGTTTTTTTAGATAAAGTAGGAAATAAATATTTTAGCTTTGCAGCAGAGGGGTGACCAAGACGGTAGTGCTACTGTAGTCCAGTTACACATGTCGAAAGAAGAGCAGTCACCGGTGTTGGTCCATCCAAGTAGTAGAGTCCGTATGGTCCCTCATGGCCCGAACCAATCATCGTCTTCGTGCAGAGATCCTTCAAAACACAACCGGAAGGATCAAATTTAATTGAGCACTGAAGACTTTTCACAATCTTACTGACAGAAAGAAGATTAACATGAAATTTTGGAACATATAAGACAAATTTCAGACGCCTATGACGGGATGAAGGAACGGTCCCAACTCCATGAACAAGAGTTTGAGAACCATCAACAACTGTAACCGGAGGAAGCTTGGTGGTTTTAGTAAGAGCAGAAAATAAATTAGTGTCACCGACCATATGGACCGAGGCACCAGAATCAATACACGATTTATTTTTACCGGCAGATGGAGCAGCTATCATTGCAGATGAGCCAGCCAGCCTCCGATGTAGACGGAAGCTGAGACATGCACTCCTGAAATTTTTTCTCAAACTCAAAGCAAAGTCAAGCAGGTGAGGGTGCAACTGGAGGTTAATCAGACATAGTAGTATTAGTAGAAGTATCAGCAGAAACCTGGTTAGTCCAGACGGGCTTTCCGTGCTTAATCCAACATCTGTCTTCATTATGATTGTTTCTTCCACAGAAGTTGCAGAAACGAGGACCAACAGGTTGCCCCCGACCGGTTGCAGTAGAAGGTGTGCGTCCCGCGATAGTAGAATGACGACCACCACAGTTACAATATAATCAGTTTTCCAAACAGCAAGAGCAGGATGTTCCACCGTTGCGGTAGAAGATATAGATGATAAACGTTGAACACGTTTAAGGACGTCCTGAAGAGTAGGCAGAGGATCACTGGAGAGAATCTGGTCGACGACCCCAGAGAAGGAGGATGAGAGACCGGCAAGAAATTGGATGAGTTGCTGTTTGTTGCGCTATCTCTGGGCTTCCTTGATGTCAGTAGACAAGGGATGATAAATCTCGTATCCATTCCAGAGAGCAGAGCACTGGTTATAGTAATCTTCAACAGATGTGTCAGATGAAAATTCCTTCTTGGCCAGGTTTTTGAAAATCTCAAAGACTCTGTTTGGATTTTGCTGATGGGAGTGTGACAATTGATCCCACATTGCCTTAGCATCATGAAGGCAGAGCAAGGACTGACTGATCCATGGCTCAATGCTATTAACTATCCAAGGCATAACACTGGAGTCATCTTCGCTCCATTGTGCATAAGCTTGCTTGGACTTTTCATCTGCCGCGACATCAGGTGCATGTAGAGGGTTAGTGGTAATATGAGAATAACGGCCTTGCGCTTTGACATACAGGATGAAGGAGGCCGACATAGAGATCGAAGACGCTCAATGGATGCCATGACGAACAAGACTGGAGCAGTAGAAGAGCAGAAGCAGAGCCGGAACGTAGATGCCGAAGTAGCAATCAGAAAAAATTGGGATCAATAGATCCAAAGAAATCCGCTATGGGGTAGCAGTTGGCAATAGTGGATCTGATGCATGAGCCTGTAGAGAACCCACTATGGGGCATTGAAGATGGTAGAAGAATCTACGCCGTCATGGAGAGATTCAAACCTCCACCATGGGGCGTAGGCATAAATAGTCGAATATTGTTAACGAGTTATAATGAAAATTTGCACGGAAACATTTGGAAGAACAAAAGAGGGAATTTAGCAGGGAAGTGGTCTAGGTTTTAGGGAAGATGGTGCGGCATGGGTGTAAGGGCTGGTGATAGAGGAGGGGAGGGGAGGCAGATGGTGGATGGGTGGCGGCAGCAGGAAGACTGCTTGAAGCAACATCGGCAGCGTGAGGGGGTGGGGGTGGCGGGTAGAGAGGAAGAGTTAGGTTGGGGAAGGGTGAAGGGCGGCTAGGGCATGGGGAGATTAGGGTGGAAATTTGCATGGGGAAACCGAACCGCTCTTGATATCATATAGAATAATGAAAAGAATTGTATTCAGTGAGTCAAAGAGTTTACAATGCATTCTCTTTTATAGGACAAGAGAATAAAGACATAAGTAAAACTAAGCAATATGGGATAAAACACAAGTAGTGTAAAACACAGAATAGCATAGAAATAACATATCTCTTTATGCTGCTCTGCATTTCTTTCCGTGACTTCTATTTTCTAAGTGGTTGTTTCGAAGGGAAGCCCCCCTTTATAGCTGCGGAACTATATAAGGTTGCCTTATTTGATAGAAAAGTCTCCTTTATCTCAAGAAGAATAAGCCTTCTTTGGTAGTTTTCTGATTTCTCTTGTATATCTCTTACATGTTTACTTGCGCACTTCCTCTTCCAGGTGTTAGATGGTCGAATGCTGAAGATATGGACTGACAGAGCCTCCGGGATAGCAAAGAATGGCTGGTTCTGGCAGTACACACTGCTGAACTTGACAATTGATAGTGTGACAGTATCCATGGATGGGACCCGTGCCACAGTGGAAGCCACTTTGGAAGAGGCTGCAGAGTTTTCCGACACCGCACACCCCGAACACAAT
>OY856412.1:874897539-874942539 GCA_963693085.1 Alisma plantago-aquatica | reverse complement strand
TACAGGAGGAAGGTAGCCTCGCATCTGAAGCAGACACCACTGCGGGCGGCGAGGACATCACATGACCAACGTGGAGGATTAAGGCCCTACGCCCAAGCCATCCTACAAGGAGGCGACAACCGGGAAACGAGCGGTACTCTCACGTATTTGAACCCGGTATCACGAAATATGCTAAACGGAACAAATATCAACGTTGATCTCACAGGTGCGCTGCCTTAAGGTAAGTGATCGAACCCCTCCTTGAACCCTGGAAGCACGCTGTGGTTGTCAAGATAGGGGGGATCAACTTGGGATTGCAAGACCTAGTAAATAAGATCCATCTTCTTTGAAAACCATCAGAGCGATTCAGAGTCATCGAGAGAACGGGTACTACATCATTCAGTTTGCGAATCATGAAGACTACACTGTAGCCATGATCGACGGACCATGGACTATATTTGGCAATTACGTTTCCGTTCAATCATAGATTACTTCCTTCAGGAACGATCCCGAAGAAACTCGTTGTGCGGGTTCGGATTCCAGACATGCCGATGTTCTTATATTAGAATCAATTTCTTCGGAAGATAGGTGATGTGGTGGGGAAGACGAATAAGATTGACTCCAACACCTAAGGAAACTGGGACAAGTTTGCACACATTTCCGTGGAAGTCGAGATATCAAAGCCCTTGCCGCCATCAATATTTATCAACAATGAGCACTTCAAACTTTATCAACAATGAGCACTTCAAACTGCAGTACGAGAATCTGCCTACTATCTGCATACGAAGTGCGGAAGGCTGGGCCACTTCGACACGGAATGCAAACATGACAGTGACCCTCGGACATCTGCGAATATGGCCATCACGGCTGTCCATGCCCAAAAGTCAGAACTTTTCGAATAAGAAATAATATCTAACAATATTAGCAAAATACAATTAATATTAGACTTGGAGTTCAAGATATTATTTCCTTATCTTTTTGTATTGTCGTATCATCTCGTATTGTCTAACCAGGAGTTCTTATCTATAAATAGGAGTAGATACCGTTGGATACGTAACACTGATGTGTGGGGGTTCCAACGTGTGGTAACTTCGGGTGTGCCAACGTAGGACAACATCGTGTGTCAAAACAGGAGACCACAAATGATAGCCAAAGAGACGAGATTCTATTGTGGGCACGTGATTGTGAGGGAACGACAATCCTTGTAATCTTTTGAGGTTGCTTAATAGAATTCTGCGGTCTTCTTCACTAATCATGTTCTCTACTTGGTTATTTATTTGGTGGCTATTAGTTTTGTCGACATGGGCAGTCATAACTTTTATTGTGCATGCTTGGGCTGTATCTCGTGTGACATTTTGCTTGGGCTTGAAGCTTCCGTAAATCTTTTCAAGTGGTATCAGAGCACGATTCATTCGAGACGATCTGAAAGTGTGGGAGCACCAAAAAGTATGACGACGTCGACAACTACCGCTGAAGGCCATCCAGTAGAAAATTTTGATGGCAACATAATGGAATCAGGTGGGCGTACATCTACTGATTGTGAAATATCAATGCGAGATGGAGTCATGTTATATACTTACAAGGGGCAAGTGACCACGAAGACTATTGGTTCTATGGACTGGTTGATTTTTTTCTAATTAAAAGAGGAGCGGATGATGAGAGGTCTACCGACTCGGAAGGTGTAGATGAAGCAGTAGCATGGGTGGCGAGTGTCATGATCCTGAAGATTGCTACATGTATTCAACTCTCACGGACAGTCTGGTGCGAGATGGCAAACTCGAATGCAAATTTCAACAGATGCAGAGGTGAATCTGTCAACTATTGGAAAGAGAAAGTTGTGGTTGGACCAACCATGCAGTGTCTTCAAGCGAGTGTGACTAAAAGAAGACACAACCCTATGGCATGGGGGCCAAAGGTACGAAGGATGCAGTTCTTTCAACTTTAGGTGGAGGCAGTGCAGTTTCTTAAACTGTACAACATGAGGGGCTCTCACATGAAGAGTTCGAGCAATCATGCCTAGACACGCACTCCATGCAGGTGTGCATGATAAAGCGCTTCTGGAAACCGGAGCAGTTTCTGAGGGCGAAAGCACAGAAGAAGAACATGAGTAGACTTCTTGGAAGAGAAACTTCAGCGGATAAGATTCAAGGTGGAGATTGTTAGGATTTTGTCTCTTATCCAAGTTAGATAAGAAATAATATCTAACAATATTAGGAAAGTGCAATTAATGTTAGACTTGGAGTCTAAGACATTATTTTTTATCCTTTTTTATTGTCATTTTCCTAATCCCTATAGAATTGTCGTATCTTCTTGTATTGTCTAACGAGAAGTCCCTATCTATAAATAGGAGTAGACACCGTTTGATACGGAACGCGGATGTGTGGGGCTCCAACGTGTGGTAACTTCGGGTGTGCCAACGTAGGACAACATGATGTGTCAAAACGGGAGGTCACAAAGGATAGCCAAAGAGGGAGAGAACAAGAGTGGGTTACGGGATTCTATTGTGGATAGGGGATTGTGAGGGAGCGACAATCCGTGTAATCTTTTTGAGGTTGATTATTAGAATTTGGCAGTCTTCTTCGCCAATCATGTTCTCTACTTGGCTATTTATTTGGTGGTTATTGACTTTGTCGATGTGGGCAATCATAGCTTTTGTTGTGCATGTTTGGGCTGTATCTCGTGTGACATTTTTTCTGGACATGAAGCTTCCGCAAATCTCTTCAAGAACGACGCAAGCCATACAAATCAGACAATACAAAGAAGCCTACCCAAACAAGGATGGAAAAGAAGCGCCTCTAAAATCAAAGGAGTCTCAATCAAATCCAATCTCTAAGGATGAGGCAAGTCATGGAGATGAGAAAGACAGTTGGGAGACGACCATGAGCAAGAAAAAGAAATGGCTTTTCAAGAAATAAGCCGCGGTGGGCAATAGCAAATCTTCACAGAAGCTGAGTTCCCAGGAGAACACGGTCGTCCAGTTGAACAACAATGAGGTAAGTTCAGGCCTTGCCCAATCACCTCAACAAGAAACTTCCTATTAGTTCCAAGCCAACAACGCTAGGGGAGGTGAACCCCCTCATATCCCTTTCCTTCGCCAGGGCCAAGTTGGTAGTGGATATGTGATTCTCAGGAATAGAAAGATCATCTATTAGTCCACTAATATCCTAGATAGGGTGAGGAAAAAGGACAGAACGCATGAATATACTCCAAACATGGATGAATCTAACAATGACTCTACTAACAACATGAGGGTCTCCCTAGAGTCAATGAAGAAATAAGCCTGGCTGTCCCAAGTACTGACCTTCAAAGGGATGCATAAGTTATTGCTGATGACCAGTCCAATGGACTGTGTGCAACGATTATCTAAGCTGTACACCCTCATTCTTTTATTTAAATGATCTGTTGCTAGGATATAAATGTGCCTGCTCGGACAAAAAACTTCATTTCATAATAAAAATAAAGTACATTCATAAGTTACAAATCCTTGCGATGGAACCAAAATGTAGAAGAAACACTACGAAGGAGATCATTCACAAGCTTGTTTTTCATCTTCCCATAAAGTTGAGGCCACTGGATTCTCAGGTGGAATTTAACTTATGTGGAATCGTAACCAATGCGTTGAGGAAATCATTTGTAGACATCATCAATTCAATCACTGACAAGTAAACAACAGTTGGTTCCTGACAGTCAGCTGTCATAATCGTCTATGACAGCCCTAGATCCTCTTCACAGAAATTCTTTTGGGACAAAATGAAAGAGCTCTCCACCAATATCCAGGAGGCCTGGTTGGTTATGGGACACTTGAACACACTGTTAAACATCAATGAGACACTAGGGAGTTAATATTTTAATAATTACACAAGTTCAGGTTTAACACCTGTCTCATGAACTCTGTGAACTAAATTCACAAGGACAATATTATACTTTCTGGAATGGCTACTTACAGGAGCACCTGGACAAGGTAGTTTCCAATAACCAATGGCATGCTGCTAATCCTACCTCTACCACCAGTGTACTTGTACATGTGGAGTCTTCCACAATCCTTTGCTCTTATCCATGATTACTACGCCTGTGCGAAAGGAATGCTTCTTAAAAAAAATATGTGTGGCAACTCACACCTGATTTTTGTCGAGACTTCCTCCCTCTCTAGAGTAAGGATGTTTCTTTCCTTGAACCCCTCTCCTCCTTCAAGAACCCCACCCTCCAGTGGGACGCAAGCCACGACAAGAACCAACACAAGGAGAAGTGAAAATAGCTATCCTTTATCGACAAATGTCAGGTACTAGCCCAGTCATTCTCCCCTAGCAATGTTGATTCTTGTTCCATGGAGTTACAAAAGTGAGCCCACATAGAATGGCTTCGATATGGCGCCCAAAATACAAAATTCTTTCAATCTTATGTTTGAGAATGCATGCACTACAATAAAATCATCTGGCTAAAGAATGATCCCGATCACTAGATCTCTACTGCCCCAAGGAGTAAAGACCATCTTCTCCTCTTACTTGCTATCGTTGAAGTGTCGACCCCCAACAAGCTCTCAACATCTAGTATGGCTCGTTTCCATCCATACATATAACAAACACAATAAACTAATTAATATACCTTATGCGAAAGAAATAAGAAAATTTATCCTCACTATGGCTCCCTCAAAGGCCCCAAGGCTCGATGATTTTTATAATTCTTTCATCAATGCAATTAGGACTCCATCTATTGTCTGAACCGTTACCAACGTATTCAACTCGTAAGTGATACCTCTAGAGTTGGCTAACTCCTACATGGTATTAATTCTATAATTCTAGTCCGTCAGTCTTGCAGCGACCTTAGACCCATATCACCCAACAACAGTTGCTTCAAGCTAATGTTGTAGGTGTGAGTGGAGCGCATGAAACCTTTCTTAAACTCTTGGATTTCCCCTGTACAATCAACTTTCATCTTAGATAGAGCTATATGTCATAATATCTTTCTTTTGCAAGAGGTGATGCATTCCATGAAGGCCAAATCTATTGGTATTTATGCCTAAAGAGCCAACCATATGATGATTCTAATGGCATATCTTGTAAATGATTTGATTAATAGTAAAGCAATCTTCTGAATTATTCTGTTATAATTTAGTTATGAGATAATGATGAAACATAACAAATATCTAAAGAATGATATTACTCAATGACATCTCTTCGGGTTGATGAACTGAATAATGAGATCACACAGATGCCAAGATTAGATACATTCTTTCCATGTTCCTAGTTGGTTGTTATTGTGGAAGCTGATAGACATCATTAACACATAAGGCTAGAGTGTGTGTTGATTGGTAACAGTTGCTCATTATCATGATATATGATATCAAACCAAACACATGGATACTTTTTAGAGAACAATGTATCAAACAGACCTGCCTTGAGAGTGATATATAGAAACCATGATTGATAGTCAGAATCATCTCTCATACTGATTGTGGTGATTGTGGTTCATAGACCTAAAATCACTACACCCATCACATGTTATTTGATATACATTGTCATTATCAAATATGACCTTGAATAATGGTTTCCATAAAGGTGATTCTCATATATATAATAACACATGAGGAGTGACTGTGAGTGATGTGGATGGGATTTTTCCCTCCTATAGGAGTTTGATATCCATGCCACTTGATAAGCGAGACTAAGAAAAGCATGCACATGCACATGTGAATCAATATATGATATTGAGTTTATATATATCTCAGACAGTATGCTCTAGTTCAAGGAACATGGATTGAATGTTGAGAGGATGATGATTCCATGCCTCAAGTTCAATCTTGATATCAAAGATAAAAAAATTATACAATCACTGTAACACCAATCTCCAACTTTCTGATTACTTGGGTAACAATAATGTCTTACTAGTATCAATCATTGTTTGTGATGGCATAAATTAGTTATGGACACTCACTACCAACGTAACTTGGAACCTATAGGGTCACAAATAAAGGATACACTTAGAATAGAATTTTATTCATGAATGTAGTTAAAATTTGATTTTCAAGGTGTTAGTTATACAATTTAAACAACAACAACTAAATCTTAACTGACTGGACTATCAATCAATCGATTCAAGTGTTGAACCTATTAATTCAAAGTGTCAGGTACCATGAAGATTTTGAGCAATCATGCCTAGACATGCACTCCATGCAGACATGCATGGCAAAATGCTTCTGGAAATAGGAGCAGCTTCCAAGGGCGGAAGCACAGAAGAAGAACGGGAGCAGACTTCTTGGAAGAGCAACTTCAACAGATAAGATTCAAGGTGGAGATTGTTAGGATTTTGTCTCTTATCCTAATTGGATAAGAAATAATATCTAACAATATTAGGAAAGTGCAATTAATGTAAGATTTGGAGTCCAAGACATTATTTCTTTATCCTTTTATATTGTCATTTTCCTAATCCCTATGGAATTTTTGTATCCTCTCGTATTGTTTATCCGGGAGTCCCTATCTATAAATAGGGGTAGACACCATTGGATACGGAATGTGGATATGTGGGGGTTCCAATTTGTGGTAACTTCGGGTGTGCCAACGTAGGACAACATCGTTTGTCAAAACGGGAGGCCACAAAGGATAACCAAAGTGGGAGCGAACAAGAGTGGGTTATGGGATTCTATTGTGGACATGGGATTGTGAGGGAGCGACAATCCTTGTAATCTTTTTGAGGTTTCTTAATAGAATTCGGCGGTCTTCTTCGCCATTCATGTTCTCTACTTGGTCATTTATTTAGTGATTATTGGCTTTGTCGACGTGGGAAATCATAGCTTTTGTTGTGCATGTTTGGGCTGTATCTCGTGTGATGTTTTTTCTGGGCATGAAGCTTTCGTAAATCTCTTCAAGAATGACGCAAGCCATACAAATCGAACAATACAAAGAAGCCTGCCCCAAACAAGGATGGGAAAGAAGCATCTCTAAAATCAAAGGAGTCTCAATCAAATCCAATCTCTAAGGATGAGGCAAGTCCTGGCGATGAGAAAGACGGTTGGGAGACGACCATGAGCAAGAAAAAGAAATGGCTTTTCAAGAAATATGCCGCGGTGGGCAATAGCACATCTTCGCAGAAGCCGAGTTCCCAGGAGAACACGGTCATCCAGTTGAACAACAATGAGGTAAGTTCAGGCCTTGCCCAATCACCTCAACAGGAAACTTCCTATTAGTTCCAAGCCAACAAGGCTAGGGGAGGTGAACCCCCTCATATCCCTTTCCTTCACCAGGGCCAAGTTGGTAGTGGATATGTGATTCTCGAGAATAGAAAGATCATCTATTAGGCCACTAATAGCCTATCCAGGGTGAGGAAAAAGGGCATAACACATGAATCTACTCCAAACATGGATGAATCTAACAATGACTCTACTAACAACATGAGGGTCTCCCTAGAGTCAATGAAGAAATAAGCATGGGTGTCCCAAGTACTGACCTTCAAAGGGATGCAGAAGTTATTGTTGATGACCAATCCAATGGACTAAATGCAACGATTATCTAAGCTGCACACCCTCATTCTGTTATTTAAATGATCTATTGCTAGGATATAAATGTGTCTGCTCAGACAAAAAACTTCATTTCATAATAAAAATAAAGTACATTCGTAAGTTACAAATTCTTGCAATGGAACCAAAATGCAGCGGAAACACTACGAAGGAGATCATTCACAAGCTTGTTTTTCATCTTCCCACAAAGTTGAGGCCACTAGATTCTCAGGTGGAATTTAGCGTATGTGGAATAGTAACCAATGCGTTGAGGAAATCATTTGCATCCATCATCAATTAAATCACTGACAAGTAAACAATAGTTGGTTCCTGACAGTCAGTTGTCATAATCGTCTATGACAGCCCTAGCCCCTCTACACAAAAATTCCTCTGGGATAGAATTTAAGAACTCTCCACCAATATCCAGGAGGCCTGGTTGGTTATGGGACACTTCAACACACTATTAAACATCAATGAGATACCAGGGAGTTCATATTTTAATAATTACACAAGTGCAGGTTTAACACCTGTCTCATGAACTTTGTGAACGGAATTCACAAGGACAATATTATACTTTCTGGCATGGATACTTAGAGGAGCGCCTGGACAAGGAAGTTTCTAATAAACAATGGCATGCTTTTAACCTACCTCTACCATCAATGTACTTGCGCATAAGGAGTCTACCACAATCCTTTGCTCTTATTCATGACTACTACACCTGTGCGAAAGGAATGCTTCTTCAAAACAAAATCTGTGTGGCAACTCACACCTGATTTTTGTCGAGACGTCCTCCCTCTCTAGAGTAAGGATATTTCTTCCGTTGAAGCCCTCTCCTCCTTCAAGAACCCCGCCCTACAGTGGGAGGCAAGCCACAACAAGAACCAACACAAGGAGAAGTGAAAATAGCTATCCCTTATCGACAAATGTCAGGTACTAGCCCAGTCATCCTCCCCTGGCAATGTTGATTCTTGTTCCATGGAATTACAAAAGCATGCCCACATAGACTGGCTTCGCTATGACACCCAAAATACAAAATTATTTCAATCTAATGTTTGAGCGTGCATGCACTACAATAAAATCATCTGGATAAAGAATGATCACGGTCACTAGATCTCTACTACCCCAAGGAGTAAAGACCATCTTCTCCTCTTACTTGCTAATGTTGAAGTGTCAACCTCCAAAAAGCTCTCAACAACTATCATGGCTCGTTTCCATCCATCAAATATAACAAACACAATAAACTAATTACTATACCTTATGCTAAAGAAATAAGAAAAGTTATCTTCATTATGGATCCCTCAAAGGCCCCAAGGCTCGATGATTTTATAATTCTTTCATCAATGAAACTGGGACTCCATCTATTGTCTGAACCATTACCAACGTATTCAACTCGTAAGAGATACTTATAGAGTTGGCTAACTCCTACATGGTATTAATTCTAGAATTCTGGTCCATCAGTCTTGTACCGACCTTAGACCCATATCACCCAACAACAGTTACTTCAAGCTAATGTCGAAGGTGTGAGTGGAGTGCGTAAAACCTTTCTTAAACTCTTGGATTTCCCCTATGCAATCAACTTTCATCTTAGAAAGATCTATATGTCATAATATATTTCTTTTTGCAAGAGGTGATTCATTCCATGAAGGCCAAATCTAATGGTATTTATGCCCAAAGAGTCAACCATATGATGATTGCAATGGCATATCTTGTAAACGATTTGATTAATAGTAAAGTCAATCTTCTGAATTATTCTATTATAATTTAGTTATGAGATAATGATGAAACATAACAAATATCTAAAGAATGATATTCCTCAATGACGTATGTCTTCGAGTTGAGGGTCTGAACAATGAGATCACACAGATGTCAAGATTAGATACATTCTTTCCATGCCCCTAGTTGGTTGTTATTGTGGAAGCTGATAGACATCATTAACACATAAGGCTAGAGTGTGTGTTGGTTGATGACAGTTATTCATTATCATGATATATGATATCAAACCAAACACATAGATTATTTTTAGAGAATAATGTATCAAGCAGACCTGCCTTGAGAGTGATGTATGGAAACCATGATTGATAGTCAGAATCATCTCTCACACTGATTGTGGTGATTGTGGTTCATAGACCTAAAATCACTACACCCATCACATGTTGTTTGATATACTTTGTCATTATCAAATGCGACCTTGAATAAAGGTTTCCATAAAGGTGATGCTCACATATATTACAACACATGAGGAGTGACTGTGAGTGATGTGGATGGGATTTGTCCCTCCTATAGGAGTTTGATATCCATGCCACTTGATAAGCGAGACTAAGAAAAGCATGTGCATGCACATGTGAATCAATATATGATATTGAGATTACATATATCTCAGACAGTATCTCTAGTTCAAGGAACATGGATTGAATGTTGAGAGGATGATGATTCCATGCCTCAAGTTCAATTTGGATATCAGAGACAAAAATTATACAATCACTGTAACACCAATCTCCAACTTTCTGATTACTTGTGTAACATCCCTGACCTGGGTTATGAGTTAAACCTAGGTGTTTTGCCTAAATATGTAATTAAATCCTTGTGATTATCTTTTGGTATGTAATTAAGTTCCTAAGGAACATACATTTTCATTTCTGTCCCTTTTAAACAATGATTGTAGTATTGTTTGGTAATACATGGACTTATGTACAAATTACCCAGTTAAGGGGTTTAACTTGCAAATTTCACAAGTTATGATGTTCCTCTGATGATGAGACATCATATGAGTGAATATGATGAGGTAATATGGATTTTCCAAGCTTGGGCATCATGATGCAGCTTGTGGAATGATCCTTGTGCTTAAAAACCTAATTTGGATTAAAGTGCAATTTACCCAAATGTGGGGTGCAACTTATAAAATACACCATATAGAACATCTTTTATGACTCTTGAGATCATTTAAAATAATAATGATGAAGAGGGCACTTCATTTGAATAATTATACAATAAGGAACATTTTTTTTTGTAATTAAATCACCTAGTATGAGTAAAGAGACCTTTTATATATGTACCTTAGTGTGCATATTGGTTTTCTTTACCCTTAGATCTTGAGTTTTGATGGGCTTTGATTAAGTTTTGATAGATTGAACGTGCCTTATAAATAAGGAGGGACTTGGATGAGAATTACATGCTTTAGAGGTCCTTATGGTGAAAATCAGCCTAAACTATATAAGCACCTTTCTTTCCAAACCAAGCAAACATTTTCCTTCACTTCCTCACTTCTTATCTTTCTCAACCGGCCAAAGCAAAGCTCAGGAGCTCAAGGGGACGACCAACGTGTTCTAGGTAAGAGAACACCACCTTCTAGCTTGGATTCATGGAGGAAATCGTATTACAAGGTTGGTTTGCTAGTTTTCTTACTTGGTTCTTCTTTCTAGCCGATCTTTCCCAACCATTTCTTGAAGAATTGACCTTGGCCGACCTATGGAGCTCAAGACCGCCATTAAAGGCTTGAAGCTTGGAAGCTCTAGGAACCACGTTTGAGGCGGGTTTTATAACTCCAACTCCTTGCTTTATTATGCATATCTTTGTTCTTGCTTTTTGTGCTTAGTTCTTCTTCTACCTCCCTTCTTCCTTGCACTTTTGCAAGCAAAACGGAGGAGTAACCAACCTGAACAGAGGTTGAGGATTATGGGCATGGATTCCTAGGTAACTTTATCAAACGATCTTGGACCCTTTTGGTCCAAACTGTTGCAAACCGTTTAAGGTCAAACGGGTTCAACCCGTTTTGATCTCAAACGATCTTGCAAGATCGTTTGGATCAAAATGGTCTCAAGACCGTTTGATAGGGTTGACCAAGGGACGACCATTTGAGGGTCTGTTCATAATATATTGAATTTCATTCCTACAAAGAATCATAACTTAATTCCTAACCAATTGAGAGTTGAAGGCACTTCAACATCCTAACCCTAATCGGGTTAAAATTGCTGATTTCAAGTATAGATCTTGTTGAGTTTTGGGTTGAAGGACCCAAACGGGTTCAAAACCATTTGGGGGTTCATCCAAACGGTCTCATACTCGTTTAGTGACACCCCAAGACCGTTTGGAGGTCTAGGGTTAAGGAAATTTAATGGTTTTAGGGTTCAATTTCAATGGGTTGATGAATTGATAAAAATGCTGATTTTAGATCTATTTAGGGTTCAACCCTTATCCAATCGACTTGGTTTTTGGTCAAACTTAGGGAAAACGGTCTAAAGACCGTTTGGAGGTCATCCAAACGATCTCAAGACCGTTTGGGCCAAGTTTGGACCCAATTCGAAGTCAATTGATAGGTTCAACCTTGATTTGATTCACATTGTTGAACATTGATGATTATCCGATTGGAAACCCTAATTGAGTGAGACTTAACCCTAATTGGCTTTCAATTGAGGGTAAAATTGGAGTACAATTGATTGAGGCTCATCCTAATTGACTCAATTTGTAAGTGGTTAACATGGCTTTGGTCAATTAAAGGCTTCAATATAGGAAACCCTATTCAAACATAACCTATGTGTCACCTTTTATGTTCATGCGGTTTGAACCCAAGTAAGTTCACAGTCGTTTGAGTCCAAATGAGTTCACACTCGTTTGGGTCCAAACGAGTCCACACTCATTTAAGTCCAAACAAGTCTACACTCGTTTGATCTCAAACGGGTTCACACTCGTTTGATCTCAATTGGGTTTACACCCGTTTAGACTTCAAGTGGGTCCACACCCGTTTAAGATCAAGTGGGTCCACACTCGTTTAAGGCTCAAATGGGTTCTAGGTCGTTTGAGGTTAAACGAGTTCAAGGTCATTTAAGAATCTAATGGGTTGAAGGTTGAAGGTTAAACCCTAAACCAGTTGGAGATTTTTTTAAGGTTGATTATACTTAATCACTTGAAGGTGTAAATGGTTGAATGATGATCTAATATAAACCATAATGGTAACTTAAGATATTAAGGGACTAAGTGATTAATGAATTGACCCATGATGATGATCAATGGGTAATTTACCAAAATGCCCCTGAGAGGTTTAATTGAGTTATACCTTGTTCTAATCAAACCCTAATCACTTGATAGTGGTGATTTGGTTTATGTAGATCAAAGGGGACTTAACCCAATCTAATCTAAGTGGTGTAATCACCATCTACTAGTGAGAGGAGAGAGAAAGTACCATTTATGGTGGAAACTCAAGTAAAATACCTTCAATATACATGAATGTGCATGATTAGGGTATGATCCACTTATGAGAGATCATGGAAACCCTAATTATGGTAATTGGTGAATCTTGACCTTAACTGAGGGCTTTAATGATGATGTTTCTCATACATGGTGATGTAATGAGATTAATTCACCATGAGGTGAATAGTAAACCCTAATTCTAGGGTGATGAGATATATTGTGAATAGTAAACCCTAATTCTAGGGTGATGACATATATTGTGAATAGTAAACCCTAATTGATGAAAATCATGGAATCTAACCCTTGTAAGAGTATGAGGGTATAACTCTTGATATGAACTGCTTACTATTATCAGTTGAATTAACCATACAGGTTTTTATACATGATGGTGATCATATCCAGGTAAGGATTATGATTTCATATTCATTGAAAGCATGTTATTAGCTTTATGAATAATGACATATGTTGATGCCTAGTAAATGGCATCTTATGAGAAGGATAGGCTGTGAGAGCCATGAATATCATCAAGGTCATGCTTGTCAAATGACTTGTGATTAGATGATTGAGAAATGATAATTGATGTGAGTTAGACTTGATACATTTAGTATTCTACTTTCATAGCTGCTATGCTAATGATTAATGTTTGAAAACATGTATGATGTTAAAAGAATACTGAAATGTACCTAACTAATCAAGTATAATCATACCATGTAGAGCCCTGATCATAGATCCATCATTGTCAGGAGTTAAATGATGGTGAAATAGGTTTTCCTAAGGGAACTCCTGGATCACATACTTTTGAGTATGTGGGTAATATGGATGTGAATGCCCTTACATCCTAGTGTAGGAATTGATGTAGATATATCTAGTCTATCAATCCTTCACTATGTGTTTATGCCGGGGTGATGTAATACTAATCTCCCGAGGAAATCTTTTATACCACATCTATGAGAGATAAACAAGAAATCTTTCGATGGCGAAGAGAGTACAGAATGCCACTATGACTCTAATAGCAAAGTACCAGAATACCCTGCTAAGCTATAGTAGCAGAGACACTAGATGTCCTGCATGTTGATCCTCATACTGACTGAGGAAGATGAGGTCATAAGAATCCGACTCTTTTGATGACCTATGTATGATACCGATGTGACTTAATAGTGATCGGTTGGAGTATGAGCGGTATACCTCATCTCCGCAGGGCATAATAATGTTTGTAAAACATAATCAACCGCGTAGTATATCTGCTTAGGTTGAACTATGAGATACAATGATTGATGGTTACACTGTTTAGTATACATGTTCTTCATATTCCTTAAATATTGTTAATCTACTTGATAATAATCTGCTGTTGATTACCTTAAAAGCTTTTATTGTTCATATTGTTCAGTGATTGCTATAATAAAGCTTCTGGCGGAGAGTTATAACTCTCGCTGGGACAATTATTTAAAATTGTCTCACCCCGTAGATTTCAACTTTTTAGGTGGTCTTCGAGGACGAAGGAATCAATCTTCAGGTGACCAATATCAGCAATAGCAACATCAGGAGCAGCAGTAAATCTCAGGTGGAGATTCAGACTGCTGAGTTGTGTAGTTAGATAGTCAGTCTTATGTGTTCTCTGTACTCTCAGGTCCTTGGAGTTATGGTATGAGATTTTGATTTGACTCTTGAGATTTTGTATCATGCTGTGTATAATTACTCAAGAAGTAATTTAATAGAGATGTAAACAGTTTATCTCCTTTTATAAAGGAAGTTTTATGGTTTCAAGATCTTATCTCAAAAAGTTTTAATTTCCGGTGATTTTTGTATTCCGCTGCTAATCGAATCGCTTCCGCTGAATTTAATCGTGTTTACCTTGGGTTTTGGATATCAGAGCCCACAATTAAGTGGTATCAGAGCTCAAGGTTCGCTGAGTCTACAGAGAA
Organism: Alisma plantago-aquatica; assembly: GCA_963693085.1. Classification (NCBI taxonomy): domain Eukaryota; kingdom Viridiplantae; phylum Streptophyta; class Magnoliopsida; order Alismatales; family Alismataceae; genus Alisma; species Alisma plantago-aquatica. Next base: position 874,927,965 of record OY856412.1, on the reverse strand, counting down.
ATAGGACTTAGGATGTCGAGTCTAACCTTAGTGTTCCTTTCGTATCTAATAGAGTCTTCTGCTCCTCAGGAGAAGAAGATTGTTAAGGATGTCTGAACCACGTGAGGAGTACGTGGCGGAAAGTAGTATTGCTGCACCCCAAGGAGGTGCAAGGAACTCAGAGATAGAACAACCTGTACCTGAGCCACCCAGAGAGCCACCTCAGTTTGACCCAGCTGACATGGGAAACCCAGCTGTTCAAACTATGTTCGGGCAGTTTATGACTGCCATGACACATATCACCGACATGATGCCCATGCCTGCACCTAGGGTACCTTCCCAGCCTGAAGGACAAGGTATCGGTAAGACGTTCGAGTGACTTCGTCGCGTCGGAGCAACCGAGTACTTTAGAACAGCTGACCCCACAGATGTCGATCTGTGGTTAACCGAGTTAGAGAAAGCTTTTAGAATCCTAAACATTCCAGAAGCTGAGAAGGTTAGACATGCCGTATATCTTCTCAAAGGAAGTGCTGGTCACTGGTGGACCATGGAAGAGCAGAAGAGACCTGGAGTGGACATCTCGTGGGAAGATTTTCGTCGGGGATTTGTCAATAGATACTTTCCAAAGACATTACTGGACGAGAAGATCTCTCAGTTTGAGAGATTAAGACAAGGCATGATGAACATTAGCGAGTATGAAGCTAAGTTCATGGAGTTGTTGCGGTTTTGTCCGCACATGGCTGCCAAAGAAGAAGAAAGAATCAGAAGGTTTGAGAAGGGTTTAAATGCCGACTTGACTACTCCCGTGTCTGCCCTAGAGAATCGGGAAAGGTTTGCTACCTTCGTTGAGTCAGTCCGAAGGATAGAGAAATCCGTAGTCGAAAAGAGGCAAACCCATAAGAGATATCCACAGTTCCAGGGTTCTTCATCTAGAGACTTTAAGAAGCCTAGATTCTATGCACCTACACCTCCACCACCCAGATCTAGTTCTCAGACTCAGTGGTCACCAAGTAGAGGCAGGGGATGAAGCCTACCATTATAAGAGACTCACGGTTCAGCATCAATGTCAGTCACATGACCACCCAGACCACAACAACTGGAAAGAAGCTGCTACAACTATGGGAAGGTGGGACATTTGATGAAGGACTGTAGGTCTAGGCTTATCAATGTGACACAACCTCAGAGACAGAATCAACATGGATCACATAAAAAGCAATCTCAAGGAGCAGCTAGAGGACGTGGACAAGCATCTCAAGCTGGATCGTCAGCACCAACTCAACCTCAGGCAACAACAATGTTCTATGCTATGAACCCACCAAATGCAGTGGTCAATCCACGGGTTGTGACAGGTCAGATGGAACTTTTATATTCTGATATGTCTACATCCTGTGTTGTATCTGTTTTGATTGACCCAGGTGCTACGCACTCCTTTATCACTCAAAGGGTGATTCATAACTGCAATATGACAGTCAGTCATATGGCAGATAGTTTGTTTCTTGAGACTCCGTTGAGAGGGTCTGCTGTGTTGCAGGAGGTATGCTCTCCCTGTAACCTCTTCTTTTCTGATCATCGCATTCAAGTGGATCTTATACCACTTGAGATGCAAGGATTTTATATAATCCTTGGGATGGATACCTTGGAAAGGTATAGGGTTGTCTTGGATTGTGAATCCAAGCAGGCTGTGTTTGCTGATGAAAGCAACACATGGATCTTTCAAGGAGAGAGAAAGATCCTACCCACCTATCTTGTGTCAGCTATGGTTGCTGATAAGCTGATGAGGCAAGGATGTTATGCATTCTTGGCCCATGTAGTTGATACTACCATGGAAAGTCCTAACCTTGCCGAAGTTCCTATAGTCAGGGAATTTGAAGATGTATTTCCTGAAGAACTTCCAGGTGTGCCACCGCCTCGGGAAATTGATTTTGAAATCAATTTGATCCCAGATACCCAACCTATAGCCCAGACACCATATAGGATGGCACATGCTGAGATGGCAGAACTCAAGAAACAACTTCAGGAGTTGCTTGGGAAGGGTTTTATCTGACCGAGTACTTCACCTTGGGGTGCTCCGATTTTGTTTGTTAAAAAGAAAGATGGATCAATGCGATTATGCATCAATTATAGACAATTAAATAAAGTAACAATAAAGAATAAGTACCCTTTGCCGAGGATTGATGATCTCTTTGACCAGTTGCGTGGTGCAACCTTCTTCTCAAAGATAGACTTGAGGTCTGGATATCATCAACTCCGTATTAAGGATAGTGACATATCCAAGTCTGCCTTCAGAACAAGGTATGGTCACTATGAGTTCACAGTTATGTCGTTTAGACTAACTAATGCACCAGCTGCATTTATGGAACTTATGAATTGAATCTTCCGACCTTTCCTCGATCAGTGTGTTGTCGTCTTTATAGATGACATTCTGATCTATAGTAGAGATGCACAATAGCATGAACAACATCTTCGTCAAGCTCTAACTTTGCTAAGAGAACATAAGATATACGCTAAGTTTAGCATGTGTGAGTTTTGGTTGCCAGAAGTATCTTTCCTTGGTCATGTGGTATCTGCCTCGGGTATTCGTGTTGACCCTAAAAAAGTAGAATCTGTTCTACAGTGGGAACAACCAAAAACACCGACAGAGATTCGAAGTTTCCTAGGGTTAGCTGGATACTACCGAAGGTTCATTAAGAACTTCAGTTCTATAGCCTTACCCTTGACTAGGTTAACCCGGAAGGATATTCCTTTTGTCTGGAGTGATAAGTGCCAGCAATCTTTTCAGTTGCTGAAGGAGAGGTTGACAAGTGCACCTATGCTTGTGCTACCTGAGCAAGGCAAAGGATACATAATTTTCTGTGATGCCTCCAAGAATGGACTCGGGTGTGTGTTGATGCAGGATAAATAAGTGATTTCTTTTGCTTCCCTACAGCTTAAGAAAAACGAAGAGAATTATCCGACACACGATCTGGAGTTAGCTGCTGTGGTTCATGCCTTGAAGATCTGGAGACATTATCTCTACGGAGAGACATTCCAGATTTTCACAGATCACAAGAACCTTAAGTATATTTTTTCTCAACATGAACTTAACATGAGGCAACGTCGCTGGATGGAGTTAATCAAGGACTACGATTGTACAATTGATTACCATCTAGGGAAGGCCAATGTGATTGCAGATGCCTTGAGTAGAAAATCAGCAACATCAACCATGGATAGAGCACAACTAAGTTCCTTAGTATGTTCTAGAAGAGATATGCTTATCTCTTTAAGGCAAGACAATGTGCAATTGAAGGTGTCATTGTTGGCCGGTTTGTTAACTGAGATGCACATAAAACCTACCCTAAGAGAGCAGATAAAGGAAGCAAAACAAGTGGATGCTGTAGTGCAACAGATCAGATCTGAGTATGGTAATGGGAAGCAAGATGGTTTCCATGACTCAGATGATCAAGTGGCATGCTATCATGGGAGGATGATAGTACCTGATGTGGATAACCTGAGGAAGTTAGTCTTGGAGGAAGCTCATTCTTCGATGTATGCTATGCATCAAGGGAGTACCAAGATGTATCAAAACTTGAAAGATATGTATTGGTGGCCCGGAATGAAGAAGGATGTGGCTGAGTTTGTTCTGAAATGTCCAGTGTGTCAGCAGGTTAAGGCTGAACACCAGAAACCTGCAGGAACAATGCAACCTTTACCCATACCACAGTGGAAGTGGGACCATGTGACCATGGACTTTGTTGTTGGCCTACCTAGGACAAGCAAAGGGCATGATTCCATTTGGGTAATAGTTGATAGGTTGACAAAGATAGCTCATTTCTTACCTGTCAAAACAACCTATTCTGCTGAAAGGTTATCACAGTTGTATGTCCAAGAGATAGTGCGTTTGCACGGAGTTCCTATCACTATAGTTTCTGACAGAGGTCCCCAGTTTACAAGTCATTTTTGGGAGCAGTTGCACAGAGCCTTAGGCACCAAGTTAAGGTTTAGTACAACCTTTCATCCACAGACTGATGGACAGTCTGAAAGGACTATACAGACCTTAGAAGATCTTCTGAGAGCATGTGCTCTCCAGTTTATCGGAAGTTGGGATCTACACCTAAGCCTAATAGAGTTTGCCTATAACAATAGCTATCGACATAGTATTGATATGGCACCCTATGAAGCTTTGTATGGTAGACGTTGTAGATCACCCTTGTGTTGGTATGAGACTGGTGAACATCAGTTGTTGGGTCCTGATCTTGTGCAGCAAACCACAGAGAAGATTAAAGTAATACAACAACAGATTAAGACTGCACAGGATAGGCAGAAATCTTACGCAGACAGACGTTGTAGACCTCTAGAGTTCTAGGTTGGAGACAGAGTGTACCTCAAGGTCTCGCCTTGGAAAGGAGTCCTTCATTTTAGAAGGAAAGGGAAGTTAGGTCCCAGATTTATAGGGCCCTATCCAATCATTGAACGGGTTGGAAAGGTAGCCTATAAACTAGAGCTACCTCAAGAGTTGCAGAAGTTACACCCTGTGTTTCACATTTCTATGCTGAGGAAATGTCACCCTGACACCGAATCAGTTCTACAACCTATGGAAGTAGAATTGAATGATGATATAACTTATGAGGAAGGACCAGTGTCAATCCTTGATAACAGAATTAAAAAGCTAAAGAAGAAAGATATAATCCTTGTGAAAGTCCTCTGGAACCACCTTGGTGTTGAAGAAGCCACTTGGGAACTAGAGGATGAGATGAGAAGGAAGTACCCTACTCTTTTCTCCTAATACATTTTGTCGATTTCGGGGACGAAATCCTTGTAAGGGGTGGATAATTTGTAACATCCCTGACCTGGGTTATGAGTTAACCCTAGGTGTTTTGCCTAAATATGTAATTAAATCCTTGTGATTATCTTTTGGTTTGTAATTAAGTTCCTAAGGAACATACATTTTCATTTCTGTCCCTTTTAAACAACGATTGTAGTATTGTTTGGTTATACAGGGACTTATGTGCAAATTACCCAGATAAGGGGTTTAACTTGCAAATTTCACAAGTTATGATGTTCCTCTGATGATGAGACATCATACGAATGAATATGATGAGGTAAGATGGATTTTCCAAGCTTGGGCATCATGATGCAGCTTGTGGAATGATCCTTGTGCTTAAAAACCCTAATTTAGATTAAAGTGCAATTTACCCAAATGTGGGGTGCAACTTATAAAATACACCATCTAGAACATCTTTTATGACTCTTGACATCATTTAAAATAATAATGATGAAGAGGGCACTTCATTTGAATAATTATACAATAAGGAACATTTTTTTTGTAATTAAATCACCTAGTATGAGTAAAGAGACCTTTTATATATGTACCTTAGTGTGCATATTGGTTTTCTTTACCCTTAGATCTTGAGTTTTGATGGGATTTGATTAAGTTTTGATAGCTTGAACGTGCCTTAGAAATAAGGAGGGACTTGGATGAGAATTACATGCTTTAGAGGTCCTTATGGTGAAAATTAGCCTAAACTATATAAGCACCTTTCTTTCCAAACCAAGCAAACGTTTTACTTCACTTCCTCACTTCTTATCTTTCTCAACCAGCCAAAGAAAATCTCAGGAGCTCAAGGGGACGACCAACCTGTTCTAGGTAAGAGAACACCACCTTCTAGCTTGGATTCATGGAGGAAATCGTATTACAAGGTTGGTTTGCTAGTTTTCTTACTTGGTTCTTCTTTCTAGCCGATCTTTCCCAACCATTTCTTGAAGAATTGACCTTGGCCGACCTGTGGAGCTCAAGACGCCATTAAAGGCTTGAAGATTGGAAGCTTGGAAGCTATAGGAACCACGTTTGAGGTGGGTTTTATAACTCCAACTCCTTGCTTTATTATGCATATCTTTGTTCTTGCTTTTTGTGCTTAGTTCTTCTTCTACCTCCCTTCTTCCTTGCACTTTTGCAACCAAAACGGAGGAGTAACTGACCTGAACAGAGGTTGAGGATGATGTGCGTGGATTCCTAGGTAACTTTATCAAACGATCTTGGACCCTTTTGGTCCAAACGGTTGCAAACCGTTTAAGGTCAAACGGGTTCAACCCGTTTTGATCTCAAACGATCTTGCAAGATTGTTTGGATCAAAACGGTCTCAAGACCGTTTGATAAGGTTGACCAAGGGATGACCGTTTGAGGGTCTGTTCATAATATATTGAATTTCATTCCTAAAAAGAATCATAACTTAATTCCTAACCAATTGAGAGTTGAAGGCACTTCAACATCCTAACCCTAATTGGGTTAAAATTGCTGATTTCAAGTATAGATCTTGTTGAGTTTTGGGTTGAAGGACCCAAACGGGTTGAAAACCATTTGGGGGTTCATCCAAACGGTCTCATACTCGTTTAATGACACCCCAAGACCGTTTGGAGGTCTAGGGTTAAGGAAATTTAATGGTTTGAGGGTTCAATTTCAATGGGTTGATGAATTGATAAAAATGCTGATTTTAGATCTATTTAGGGTTCAACCCTTATCCAATCGACTTGGTTTTTGGTCAAACTTTGGGCAAACGGTCTCAAGACCGTTTGGAGGTCATCCAAACGATCTCAAGACCGTTTGGACCAAGTTTGGACCCAATTGGAAGTCAATTGATAGGTTCAACCTTGATTTGATTCACATTGTTGAACATTGATGATTATCCGATTGGAAACCCTAATTGAGTGAGACTTAACCCTAATTGGCTTTCAATTGAGGTTCAAATTGGAGTCCAATTGATTGAGGCTCATCCTAATTGACTCAATTTTTAAGTTGTTAACATGGCTTTGGCCAATTAAAGGCTTCAACATAGGAAACCCTATTCAAACATAACCTATGTGTCACCTTTTATGTTCATGCGGTTTGAACCCAAGTAAGTTCACACTCGTTTGAGTCCAAACGAGTCCACACTCGTTTAAGTCCAAACGAGTCTACACTCGTTTGATCTCAAATGGGTTCACACTCGTTTGATCTCAAACGGGTTCACACTCGTTTGATCTCAATTGGGTTTACACCCGTTTAGACTTCAAGTGGGTCCACACCCGTTTAAGATCAAGTGGGTCCACACTCGTTTAAGGCTCAAATGGGTTCTAGGTCGTTTGAGGTTAAACGAGTTCAAGGTCATTTAAGAATCAAATGGGTTGAAGGTTGAAGGTCAAACCCTAAACCAGTTGGAGATTTTTTTTAAGGTTGATTATACTTAATCACTTGAAGGTGTAAATGGTTGAATGATGATCTAATCTAAACCATAATGGTAACTTAAGATATTAAGGGACTAAGTGATTAATGAATTGACCCATGATGATGATCAATGGGTAATTTACCAAAATGCCCCTGAGAGGTTTAATTGAGTTATACCTTGTTCTAATCAAACCCTAATCACTTGATAGTGGTGATTTGGTTTATGTAGATGAAAGGGGACTTAACCCAATATAATCTAAGTGGTGTAATCACCATCTACTAGTGAGAGGAGAGAGAAAGTACCATTTATGGTGGAAACTCAAGTAAAATACCTTCAATATACATGAATGTGCATGATTAGGGTATGATCCACTTATGAGAGATCATGGAAACCCTAATTATGGTAATTGGTGAATCTTGACCTTAACTGAGGGCTTTAATGATGATGTTTCTCATACATGGTGATGTAATGAGATTAATTCACCATGAGGTGAATAGTAAACCCTAATTCTAGGGTGATGAGATATATTGTGAATAGTAAACCCTAATTCTAGGGTGATGACATATATTGTGAATAGTAAACCCTAATTGATGAAAATCAGGGAATCTAACCCTTGTAAGAGTATGAGGGTATAACTCTTGATATGAACTGCTTACTATTATCAGTTGAATTAACCATGCAGGTTTTTATACATGATGGTGATCATATCCAGGTAAGGATTATGATTTCATATTCATTGAAAGCATTTTATTAGCTTTATGAATAATGACATATGTTGATGCCTAGTAAATAGCATCTTATGAGAAGGATAGGATGTGAGAACCATGAATATCATCAAGGTCATGCTTGTCAAATGACTTGTGATTAGATGATTGAGAAATGATAATTGATGTGATTTAGACTTGATACATTTAGTATTCTACTTTCATAGCTGCTATGCTAATGATTAATGTTTGAAAACATGTATGATGTTAAAAGAATACTGAAATGTACCTAACTAATCAAGTATAATCATACCATGTAGAGCCCTGATCATAAATCCATCATTGTCAGGAGTTAAATGATGGTGAAATAGGTTTTCCCAAGGGAACTCCTGGATCACATACTTTTAAGTATGTGGGTAATATGGATGTGAATTCCCTTACATCCTAGTGTAGGAATTGATGTATATATATCTAGTCTATCAATCCTTCACTATGTGTTTATGCCGGGGTGATGTAATACTAATCTCCCGAGGAAATCTTTTGTACCACATCGATGATAGATAAACAAGAAATCTTTCGATGGCGAAGAGAGTACAGAATGCCACTGTGACTGTAATAGCAAAGTACCAGAATACCCTGGTAAGCTATAGTAGCAGAGACACTAGATGTCCTGCATGTTGATCCTCATACTGACTGAGGAATATGAGGTCATAAGAATCATGCTCTTTTGATGACCTATGTATGATATTGATGCGACTTAATAGTGATCAGTTGGAGTATGAGCGGTATACCTCATCTCTGCAGGGCATAATAATGTTTGTAAAACATAATCAACCGCGTAGTATATCTGCTTAGGTTGAACTACGAGATACAATGATTGATGGTTACACTGTTTAGTATACATGTTCTTCATATTCCTTAAATATTGTTAATCTACTTGATAATAATCTGCTGTTGATTACCTTAAAAGCTTTTATTGTTCATATTGTTCAGTGATTGCTATAATAAAGCTTCTGGCAGAGAGTTATAACTCTCGCTAGGACAATTATTTAAAATTGTCTCACCCCGTAGATTTCAACTTTTTAGGTGGTCGTTGAGGATGAAGGAATCAATCTTCAGGTGACCAATATCAGCAACAACAACATCAGGAGCAGCAGTAAATCTCAGGTGGAGATTTAGACTGCTGAGTTGTGTAGTTAGATAGTCAGTCTTATGTATTCTCTGTACTCTCAGGTCCTTGGAGTTATGGTCTGAGATTTTGATTTGACTCTTGAGATTTTGTATCATGCTGTGTATAATTACTCAAGAAGTAATTTAATAGAGATGTAAACAGTTTATCTCCTTTTATAAAGGAAGTTTTATGGTTTCAAGATCTTGTCTCAAAAAGTTTTAATTTCCGAAGATTTTTGTATTCCGCTGCTAATCGAATTGCTTCCGCTGAATTTAATCGTGTTTACCTCGGGTTTTGGAGATCAGAGCCCACAAATTGGGTAGCAATAATGTCTTACTAGTACCAATCATTATTTGTGATGTCATTGATTAGTTATGGACACTCACTACTAACGTAACTTTGAACCTATAGGGTCACAAACAAAGGATACACTTGGAATATAATTTTATTCATGAATGTAGTTAAAATTTGATTGCTAAGGTGTTACTTATTCAATTTAAACAATGATAGCTAAATGTTGATTGAATGGACTATGAATCGATTGATTCAAGTGTTGAACCGATTTATTCAAAGTGTCAGGTCAATTGAATCAAGATTGGCAATCAGAACCATGAGACGACTAGTTCAACAATTGAACCAATCAACTCAAGTCTATGGGCTGACTGGTTTAGGTTGTGAACTAACTGTTTAGTTGATGAATTCGATTGGATCTAGGATTAGTGCTGACGTCATGTTGTGCATTAATCAAATATTAATTGCCAATTCATTTGTGATTGGGAAACATAGTGAAACAACTAGTTTAAGTGTTGAACCAATCGACTCACATGCCAACCGATTGGTTCACTATTGAACCGACCGTTTCATCATTCACATGGTACAAAAATTCATGAAATTCTATCCCTTTCAAACCCACTCAAACTAGAACTCCTGACCCTAACCCTCCTATACATAGAGGGGCAGTCGAGGCTTTCTAGGGACACAACAATAAACTCTAACAATTGTTGTCTTCTCTGGTTATTGTAACTGAGAGAGCCTAAGCAAGACCTACACATCAAAGGGAGGGATAGAAAGGGAGATACAATTGGGAGATCAAGTTGGTATTAGCACACTGACTAGAAGGGACAACTCCTTGTCCGTTCATGTATAATGATATGAGTTCCTGGTGGTCCGTGTGGACTACTATAGAGACGAGGAGGCAGTTTCCTGGTGCTAGGAAGAAAAGGTCAACTGCTATCCATGGTGATCAATCAGAAGGCCGCTGCTGACACTATTGGGGTGCAAACATGAAGAAAGGCGCACACTACTGCAAGGGAATTGTCATTTTACTTTCTTCAAGACTAGGTATAAACTTGTAAACCATCGTTCACATTAAATAGTTGTTGACACGATCTACTATTTAAAGGGGAATATGGCAGTTAAATTTTTATTTTTGCTGTCTTATCTGATGCCATATTTCCCAATAGTGGTATCAGAGACAATAATTTACTATCCTTTGAGATTTAATCGATATGATCAGATTTTAGTTTTTTGTCATTTATTTATTGCATACGATGCGAATAATTAAAATGATTAATGTGCATATCCGATTAAATACCACATACAATCCCAAGTAATATATATATATATATATATATATATATATATATATATATGATATATATGCAATTAATACGTGTCACCCTAATAGTTGGTTTTGATGGTGGATATGCATCATGGTTTTGGCCAATAACTCTAGTTACATGTGCTTGATTGGTTGTGGTTGTTTATCATTATTTTATCTCAATTTGCATACCGAGCCTCTATCTTTTCTTCCATATGTAAAAGTATTCATTCTCTCCTTCCTATGCTCAACTCAAATGTAACTCTAGGTTTTCCTATTACAATGTAACATGTTAGGATAGTTTTAGTTCTTGTTATGATAAATAAGACGTTCAGTACTAGATGAACCACCCATTTCAAAAGATGAGATGATAAACTGGAGGACCGATGATAGGAGGAGCCAACTAACCGATGATGGGAGGAGCCGAACCAATCAACCGGTGGCCCAACTAAGCGACTAGAGGTGTACAGACATTGTTTGGACTTGTAGCCAGACGATCGAACCGAATGATCAACCGACCGACCATGAGGCAAGCCAATCGGTCCATGTATTGAATATATCAACTCAGATTGGTTCAAGCATAGATCTTCATCAACAATAGGTTGCTGCATGTGATGTAGACCTTAAGCGGTAGTAATTCCTTATGACTCTAAGGAATTATAATAGTATTGTCATAACCATCACTTGTGTTTTAATTACATCTTTTCATTCATGAGATATATCATGTATATGATGTGTACTATAACTATCTGGTGATTGGATGTGTATATATATAATCCCTCAATCATACATATTAAGTCTTTGATGCTTTCGATAAGCAACACACAAGAAAAGCTTGATCGACTATGCGTGGGCACACCAAGCGTGGTGTGTCATCCATTTTGTGGAAGTGTAATGGTAGTTATGTGGGCTTGCCAAGCAGGGTGCATCACTATTGTATTGACTTTTGGGTTAGACTTAACTAGGAAATCTTAATGAGATTAATAACCTAGAAGCAAAAAGATGACTATGAAAAGGAGTTGCGCATACCATCTATCCAAGAATTGCATAAGATGCAATTGGTAAAATTTGCCCACCTTAAGGATTGATTATGGATGTTGGAGTTGGCCGAGTAATAACTCAATTGTTTTGGATCTTGGCTCACTAGAAGGTTGTAGTCAAAATTTTATCGAAATCAAAGAAAATCAAAAATTATTTTGATAAATTGCAAATTTCTCTTGTAGAATCAAATGGCAACCAATAACATATTTATTTTACAGCCAATCCTTGAGAAGGACAAGTTAAATGGGAATAATTTCCACGATTGGTTCAGGACATTGAGAATTGTTCTCACCTAAAATCCAAAGATCTATGTTCTGGAGATACCAGAGCCAGATCAACCTGCTCCCGCTGAACCTAAGGCTAAAAGGGATGCTTACAAGAAGTATTATGAAGGCGTTATTGATGTCAAATGCCTAATGTTGTGCTCCATGAACTATGAGTTACAGAGACAACATGATAACATTGATGCTATTGAGATGGTAACACATCTTAAGAACATGTACCAAGATCAGGTAAGACAAGAGAGAGATGATGTCTCCAAGGCACTTTTCAAATATAACATGATAGAAGGAAATCAAGTAGGTCCTCATGTGCTCAAGATTATTGGGTATGTGGAGAACCTTGATAGATTGGGATTTCCCTTGGGTCAAGAGTTGGCCACTAATGTGATTGTACAGTCATTGCCATAGTCATACAGTCAGTTTGTCATGAACTACAACATGAATGGCTTTGATAAACCATTGACATAGTTACTTGGCATGTTGAGATCAACTGAGGCATACATGACGAAAGACAATCCCAAGTCTATGATGATGATCAATAGATCAAAGGGGAAGTCCAAGGGCAAAGGAATCTAGAGTTAGCCAAAAACCCAAGTCTTCTACACTCAAAGCAAAGGGAGGGGTGAACAAGGGAGGCAATTGTCACCACGGTCACCGACCTGGACACTAAAAGAGGAATTTCCCTCTCTGCCTGGAGGAACAAAAGAAGGAGGGGATAGAGATATCCACTTCATTTATATACATTATTGAGATAAATTTGACTATGCTTCATCTTGGGTACTGGATACCGGATGTAGATCTCACATTTGTTCGAATATGCATGATCTAAAAAGAAGTAAGTCGTTACAAAAGGGTGAGGTCAGACTGTGCATCACAAATGGAGTGAGAGTTGTTGTCATTGCAGTCATAACCTATAATTGATCTCTGCCCACATGGCTTATAATAGAATTAATGAATGGCTATTTTATATCTGCCAATAATAGAAACATTTTACTTTATACATCTTGTATGGACAAAGACGAATATGAAAATCATATAAAAATAGTCAAAGTTCTATTTCAAAAGGATGAGATATTTTATGGCAATGCCCCAAATATCTTATGATCATTGTTTGCTGGATCCAATGATAAATATTTATAATGTAAATACCAAAAGATTAAAACTTGATAACTCAAACAATGAATACCAATAGCATTGTCATCAAGAGCGCATAAATAAGAAATGCATTTCTAGGATCCATAATGATGGTTGTCTAGACTCTTTTGGTTATTGAATGAACAGAGAAATGCAAATCGTATCTATTAGGAAAAATGACAAAAGCACCTTTCACTAGATTTAATGGGAAAGCGAGCATTCTATTAGGGCATGTACATATTGATGTATGTAGACCTTTTAGAATAAATGTTGGAGGTAATTACTAGTACCTCATTATATTTACTGATGATCTCAATAGATATAGTAATTTGTGTTTATTGAAATACACATATGGATCTTTTGAAACATTCAAGAAGGTCATGAATGAAGTACATAGCCACCTTGGTAAAAGTATTAAGATACTTCAATATGATCAATGTTGAAATATTTTACACCAAGAGTTTGGGGATCTTCTAGAGAGACCATGATAATATATCACAATGAACTGCACCTGAAACATAATGATGTATCCAAAAAAAGGAATCACACCCTGTTAAGTCATGGTGTGGTTATAAAATATAATCTTCCAATTTTCTTATGGGCACATGCTTCACACTAAAATAATGTACTTTCTTAAAATGGTTTAAAAGACACCATATGAGATATGGCATGGGAAGTGTCTGAATGTGTCTTTTATAAAGATTAGGATCAAAAGATTATGTATGAGAATAGTTTCTTAAAGGGCTTTACTCACAAATCACATAAATGTTTATGTTGAATACTACTTGTATTCAAATCTGACAACAAAACTGTTTGTCGTCAGGATGGCTGAATTCCTTATGGGGAATTTAATTCCAAAGGAATCAATGGGAGTAAAGTAGAACTTGAACAATTTGAGACCAACAAGAAAACATTAAACCTAAAGAGGTATAGTAGGAAGAAGGATAATCACAAATTGTTGTGGAATCTCAAGCTCCTTATGTAACACAAAACCTCATAGATTTAGTGAGACACACCATGAACTTGAAACATTATGATATCTTATAACTCAAGAAGGTGGTGAGTTGGTCATAGACAATGAGTCAACAACCTATCTAAAAGATTTGAGGCACCAAAATATGAGAAATGGCTTGAGACCATGAGATCAAAGATGGACTCCATGTACACCATCAAGGTATGAACTTGTTGGATCCACCTGAAGGGATAAAACCCATTATATGGTTTAATTAATTTTTCAAGAAGAAGATCGACATGTATGGTAGTATACAAGCCTATATGAGCAGTTTGGTTGCAAAGGGTTCCAAACAAGTTCAAAGAGTTGAACATGATGATTTTTTTCCACCAATTGCCATCCATCAGGATCATGTTTGCTATTGCAGCTTGTTATGACTATGTGACTAAAAATATGAATGTTGAAACTGAATTTCTTAATAGGAATATTATAAAGGATGTGTACGTGACACAACCTGAAGGTTTTATGAATCCAGTTATTGTAAATAAAGTATATATGCTACATAGGTCTATAGATTGAAGCAAGCATCTCAGAGCTAGAATGTTTGATTTGACAAGATAGTCAAAGAGTCTGACTTTAGTCAAAATGAAGATGAAATCTATGATTACAAAAGATTTAGGGAGAACATGTTTGCATTCCACATAATGATGGGGAATAACAACTTTATACTATAAGTATTAATACTTGTAAAGGAAAGATCCTTCTGTATGAAGGGTTTAGGCAAAGCACCCTATGTGATAGCAATTGATATCTATAGAGATAGATTTGGAAAGCTTCATGACCTAAGCAAGAGCACATACATTGGCAAGATGCTGAAGGGGTTCAACATGAAGGACTTAATTAAAGAAAATCTATCCATGTTCCATGGGATTAGTCTCTCAAGAGCCAAGTGTTCCAATTCTTGTGAGGAATGGGAAAACTTGAGTAAGATGCCATATGCATTTACATTTAGATCCATCATGAATGCAATATAATGTAATCATTCCATTATATTGATGTATTGGACATGATGAGATGATATTAGTTAGATTCCAATGAAGGTCATCAGAATACCATAAAGAATGACCATAAGTACTTGAGAACCACTAAGGGTGAGTTCCTAGATTATGGTAGTAAGAAAGAGTTGCATGTAAAGGGTTACACTGATGCAAGCTTCCAAAAAGACAAACAAAATTAATGGTTGCAATATAAATTTGTGTTTGACCATAAAATGTGGAATGTTGACCAGAAAGGTCGAGCAAGAGACAATTATTTAATTCTACAATAGAAGTTGAGTATCCTGGTGTTATGAACACAACAAAGTATAATGTATAGAACAAGAAGTTCATGTAGATGAACTTGTGGTATGTTCCAAATGTGGATGACATAGTAGAAATACTATGGCAATAATGGAGCCACTGGATAGGCAAGGAATCTCATATATCATACTATGACAATTCCAGCTCATACAAGAGGCTGTATAGTGAAGAGATGTGAAACTTACAATATATCAAGTAGAGGCAAATGTTGCTAACCCGCCGGATAAGCACTTGTGTAGTAGAAACGTGATGAACATGTTTAAGAACACTTATAATAAGATTTGTGGGTGATTGACTTTAAGTGTAAGTGGGAGTCTATTGGTATATATGCCCAAAGATCCAATCATATGATGATTGTAATGGCATATATTGTAAACAATTTGATTAATAATATAGGCAATCTTCTGACTTATTCCATTTTATTCAATTATGAGATAATGATGAAATATAATGACTGTCTAAAGAATGATATTACTCAATGACCAAATGTCTTTAGGTTGAGGACCTAAACAATGAGATCATATAGATTTCAAGATTAGATACGTTCTTGATATGTCCCTAGTCAGTTGTTATTGTGGAAGTTGATAGACAACAATAACACAAAAGGCTGGAGTGTGTGTTGGTTGATGATGGAATCTCATTAGTAATGATTTATGATATCAAACCAAACACATAAATACTTGTTGGAAAATAGTGTATCATACACTCACCTTGAGAGTGATACATGGAAACCATGACTAGTAGTTAGAATCATCTCTCATAGTAATGGTGGTGATTGTGGTTCTTAGACCTAAAATCACTACACTCATCAAATGTTGTTTGATGTGCTTTGTCATTATCAAACATGACCTTGAATAAAAATTTCCATAAAGGTGATGCTCAAATATATTATAACACATGGGGAGTGACTGTGAGTGATGTAGATGGGATTTGCCCCTATGGTAGGAGTTTGATATTTTGGCCACTGTATAAGAAAGACTAAGAAAAGCATGAGCATGCACATGTGAATCAATATATGATATTGAGTTCACATATATCTCAAATAATCTGCTCTAGTTTAAGGAACATGGATTAAAAGTTGAGAGGATGAAAATTCCATGCCTTGAGTTCAATCTATATATCAGAGACAAAGAACTATACAATCACTATAACATCAATGATAGATTGTAGGTTGAAGTTGTTCTCCAACTCTCTAATTACTTGGGTAGCAATGATGACTTGCTAGATACCAATCATTGCTTGTGATGTCATTAATTCGTTATGGACACTCAGTGCCAACATAACTTGGAACCTATAGGATCACAAACATAGGATACACTTAGAATAGGAGTTTATTCATGGATGCAGTTTAAAATTTGATTACTCATGAATGTAGTTCAAAATTTGATTACTAAGATGTTAGGTATTTAACTTAAAAAACAATGGTTAAATGTTGACTGACAAGACTGTGAACCGACTGGTTCAAGTGTTGAACCGATCATTTCAAAGTGTCAGGTCAATTGAACCAAAATTTGCAATGAGAACCATGAACAAATGAACCAATTGGCTCAAGTCTTTGAGCTGACCAGTTCAAGTTGTAAACTGATCATTTGGTTGATCAATTTGATTGGATCAAGGATTAGTCCTGACGTGATGTTATGCATCAATCAAATATTAATTTTTAAATCAATTGTGATTGTAAAACATAGTGAAATGACCGATTCAAGTGTTGAATTGATCACCTCACATGCCAACCGATCAAATCACTATTGAATCAATTATTTTGTCATTTGCATGATACAAAAATTTAAGGACTTCTGCCCCCTTCAACTCCTTCTTAGATTAGAACTCATGACCCTGACCCTCCTATAAGTAGAGGGGTAGTCGAGGCTTTCTTAAGACACAACAATAAGCTCTGGCAATAGTTGTCTTCTCTAGTTGTGGCAACTGAGAGAACCCAGGCAAGTATTACCCATCAAAGGGAGGGATAGAAAGGGAGAGACAATTGGGAGAGCAAGTCGGTGCTAACACACTGACTATAAGGGACCACTCCTTTTTGTCTGTTCATCTAGAATGAAAAAAGTTCCCAGTGGGCCATGTGGACTACTATAGAGGCAAGGAGGTTGTTGCCTACCATTAGGAGGACAAGGTTAACTATTGTTTGTGGTGATCAACTGGGAGGCCGCTGTTGACATTATCCTGGTGCAAGTTGAAGAAAGGTTCAAGCTACTACAAGGGAATTATCATTGGATTTGCTCGAGGACCATGTATAACCTTGTAAACCATCCTTCACATTACATAGTTATTGACGCGATCTAATTTTTAAAGGGGAATATGAAAGTTAAATTTTTGTTTTTACTACCTAACCTGATGCCATATTTCCCAACAAAATCGACAAAGAAGGAATGGATGTGTATCATACTACACTTGTTATAATCCTTTGATCAGATGAACTGACATTTTATTTATGACACACTTCTATGAACAACTATTCCCCTAAAACTTTGTAATATTATTAATGCAAATCATCACGACAGGAAACACTTCTATTGTGTGGGAAGGTGAACCTCTTCAAGGTTTCAAGGCCGCACAAGTGGTCAGAAGGGAGGCCCCATTTGTCCCTATGTTTCCATTATTTGTATGGATAGACTAATCCAGTCTGTCACCAACTTTATGGTATATGAGTTCTAGAAACCTTTGGTGTTATTTAGAGGTGGCACCAAGCTATCACATGTTCTCTTTGTAGCTGATATTTTCCTTATGGGTGAAGCTTCGATACAACATGCCGAAACCATTAATACTATCCTCAAATCCTTTGCAAAGGTATCTTGGAAGGTGCTATCACATGAGATATCAAAATGTTTCTTCAACTCTAATGTATCTAGGATAGACACTCGTGCAATCAATAGGAATTTAGGAGTCCCTTGGACCATAGAGTTAATAAATCTACTCATCTTAACATTGTCACCTCTATCTGTGATTGTATCAATGGCTGGACAATGAGACATCTCTCCTTAGCTGGAGGTATAACTCTCGCCAAATCAACCATGTAAGCTATTCCTACATGTACCATGCAGACTTTGTGACTCTCCCCATACCTCTACTACAACATAAATGCTCACATCCAAAGATTCATCTGGTCTGGTAACTGGGAGAACATGAAAATGCCTCTACTAGAATGGAAGAAATTTACCTCTAGCAAAGATATTATGGGTCTTGACATCAAGGATGTTAGAGACTACAAACATTCCCTTAAGATGAAGAACATATGGTGTTTACTCAATCATTCATCCAAGCTATGGGTCCAAGTGATGAAGGAGAAATATGTCCCACGAAACACCTTCCCTAAAAATCCCTACTCGTCTGCCTTGAGTTTTATAAGGAAACATATCAATGAACATTAGACTTCAAGCTACAACGTAGTTGACAATGGTATGACCACAAATGTTTGGTCAAACAAATGGATTCTTGGTAAAACGATAAGGGATTTTCAACCCAATCTTCAAATCTCCCTGAATATAGACTCCATGAAGTTGGACTCAAGGAGTTGGGAGCTCATCCATACCTAAATCCCCACATCCTCATGGCAGGCGATTGCCTCCATTTCTCCTCCCAACAATGTAGCCAGACTTGATCTTTGGGGATGTCCCCTTGAAACAAGTAGATAGCTTACATCACAATCTACATACTGATGGATAAGAAGGGACAAAGAAATTAGTTGTGTCAGTCCATGGAAACAAACTTGGAGGAACAATCATCTTGTTAGAGTGTAAGTCTTTAACTCTATACTTAACCATCATACTATTATTACAAATATGGAGACAATATGTTGCCACATTGAAGTTAGTAGTGATTGTCCTCTAAGTCATAATGGTAATGATACGATCTGTAATTCCCGGGCCCACTGCCCAAGGCTCTAGTTGAGTTTTAGGAATGACGACTATCCCCATAGATCACCACTAGCCTTAACTGCGCGCTTTGTCCTCACTCACGTGCATGCCAGGATCAACTTCCCGATAGGTCACCCATCCCAGTACTACTCCAAGCTGACCACGCTTAACTATGGAGTTCTTTAGTGATGGGCTCCCAGAAAAGGAGGTGCACCTTGGTGATATGGGTAGTCCGATCATTCCTTTTAAGATCAACTTATCCGAGGCCTCAAATCTTAGGATGTTACAATCTCCCCCACTTAGACTCTTGACGTCCTCATCAAGTCTCAACTATATGGCCTCATAATCTGACCCCATTTCAGTGCAGACTCACAATGGCCCATGGACACCTAGCTCCCGATCACAGAATACCAGCGCAAGGGTGGCTACGTCAACCATGGACAACCCTTTCCTACATGCCTGTACCACACGGCTCAAGACTGGCATGTCACATGCCCATGTGGGCCCCACCTACTGGAGGGGTTATGGCTATGATACCATTTGTAACGCCCGGGCCTACTGCCCAAGGCTCTAGTAGAGTTTCAGGAATGATGACTGTCCCCACATATCACCACTAGCCTTAACTGCGTGCTTTGTCCTCACTCACGCGCATGCCAGGATCAACTTCCCGACAGGTCACCCATCCCAGTACTACTCCAAGCTGACCACGCTTAACTATGGAGTTCTTTAGTGATGGGCTCCCAGAAAAGGAGGTACACCTTGGTGATATGGGTAGTCCAATCATTCCTTTTAAGATCAACTTATCTGAGGCCTCAAATCCTGGGATGTTACACGATCATTTATGCTTTGCGAGACTGTAGAGAAAGTAGGCAAGTCTGGACTGCAATTAATATGGACCATAATTTTTTCACTATGAATGAAGCTAAATGGATTAATAAAATCATTAGAAACCAAGTCCATGATGCAATTACCTCTATGAAGAATTCCATTGCGTGCTGGCACATACGGAGAAGTCCATTGCATGTTGCAGGAATGAGAAAATGCATTAAGGATCCATAAAGTATGTGACTAGTAAAGCCAAATTCATCAATGAACTAGCTAACACAATACTCAACCTAGCTAGAAGTGCAAACGTCACTACCTCCCAACTAGTTGAGTTAAGCCTTCCTCAACTACACCCAACCTTATCATATTCACTGATGCTGCATGTAAAAATCTCACAGGAGAGGCCGATATAGGAATACATGTTGTGGAGCTGGAGGGTAAATGTCTTATGTGCTTTGGCTTCCTTACTACTGCTGCCTCAACCTTGGATGCAGAATTCTAGGTGATTATGAAAACCTTAATGTCTGCACTAGGAATAACCTGGAAAAAGCTCTGATCCTATCAGAATCACAACAAGCCATCACATTCTGAATAACCAAGTCCCCAGATTGGTGAGATTTCTATCTCATGCAAGACTAGATGTAAGAAGAAAGAAAAGTTCAAAATGCATGGGCATCTACTATATTCATTGAATCCATAACCAAGTTGCATCATTAGACTATCCAACATTCAATTTTTAACCCATGTTTCCAAACTTTTAATCTATTATCAATATTTTTCATATAGACTTTGTTATCCATTTTATTTTATCAAATTCATAAGTAGAATATCACAATACACCTTTATAATCTTATATTATATAGTATTATATGCTTGTATATGCTCTATAAAGGATATTAAAGTCAAATTACAATATCGTACAACTCTTACTGCACATGTCATAGTATACGACCATTGCTGACTTCCAAAAAAAGGTTTCCTTATATATTACATATTATATATATTGCTAAAAGAGTTGTACACCAGAGTACATGTAACTTACATGTATTTGTCTTCATTTATGATGATTGTAATATTATATTGGACAATCTAACTTTATGGATGTGATGCATACCCCTTAGATAATATGTGTATAAAAAATCTACAATATGGTATCAAACTATGGATAGATCATCCAATGAAAAAGTATGTGTATTTTTCTAATCAATGGTAAGTTGCACAAATTACAAAAATTTTTAAATGACATGCTGCTATATCTCATGACCTAGATGTGATATAATTTTTATTTTGAAATACATCTATTCCATATAGTGTATAACCAATCTATATGGTTAAATTTTTATAAATATACTTTACATGTGTCATTTTAGTGGTCGATACATGTATCGACTGGTATACACTTCCTAAAACCCCCATCTCCCTCTCTCTCTACACACACACACACACACATATATATATATATATATATATATATATATAGAGTCAGGCTAGAATACACTCGAGTGTATCCGAAGCAGAATACACTCAAGTAGTTTTTCATGATGCAATATTTTTTTTGAAAATCTAATATATTGATCTTCTTAAACATCCCATGAACAACTCATACGCAAAATTTGAGCACATTTGGATATGTATAGCTCATGTTATGAAGACCGCAAAAATTATGCATTTCAAATTAGTTTTGCGCGTCGATTTTGTTGCCCTTGGATGAGTGACTTACACTCATCCAAATGGGCTCAAAATTTGTATGTAGCCTAGTTATAGTATGACGGTAAAGATCAATGGTTTACGTTTTGCAAAAAATAGTCTTGATATGCAAACACACTTGAGTGTATTTGTGCGATCCGTACACTCGAGTGTATTCTAGCCTGACTCTATCTCTCTCTCTCTCTCTATATATATATATTCTATAGAAAATAAATCAACATGTGTTACACTATGGGGATGGTGAGAAGATATATATATATATATATTTATATATATGGCATTCATTCAATGCCCGCTCGAGTAGCTACCCGCTCCTAATTTTCTTTTATGTGAGTTTCTCACTTTATGCATATAGAGGGTTACTTTACCTTGCAAAATGTTACATTTCATGCATAGATATTTACATTTGTAACAGTTGTAAGAAATATACAATTACATATTTACTCCAAAATTTTTGTTGTGTATTTTGCCCAAATTTACTTTTTGGTCAACATAGTTACAGTTCTGTTCAGCATGTTATGTGATGTCCCCAGATTTTCTAAAGCTTAATATGTTGTGTGAGTCCAAATTGAAACCTTCACCTCAGTAAGAATCCCAATTTTAACATCACACACTAGACTAAGAAAGAGAAAATCAGAGGAAGTCAGAAGGAAACAACAGTAGCACATGTACATGAACAATAATAAAACCATACAACACATGTTCACCATTCAACATATAATTACATAATGAATTGTTACAAAAATTGAAATTACATATTGAACAACAAACTTCTACATATACATGTACTACCACTAAACTACAAGATCTTAAGACAACAGGTCCACCTGTACATCAGCTCACCACACAACTCTCAACTATCCATGGTTCTTCAAAAGCACATGTCCACAACCTAAACAGAAGATTACATGTGGTACAAGTCAACACAATATTCAAGAATTTTGTACTGAGTACGCCTACATGTCTTTTATATACCTCTCATTACCAAGCTGGTCAATAAGATAAAACAAATACTTGGTAGCATTAAAAAAATATGAAAAAGCATATACTTGCACAAAGATATTCATTTACAAAAGAGAACACATATTTAATTGTCATTTCCATTATATATCCATGCATAGACCATCAAAGGTTTTGATGCATTCTCTTGAATCTCAAGGAGCTCAAAATTAAGGCCTTTATGATCGACTACTAAAGAGTTAGATCATATATGCAATGTAACCGACTACCAAAGCGTTAGGTCACTTCCAAGCACTGTACTACCAAAGAGTTTAGTGCTTTCATATAATGGAATAGATATATTATGTTTCATGTGCTCATAGACATAAGTACATAAAATCAAACAACATATCATGCAAGAACAATCATTTCATCCAATATCATATGCCAAGAATTTTGCTACACATATAACACAAGCATATTGCATAATAAGCCAAGTAAGAGGTAATGGCGTACCTTGATCAAGACAAATCTAATCATCAGATATCCCTCATGTCAACTATGTATCCCAGGTCAAACCCTAATAAAGATGAGATCACATACAATCATCAGGTTCACATCATCATTAACCCTAGTTATGTCCATTAGGGCTTAGTTAGTTCATTAGTATATGTGCATCATTACTTGCATTCTTATCTTAGATTCTTCTTACTGATGTCATTTTCTAGATTATGGTTCATTGTCTGAACATTAGGTTTCATATCCTTTTTGTGCACATATTAACCCTAGTTTGTATACATTATTCAAATTAGGGTTACAACCCATGTATGAAGGGTCATCTTCATATAACATGATTTTCATGTATAAAACTAATATCATATTTAGATATTAGCTTCCAATTACAGATGTGAGGGTTTTCCTTAAATTCCATCAATTATTGAGCATGTATGTATTTATTACACTTTATTTAGGGTTATTAGCCCTAATTATCCATATGGAGAAAATTACACATCTCATGCATCAATACTATCATATCTAATATCAAAAGCATTATAAACATGAATATAGATTTATTAACATTTTATCAAAATTTTAGTCCACCATTTGATATTTATTATCCATGAAATAAGCATTTCACAACTTACATGATATCACTGATATTTAAGCATCAAAAGGCTGATATTATCATTCTACTATGTTCTTCTCATTTTTCTAAACATTTAGATAGATTATTTGTATTTTTTGATAAGCAAGCTATTTTCTATGATTTATTGAAGATATTCATATTTTCTAGGTTTTTACCTCTTTGTGGTCAATCCGACGTCGCCACGTGGCCATATTGGGGGCGCTCTGCTTATTGGTCGAACCAGTCTGGTTCACTAGTAGGTTTGGGTAGCATCTTGAGGCGGGGCGGTGGTTTCCAAGCCAAGACTCGGTTCAACGTCTCTCCCTTTTCTTTTCTTTTTACTTCATCACGTGCTCAACAGTCAGAGCCCCGCAGCGGGACTCTATTCTTTCATGTGGACTACCGCCATCACAAATGGAATAGCTCTAGTGAGCCATTGAGTGAGGTTTCTTCTTCTTCACAAAATAAGCCTTCCTCCATGAGCTTCGATGACTCCATATGGGCTACTACGGCCGCTTACGCCTAAATAACACCAACATCGCATGCTCACCGCGGCTGGCTCCCGATGCGGTAGAGCAAAAGAGGTAATATGCCTCATCTCCAATTCTCTACCCCCTTCTGGGTGGAGTAGCTTCGGGGGACTACCAGAGACCAAATAGAACTCATCGATTGCTTCGAAAGGGCTTGAAGCAGCATTCCCGAACTTCAATCTCCTCTCCGGTCAACTTGGCTTGGTAGCCCTAGAATATGAAATTTGAGGAAAGGGATAGGTAGTCTGTTAGCTTCATCTACCTACTGGGGGTGTTTACCCTCCTCAAATTCCTCTAAACATTTCTCTATCTCTAGGCACGTCCTCCCGCATTGCCGGTAAAATGAGATGAGCAGATGGGGAGGGACAGAGCGTGGTACCATCATATTCGGAGGCTTCATATCTCAACTCGGGGTCATTGTAACCATCTCTTCAAGAACATCTAGTCAGCCTGAAGCCAACTTCTCAGATCCCATTACCTGTTCGCACACGTCGGGATATCGTGACAAATTGGGAGCTGGGGATGCCAAGTTGTAACCGTTGTGAGGAAGACAATGTCCATAGTCGTCTGATCATATTCGACGGTTAGGATTGAGGATCTCACTTAACCAATCAGTGTTTCTTCACAACAGTGACCCAAGGGGTGCGTGACATTGCATTTGAGCAAAGCCTAACAAATTTGTAATTAACATTGGTTTGAAATACATCCAAAAGAACATTATATCTTGAATCTCAACCCTTAATAACTTCCTCTATGATACTCCAATTGCCACCAAATTTTAACCATAGTTTCCTCACAACTCAAGCTACATTGTACACGAATTTTGTGTCAAAAATCAAGTGTCTTATAAGTCAAATAAATTCCTCAACAGACATAAACTTTGGGATCTTAGTCAAGAAATTGACATCAATCAACATTTCAAACTTTACCAAAATATTTGGAAATCTCCAGTATAACATAAACACATGAAATACTTATGTCATTGCACATTTAAGGAATCCAAAATTCCACTCCATCACATCCTACACACCTTAAAAGATATTTTGTCCTCAAAATTAAGCCAGAAATTCAGTCCATCACATCATATACATCTTAAAAGAAAATTTTTTCCTCAAAATTAAGCCATCCTATTACTTCAAGGAACTTCATCCATATGTAGGACACCACTCTATGTGAAACATATTAAAAAACAAAGCCCTTATAATCATACCAAACCACTATTAGGAGGTTTTAAAACATCTAGGGTGAAACACCCCTTCACAAAAGATTGAAGCAAGGGTTTGGAAACTCTAGTTATGTCATTATATATCTCATATGTTAAGGTTGCATCCTTATCTTTACAAATGCATTAGGGTCCCCACATCATATTACCATGTTCTAAAGGAGTTAACTAAAACCAGCCCATTATATCAAGGTGTCATCAAATTTTATTAAGCTAATTGTTAGAACACATTCAACGTTAACATATGTCTTTTAGGAGGGAGTTAACTATAGTTAACCCACTTTATCCATCTAGATCATATCAAGGAGTCACAATCATTATGTTGTGCTAACTATCAGACAATATTTATTTTCCCCATCTTTATTAAGCACTAAGATTAACACCTCATGTAACATGTTTCATCCATATGATGTGATTTCATTACTCATAATCAATTACAACATTTACTAGTGAATTCATCACACGATTAACCAACAATATCACATTATCATCATTGTTCTTACATGGTTAACCATTTATGCATTGATATTTATTAAACCATTTCTAGATTTCCATCACATCTTGTCTATATATCACGTCTTGAGATTAGATCACATCCTTACATATATTCTATCATGGTTGTGCTAAACAAACTTATGCAAGTGACTTGTCAAACATATATTAAAACTTGATCTAGTCCAACTGAGGTTCTCCTGACCCATTTCATGAGGGTAGTGTCATGGTCAGTCTCTTTGATATAAATAAACTCTATGAGTATCTCATATGCATATACTTTATCTTTCCTCTCTTAGTATAGGGTTCATAGGCATACCTCATTGGCACTAGTGATCAACTTCACAAGCTTTAGCCACATAAGCACAAACCAAAACATGATATGACGTTCACTTCATAGGTCTCTACACATGACCTACTATTTCTCAATTGTCTATCTTATATACACACCACTAGATTCCTATATAGGGAACCACCAACCCAAACATTACAAGAACTAACACATTTACCTCCTCCAGGGTCTTGGGACTCTCTCTCCCTCACCCAGATGGTAGGTATCCTATTCATGTTCACATGCACATATATAACTAGACTCTCTCTGACTCTAGGGTTTGGTCCCCTCAAGGACATATAGGGTTCCACATGTCTAAAGGAATCATGCATAATGCAAATTAACTTAATCACTCAAGAGTATTCTAGTTTAGGACATATCATACCACATATTTTGAATAATCCTCATATCTTGGAGTTTAGGTTCTCTAAACTTCTCCCTGTGGGTCTCAATCTCTCTTGAGCTAACCCCAAAATTGGTCCAAACACTAGAGGTTCTCCTTTGTAAAAGAGCTTGAGGATCATGTTGATTCACATCCTTATCATATTTTTTCATATAAAAGCCTAATTACTTGCTTCATCAAAATTTATTTCAAAACCTTGAATCTAAAATCACATCCTCAAAGGCAAACATTGTTCATCATAAACAATCTTATATCATCTATATAAACTTAGATCATATCATCAAAATTTATTCCATCTATTCTATTTATCACATATTCTAACAAGGATCTAGACATCTAATCTAGAACTACTCTCTCTTCTAGACTGATGTCATACATTTCACTTACGTTGCACGACCACCTCCTACTCTTACATGTGTGGGGACACATTTTTGTAATACTTACATATAAAATAAAAATCTATATAGTTTTTCTCTGATAAAACAAACGTCAGAGAAAACGGTTGAGGTTCGATCCGATTGGAATCAAAAACCAAATCCACAAAATGAGTGTCCCACACATCGTAGAGAGTCTAGTGCCATGTCACCTAGTGAAAAGGGTGAGAACAAGGTATAGACTAGTGTAGTTACCAAAAACATAGATGCGTCATATGTCAAAGGTTTCTCTTCAGGTGATGTACGCCATTTCCAAATAATGCAACGTCTCATACCACTGTACTATAAGGAAAGAACAACATTTAAGGACCTGATATACAACAAGCACCGGTCTAGACCTGGTTATCAGACATCTAGGTGCTAACCTATAGGCTAGGTCAGATCTAATCTCTAAAAGACAACTAATATAACCCTAAACATTATTAAGTTCAAGGTTCTTTAGTTTTTAGTTGCATAATGAGCAAATGTCAGGCTTTGCTATTGTATGCTCTGATACCACCTATGACGTCCCCAGATTTTGTAAAACTTAATATGATGTGTGATGTTCAAATTGAAACCCTCACCTCAGTGAGAATCCCAATTTAAACATCACACACTAGGCTAAGAAAGAGAAAATCAGAGGAAGTCAAAAGGAAACAACAATAGCACATGCACATGAACAATAGTAAAACCATACAATACATGTTCACCATTCAACATATAATTACATAATGAATTGTTACAACATTTGAAATTACATATTGAACAAAAAACTTCTACATATGCATGTACTACCACTAAACTATACGATCTTAAGACAACATGTCCACCTCTACATCAACTCGCCACACAACTCTCAACTATCCATGGTTTTTCAAAAGCACATGTCCACAGCCTAAACAGAAGATTACATGTGGTACATGTCAGCACAATATTCTAGAATATTGTACTGAGTATGCCTACATGTCTTTTATATACCTATCATTACTATGCTTGGCAATAAGATAAAACTAATACTTGGCAGCATTAAACAAATATAAGAAAAAGTGTATACTTGCACAAAGATATTCACTAACAAAAGAGAACACATATTTTAAGGTAATTTTCCATTATATATCCATGCATTGACCGCCAAAGGTTTTGATGCATTCTCTTAACTCTCAAGGAGCTCAATATTAAGGCCTTTATGATCGATTACCAAAGAGTTAGATCATATGTACAATGTGACTGACTACCAAAGAGTTAGGTCACTTCCAAGCACTATACTACCAAAGAGTTTAGTTCTTTCATATAATGGAATAGATATATTATGTTTCATGTGTTCATAGCCATAAGTATGAAAAATCAAGCAACATATCATGCAAGAACAATCATTTCATCCAATATCAAATGCCAAGTATTTTACTACACATATAAAACAAGCATATTGTATAATAAGCCAAGTAAGAGGTAACGACATACCTTGATCAAGACAAACCTAATCATCAGATATCCCTCATGTGAAATATGTATCCTAGGTCAAACCCTGATAAAGATAAGATCACATAGGATCATCAGGTTCACATCATCATTAACCCTAGTTATGTCCATTAAGGTTAAGTTAGTTCATTAGTATATGTGCATCACTACCTGCATTCTTATCTTAGATTTATCTTACTGATGTCATTTTCAAGATTATGGTTCATTATCTGAATGTTAGGTTCCATATCCTTTGTATAAATTATTCAAATTAGGGTTACAACCCATGTATTAATGGTCATCTTCATATAACATGGATTTTGTGTATAAAATTGATATCATATTTATATATTAGCTTCCAATTATAGATATGAGGATGTTCCATAAATTCCATCAATTATTGAGCGTGTATGTATTTATTACACTTTATTTAGGGTTATTAGCCCTAATTATCCATAAGGAGAAAATTGCATGATTTCGTGCATCAATACTACCATCTTTGATATTAAAAGCATTATAAACATGAATATATATTTATTGACCTTTTATCAGAATTTTAGTCCACCATTTGATATTATTATCCATGAAATAAGTATTTCACAACTTACATGATATAACTGGTATTTAAGAATCAAAAGGCTGATATTATCATTCTACTGTGTTCTACTCATTTTTGTGAACATTTAAGTATATTATTTGTATTTTTCTATTAAGCGGGCTATTTTCTATGATTTATTGAAGATATTCAAATTTTCTAGTTTTTACCTCTTTGTAGCCAATCCGGCGTCGCCACGTGGCCATATTGGGGGCGCTCTGCTTGCTAGTCGAGCCGGTCTGGTTCACTAGTAGGTTCGGGTAGTAGATTGAGGTGGGGCGACAGTTTCCTAGCTAAGACTCAGTTCAACGTCTCTCCCTTTTCTTTTCTTTTTCCTTCGTCGCGTGCTCAACAGCCAGAGCCCCACAGTGGGACTCTTTTCTTTTGTGTGAACTACTACTGCCACAAATGGAATAGCTCTGGTGAGAAATCGAGTGAGGTTTCTTCTTCTTCGCAACATAAGCCTCCCTCCATGAGCTTTGGTGACTCCATATGGGCTCTTACAGCCGCTTGGAAGGCCGCTTGCACCCCTATAACACCAACATCACAGGCTAGCCACCCCTGGCTCCCGGTGCAACAGAGAAAAAGAGGTAATATGACTCATCTCCAGTTCTTAACCCCATTCTGGGTGGAGTAGCTTCGGGTGACTACCAAAGACCAAATATAACTCATCGATTGCTTCAAAAGGGCTTGAAGCGATGTTCCCCATCTTCGATCTCCTCTCTGGTCAACTTGGCTTCATTGGCCCTAGAATATGCATTTGAGGAAAGGGCTAGGTGGTCCGTTAGCTTTTTCTACCTACTAGGGGTGTTTACCCTCCTCAACTTCCTCTAAACATTTCTCTATCTCTAGGTACGTCCTCCTGCACTACTTGTAAAATGAGGTGAGCTGATGGGAGGGACAGAGCGTGGTACCCTCCCGTTCAGAGGCTTCATATCTCAACTGAGGGGTCATTGTGACAATCTCTTCAAGCACACCTAGTCAGTCTGAAGCCAACTTCTCAGATCCCACGACCTGTTCACACACATCGAGATATCGTGAGAAACCAGGAGTTGGGGATGCCAAGTTGTAACCGCTGTAAGGAAGACGATGTCCATAGCTGTCTGATCATATTGACG